>CM069908.1:91290619-91829812 GCA_036172215.1 Camellia granthamiana | reverse complement strand
GGACAGGTCGGACTGACCCACGCTTCTTAAGCCTATGTCTGAATGACCAAGCCCACCTGAGGACCTACACAAGAGTTCAACGGGGAACGGGGAGTCCCCCAGCGAACCCTCCGACGAGCAAGTTAGAGAGAGAGAAGTGGAGTGTAGGGATGGAGTAGAGATAAAAAAGCTTAACCTTCTTTCTATCTTCGACGTCTGCTTATATCCTTTGGTAATCATTTCGTTGTCCCTTCTGACCTGTCGCCTTGGCCGAAAGTCTATGCTCTAGCTTACCTTATTCATAGTGAGGGCGTTCTGTTCCGACGGAGAGGGCTTGTCGCAATAAATGCTGTAAGGGGTTTCATTAATGGCGATGTGCAGTGGCAATAGCTTTGCAGATCTTTGTCTGCTGATGTGGCTTGCCCTTCTCTTGCCATATGTCTTAGTGTCATTAGTTCTTATTGCTATGTGGGGCTTCAATAGTGCTGGGCTTCATTAATTGGATTATGTATTGGGCTCTAAGTGGTGGGCTTGGGTTATTCATAGTGGGCTGTAACCTTTATGAGCCTACCCATGTCAATAATTACTAGTTAAATGTAATTATGCAATTAAGTAGATTAATCTCATTGGGGTATGCAGTTGGTTTAACCCTTACGAAATCCCAATTGAATATTTCGCCATTATGTTTGATAAAAATGTCTTACCTTCATTCTATAGAACCTACTCAAAACTTAAATTTTTTTGTTGTCATTTATGTTTTTTTTTGTTTTATTATAATTTTCTTCTCTTTTTGATAAGAAAAAAAGCTTCATTCATGCCATTTAATCATACTAAGAATGTGAGCTAACTTGAAAATAAAAGTAAGCAAGTGACGCTTGAACTCATGACAACAAAAGTGAAGGACAAAAATAATTTGTTTGTCATTATAATGCTGTATTTTTTTATAAATAAAGAAAAGGAGAATTACATATCAGTGGAATCAGAAAAATATTTATTATTTTTTATAATTTTTTTTTGTAATTACTAATTCCCTCACCAAAAATAAATAAATAAATTAAATAAATAATTGAGGCTGTTGATACTTTTAAGGGTTAGTTTCTGTACTAACATTTTATAATTGGATGCGGTGACATAGGTTTCTTGAATTAGGTATGCATACAATTGTTTACATTTTCTCTTACATCACTGTTGGGGACATGTTTTTATGAAATCATTTTTCGCATAAAGCATTGTATAATTTTAAAGTTATTTTGTGCTCACAGGGGGAACTGAGTTATCCCACCTGTGACAACTCTCCTTATCATCAGGTCAAATCTCTTCCAGCTACTGCAAAAGGGTTAGTGTCATGCATGTCACAAAATCATGAAGGCGCCGCTTATATGGATATGATCTTGGCAAATATTTCTAATATTCATATATTTAAAAAGATATATTATATGTATTTTTAATTATATTATTATTTTTTAATTATGATCAATTTTCTTTTCTAATTATAATATTATTTTAGTTATGACTTATGAGTTCTTTAATTATATTTCATATTGTGTTTAGTTATGACATTTTTTTTTTATAGTTATGACTTAGGGGTGTTTTGGGAAGATGGTTAAAAACTGTTTTTTTGGCTTTTTTGACTTTTTTGTGAGAGAGGGAAGTGAGTTAAAAATTGAAAAGTGACTTTTAACCTACTTCTCAAAATGAGCCTTAAAAAGTATGAAATTATGTTATTTTCTTTTTTAATTATAAAATGAATACAGTGTATATGTCATTTTCTTTTTCTTTTTTTGTTGGGCATGTATCCAGAATACCCTCAAAAGTTATACTAGGTAAATTACATTAACCTCTCTTAAAATTGGAAGAAGATACAATAAATTTCAGAAGTTTAGAATAATTACACAAGACTCCCCTAAAGTTTTAATTTATACTAATACTTGACACATTTTTTCATTAGAAATTTGTTACTCATATGAATGAAAAAAAAAAATAATATTATTATCTCTTTTACATTAAAATGTATATTTTATCTTGTGTATCTTTGTGTTTTTATACTATCTGCATGAGTTTTGGTCTCTTTAACTTTACTAAAAAAAGTGTCAGTATAATTATGTTAAAACTATGAGACTTATTGTATTTTATCTAAATCTTAAACAAGGTTACTGTATTTTACTTAAAGTTATAATTAAAACAAAATCGATGAATATCTTTTGTCAATTCGTATTTAATGTTTCAAAAAAGTTTTAAAAAGTTACGAATTGTAATTTAAGAAATATTAATTTTTTTAGGTCAAATAAATTGCAAATAATCAAATAACCATTAGGTAAACCGTTGTACATTATTTTTGAAACTAAAATTTTAGTTATTTTTTCACATAGTATAACTAGAATTGTTGATTAGTCGATTCTCCTTATTTTTTTGTGTGAGATCTAAATTGATTAGTAGAAGTTGAATGGTTTAGATAGAGAAGAGATTTAATATGGTCAAGTGCTTTTCGTGCACCATGCACCAATCAATTTCAGTCATTAATTTTGATAAGTAGAAAATTCAGTCATTAATTAATAACGATTAAAATTAAATATAAAAAAATAAAGTGGTAATTTTCGTGATTTTACTAACCACTGTTACTGATTTTACTTGTCACATAATCTGATTTAAAAATGAAATCTAATTGTCATTGAAATTGATAATACATAATGTGATTATACTTACTAATTTTTTAATTTTTTTGATATTATTACACCAAAATTGCTGTTGGTGCCCTGTAGTTAGGGGAACAAGTGAACCATGAGTCTCACACATAATTTATAAAATAAAATACGGAACTGCTACGTAGCTCGAATTGTCAAGCTCGAAATTGGCTCGAATCCAATTTTAGAAGCAGAGAAGGAGAAGAGAAGGAAGGAGGAGAAGAAGGAGGAGGAGGAGGAGGACTGGAGGGGGCATAATCATAGGGGGGAGAAGAGAAGGAAGGAGGAGGAGGAGGAGGAGGAGGAGGAAGGAGGAAGGGGAGGGGCTCGGCCGGCGACAGTAGTGCTGCGACGAAGGGGAGGGGCTCGGCGGGACTGGAGGCGACGGCGGTGGTGCTGCGACGATTGCTGGTGCTGCAACGAAGCGGAGGGGCTCAGCCGACGGCAGAAGCGGAGGGGCCCTCTCTTCTCTCCATTCCCTCTTCCCCTCCTCTTCCTCTTCTCCTTTCTTCTTCCTCTCTTCTCTCCCTCTTTCTCCTCTGTTTCAGACCACCCAAAACGCCCAAAACGACATTCGAGCCAATTTCGAGCCAAAGTTTTCGAGCTACGACTCATTTTCCAATAAAATAACATAGACAATACAATCTTAGTTTTTCTTGATCTCCACTATATTTACTATTTTAGCCAAAAAGCCAAAAAGCCAACTAAAACTAGTCACATCGCCTCTCTACTTTTCTGCACATTTTTTCGTAAAAAGCCAAAAAGTTACTAAAATAGCCTGTTCCCAAACGAGGCTTAAATTCTATTATATGAAATTTACAACTCACTAACGTTTTATGGGAAATTCCAACTTTTTTATCTTCAACTTGTCTTGCAATTGGCTTTTATTTATTTCTTTTTATTTTTTTAATTTTGAATTTTTTTTTAAATTTTAAATTTTCTAACCCTTTTTTTGCTTTCTCTATTCATTTATATATATATAACACATTGCAAATCTTGAACGTTGTGTGCCTACTGCGCGGCCATTTGGCCACCTTTCAAGATGCGTTTTATTAATTTAAATCGTTTATTTTTTAAAATATATTGAATAAAATATACTTGTAAAAAATTAAGTTAATTTGATATCATTAACTATTTCATTGAAATTATATTTATATCTACACAAATGAATAGCAAATTTGATTTGAAGTATAAAACTAAATACAAATACGATTCGATGAAAAGATTAACGATGTCTGATTAATTTGATTTTTTGTTGGTATGTTCTACTTAATATACTCTAAAAAATGAATCGTTCGAATTATAGAAAAAAGCCTCGAAACAGGCCCGAATGATTGCACGGTGGTGGCTGCTATGTCTCTCGTACATCAGTCACACCATAGCCGCAAATCTTCTAGTATCTTTTATCTACATAATAAATAAAGGGCCCTCACTCCATAAATCTAATTTTGAATTTTCTTCGTTCAAAGGTCTATACTCTAAAATATTTTGTCCATAATGACAAGTTCCAGTAAAATGACCAAACTACTCATATATATATATATATATTATTTCAAAACCAAACCCTAAAGCAGCCCCTCTCTCACCCGCTTGTTTCTCTCTTTCCACTCTGTCTAGATTCGATCTGAGTCTCTACCGCCGATCACCGTACACCACTAAGGAACCAACCCCAACAATGGAGCATTCACGTAACGCCTCAAAATAATTACAATAATCCATCCACAATAGCCATTTACAACAACAACAATAAGAGAAGTATCTTCCATTAAGTCCAATGTGATTTACAAAAGAGAAACACATGCGGTATACATTCATAATGCCTAGCCCTGAATCCATAGCATATGTTGTAAGCTAAAAAGAAAGAATGGAAGGTAAACAGATAAGAATGCCCTAAGGGCTTACAACTTTCCAAGGCGATACTTGGTTACAACAAAAGTGGACTTAAGTCCAACACTACAACAAAAAAGGCCTTTGGTGACAGACTGATTTTGTCTCCAAATATCAAATTTTCGTCACTAAAGTAATCTGTGACGAAAAAAATTTATCACCACGTTTGTGGCCTATACGTCGTCGCTGAAAGTACCTGGTGATGAAAACTAGTTTCGTCGCCTATTTTTGGTTTTTGGCGACGAATTGTTTCGTCTCCAAATGGTGAATTTTTCGTCCTCTATAACATCAATTTCGTCGCCAAAACTAAATAATATTTATTTTAATTGTTTTTCACGACGAAATATTTCGTCACCAAATAGATTTTAGTGACGAAAGTTTTCCTCACCAACGATATGGATTACGGTGACAAAAAAATTCGTCACTAAAATAAGCAGAAAAGAAAATTCTTCAATGACAAAAAACATTTTGTCACCAAATATTTCAAATTAGCGACGAAATATTCAGCAAATGTGACGAAATTATTTGTTTGGTATTATATCATTAGTGACAAAATTATTCGTCATGTTTTTTGCAAACTAATAGCGACATTTTTTATTTCGTCACTAATAAAAATTAAAAATTTTGAAAATGGGGGTACTATTTTCTTCCGAAATTTTTTGTTTTCAGTAACAATTCCCTGCGCATTTCAATAACATGTTCAATAAAATATCTATTACAAATCAATACAGAAATTTGTTCATTTTCATAAACATCACATTCGAATTTCAGCACTATTCACAAAAATACAATATGAACTGCATGCGGATTATAAATATGTCTCCTAATATCCACAAAAACGTCTACTAATATCCACAAAAATATAATATCAACCGCATGCGGATTACCAAACACATCTCCTAATATCCAACAAAAAACATGTCTACTAATATCAACAAAAATAAAATATCAAGGGCGGATTACCCAACATGCCCTGTAATACCAACAAAAATAGACAATTTACAACCAACCAAAATACATGTAAGGTAATATGAACAAAAACACAAAATGAGCTACCATCTGCCCTCCAAATTACCAAACATGTCCATATCAAATCTCGAATCTGCAAAAAAATGAAACACAAAAAAAAAAAAAGAAGCAAGTTAGACAATTATTATCTTATCCATAAAATATACAATTTAACATGCATTTTTCGAATTAGTTTTCAAATTGGGAGTCCCGTGCTAGTTCCGTAAGTTTCCACAACTTATATTGGTCCCTCCCGAGGTGTTTGAGGTGTTCCCCGGGCCGTCTCGTGGTTGTTGCATGATTTTGGCCCCCGAAGGTCTATTTTCAAGCTTAACTGTGAAAAAAGTTCATTTTTGGACTTAGTTTTCAAACTGGTAGTCCCGTACTAGTTCCGTAAGTTCCCACAACTCACATTGGTCCCTCCTGAGGTGTTAGAGGTGTTCCCCGGGCTGTCCCGTGGCTGTTGCACGATTTTGGCCCCCGAAGGTCTATTTTCAAGCTTAAGTGTGAGAAAATGTATTTTTGGATTTAGTTTTCAAACCAGGAGTCCCGTGCTAGTTCCGTAAGTTTTCACAACTCACATTGGTCCCTCCCAAAGTGTTTGAGGTGGTCCCCGGGCCGTCTCGTGGCTGTTGCACGATTTTGGCACCCGAAGGTCTATTTTCGTCACCAAATTTTTTCGTCACCAAAAGTCTATTAATTTTGGCGCCCTCCGAAAATATTAGCGGGAAAATATTTAGTGACAAAAAAAATATAAATAATGACGAAATATAATTTTGTCACCTATTTTTTTTTTATTATGATTTAGATTGGTGATGAAATTTTATTTTTGTCTCTAAAAATGATACATTTGGAGATGAAATATGATTTTCGTCATTAAAAAGATACATATTTCGTGACAAAAAAATTTTCATCATTAGTTTTCGTCTCTAAAGACTATTTTTGTTGTAGTGCAATACAGTTTTAAGCCATTGGCTTGTACAAAAATAAATATAACAAATAAACAAAAGAAGCTCTCGCTCTAAGTCCGCCCAAGCTATTGCCTTAGTGGAGCGCATATCATTAGCACCTGAAATGTTTTTCCCAGATTTGGTGAGCCAAACCCAATAGAAATAATCCAATACAATATATGAATCTTCACAAAGTTATAAGGTGAATGCATATGCCATGTTCTTGCCCAAAACATATTTATATCTCTTTTCTAAACTATGTAATGCCAAGTTAATATCTTGATTCATAAATCGTTTCCATTACAATAGAAAATAGGGCGGTGATTCACACTCTGAGAATTTCAAACAATATAACCTTTTCCGAAAATTTCGTCTAGAGGAAACCGTAAACCAAGACCCATGTAAGCGTAGAGTATACAAGCACTACTATTGCCATTTTACGAAAATTTTGTCCGCGGGATCGACAGCCATGTATACGCGTGATTTTTAGGACTTTCACCTTGGACATACAAGCCAATTTATTTGATATAACACTAATCTTTTCTCAGATTCACCCATACTTTCAAAACAATAAAATTTTCAATATATGAATATGAGATAATGCCCAATGCAAATGAATAAGAAAATATTTTCAATTCTCTTAATTCACATGCAATTTTTAAACAATCATAACTATTCTCCACCGATAGCCCAAAACAGATATTTCTAAACAGATATATAATCATCAACAAGGATAAACTCTCCAAATTTTCAAGAGGTGAGTGATAATACATATCTAACTCCACCATCCATAACATTATCTGTCCAATTCCATATTTCTAACACTAATTCCATTTATTTATACCAAATAAACATTTGAGCCATTTATGGCAAAACTCTATTTTCTTCAAAAATATATCCCGAGTATCTAAATCAATAATTTTATCATAACTCAATCTCATTTCCACTCCCACAAGCATTTTCAATACATCCATTTAAAAACCCCAATTTTGATTTTAAACCAAAACCCTAAGTTGGTCCAAAATCTCTCAAAATCATGAGATTGTTTCATAAAGACAAATAGCTAAGTTAAAAATCATAAAAGAGTGTAGAGAAACCCTACTTCGAGCTTAGAAGATGAGAAAAAGAGTGAAGAGACTCCAATCACACCGAAACCCAACTTTGTTAGGATCAAAATGAAGCTCTAGGTGAGTTCTACTTTTTTAACAAAGGGGGTAGGGTGAAGAAATCACTAGATCCAGGTGTATTTATAGAGAGAATGTGAGTTTTAGAGAGAGAATGTCTCAACTTAGGGTTTTGAAACGTTTTAGAGAGAGAGAGATGAAAAAGTGATGTAAAATGGCCTGTTTACGAACTAATATACGCATAGTTTGCTCGAGCGCAAGATGTGTTACTCGAGTGAACAGACATAATAAGTTTTACCGCTCGAGGACAAGAAGCTTCGCTCGGGTGCAGAATACAAACTCTTAGTAGTTTTGCAAATAGAGGTCATCACTTGAGCGCAAGAAGCTTTGCTCGAGCGAAGAATACAAACTCTCAGTATTTTTGCAGACCTACAAAAGTCCTAGAGGTTCACAAAGACTGTTCGAGTATAAGAATCTTCGCTCGAGCGAAAGGACAAAAAGCTAGGCAACAAAAGTTTGAAAAACAAGCTACCAACTTGTTCCAAACGCAATTAACACATCACACAATCCAAACTCAAAGAGATATAGAGGGAAACAAGACATGGATAGCTATATATGACAATGAAACTTGGATCCAGAACATCAAAGGTCCAAACTAGAAACGCTATAGCTTCGAAAACTCCGTGACCTGCGACTCCCCCTACCCTCTCTATGCCATGGCCTTCTCTCCTTCCACTCAATTGCAGCCCCACCACCATCGCATCATTATCAGGAGCTTCATCGAGGAGTACAACAACAGCGTCGACATTGTCTTTTTCGATGAAAAATCCTTAACTATGAAAACCAACTCTCGAACATCCTTACCTTGCCACCAAGTTTATGTTTCATCCTTCACATCTTTATCCCTAATCTCTCATTCGAACCAATGTATCTCGTTACCCTCCCCAACGTCGATTCCACCACCACTGTCGTCACTCTAAGGTTTCTTTCAAATATCTCCAGATTCTTCACCATCATCTTCTCTCAGTGCCAATCTATGGTTTCCCTTCTTCTTCTCATCCACTTGCAATGATGGAACTCTAACGACGTCAAATCTGAAGATTCGAACACCTTCGACGATCAAAAGACCTTAGATCTCTTCAAATTTGTTCAATTTAAGTAAGATACGTGTGAAATTATTAATTTTTTTGTTGTTGTTGTTGATGATGATGATGAATGTTGTTGATAATGAAACATATTTATAATAGTATCAAATTCACAGATTTGTAATACCTCTCTTTATCTGTGTATGCATGAGAATTTGAGCAAATAAAGAGAAAAAATTGAACCAAAAAAATTAAACAAATAAATTTTTTGAATAGAAAAAAATTGAACAAATAGATAAATTTAAACAAGTAAATGAAAAAAATTAAACAAATAATAAAATTTGGACAGATATTTGAACAGATAAAAGGAAAAAATTGAACAGATAATCAAAAAATTTGAACAGAGAGATATAAAATTTGACCAGATAGAAAATATTTTTAATAGATAGGTATAAATTTGAACATATAGAAAAAAAAAAAAAAAAAAAAAAAAAAAAAAAAAAAACAGACAGATATAAATTTGAACAAATAGTAAAAAAAAAGTCAACAGATAAATTAAAAGGTAAATTGGAAACAAAATGTCCTCCAAAACTAATAAAAGGAATTCTCATCAAACTATTTCACAAATGGGAAATCTCTCACTAACAAAAAATATCTACTAGATCGAATGTCTTATACTATCTTTAGACAATCTCCAATGGTTACTCAAACCTGTCATCAAATTTGAATTTGATAAAAATGACTTATTTTCCTGCTACAACAGTTTCATCAAATAAGTGTCAAATCCAGGATTTCACTTTTATTTCATCAAACTAAAGACCAATATACCTTTCATTAAATCATTGTTCATAGCTGTTTGATTTTCACCACTGAATGGCTTTCCAAATGTCCTCGAATGACCACCTCAAGGCAAATATTTGTGAAAAAATTACACTGGCTGGTCAACCCCTAGGTCATCCGCTTGGTCAACCCCTCAGATGACCACATCAAGGCAAAAAAATGTGAAATTTTACACTGGCCGATAGACCGGTCGTACATCTCCTCGATCGTCCCCCCAGTCGATCGGTATTCTAATGAAGTTTCAAAAACCTCCGTTAGAGCACTTGATATCAAATGAAACTTTAACTCAAATTGGTAAAAAAATTGATATACCGTGGGAGATGCTCTTACTTTAGACTTTTTAACAATTTACTCATAAATAAATATTTTTCCTTGTAAACCTGCCTAATTAAGAAGAAGAAGAAGAAAGAAGAAAATAATGAAGTCCTACCTAATTAAGGAATATTTGTGTAGTTTTCGTCAATAAATAATATATATTTCACACGGGCTTGCTTTTCATGGAAATCTCAATAACAGGAAACTGATTCATGAACCTTTCGTGAGTTAGACCCCATTGGAGCACCTTGATATGTGACTTAGTAAAAACAAAAACAAAATTTACAAATACACTTTGTTGGTTAGGTTAGGGCAAGTATCTTATCGTGGCGAAGGTCTGGGTAGAGGTTGAGTCACAATCGACTTGTGGTGCTTGGCGCTGTACTCTTTAAGGGAATAAAGTTGTGCCTTTATTGGGTTTGGTGAGATAGTAAACGCTTGATCCTAACCATTGGTATCAGAGCGAGGTCTAAAATTTGAATCCCCTGGAGGACATGCTGCTGACGGGCATGTGCTGGGAGTTGTTGGCTGAGTCATAGTCGACTTGTGGCTTGACTTTTTTTAAAATACAAATTGCTTCCATCGTTTTAAAAATTACAAATATCTATTGTCATAGTTTTTTATTTAATAGAATTAACAAAAAAATAAATAAAATTTGTAACTACTTTATTATATAACAATAAAATTATCAAAATTGTTAATTGAAATATATTTTTAATATCATTAAAAATTGTTAATTTATTTATTAATAAAAGGTATTATTTGTTTTGCCATTAATAATTTGAGATGGCATGATATAATTTCCAGAATCACAAGATAATTCGTATTTTAAACAAATTTCAAGAAATATATTTATTTATCCAAAATATAAAATAAAATAAAGCGCTACAAATAAATGGACTTTATGTTTGATTTTCTTACCAATATACACAAAGGTATGCGTCATATATGTAAGGAATGGCACTCCTTTATATTGCTAGCTTTCATATTTCTTCATATTTTATTTCATGGGCTTCATTCTAGACCTAGAACGATAATCCGAACCGTTCATCTCATAGACCTAGTAGTAAAGATAAGTTTTACAAAATATTAGTTTCATTGGATATCACTAGATATATGAACAAATTAAATTTTTTTTTTTTTTTTTTAAAATAGACGACAACTATGAGTTCAAATTTAAACCGTTTATTTTATAAAACAAAATGTAATTTGATCTTTTGTTCATCGATATTCGATGATGTTGATTTTTTGCACAGAGGGTCTTCATTGTAAAATTTACGAGATGAACGATTTAGATTATCATTATGATTCTAAATTAAGGCTCACAAAATGAAGTATGGAAAATAGTACTATGGAGAGGAGCAATTCCTCCACGAGTATATAATGAAGATTTCCTTTATCTATAACATATTAAAAAATAAATAAGTTCTTTTCATTTGGAATGGAAATCTCCATTTCATAATCAACGAAAGGGAGGAATCTATATCAACAAATATTTCATTCATATTAAAAAAACGATTAAGAAAATTTATGATTTGGTAGTTATAGACTATTTAATGATGTGATAATAATGTGAAATAAAATAAAAATAGGAAATTCTATTTACATGCCACCAATTCTTTCAATACACACTATTTACTTAAATTTTTTTTATTACATCTTTAATCAATTACCTTTTAACCTTCACATACATTTCTTAATCCATACGATACCAAACCACCCCCACACTACTAGTCCTAACCCTAGTTGTCGCTGACGTTACCAGTAGCTCATCGCCGCCCGTCCCCTTATTCTCCTCCTCCTTCGGCGAATTTGTTCTCACTCTTTTGTCTCTTACTTCTCCTCCATCACCATTGCCATCCTTTGCATCCATCACCATCAATAACCACCATTGCAATTGCGAATAACCCTGCTCTTTTTCACCATCACTAACAGCCTTACCCACCACCTCGCTGTCACGACCAATGTCGTTGCCCAATTCCACCATCGTGATTCATCGCGATCCTTTCTAACATCATCTCTCTCTCTCTCTCTCTCTCTCTCTCTCTCTCTCTCTCTTTCTCTTTCTCTATGTGGTGGAGGGCTAAGTTGCGATGGAGGGAATGGGGGAATGAATCCTGATGCAGGGTTAGTTGTGACGACGAGAGTAGGGGATGTGGTAGTTGGCGATGGTAAGGGGGGAGCAAGGTTGTTCGCGATAGTGGTGGATGCGGTAGTTGATGGATGCAACAAGAGCTGCGACTATAGTGACACCAGCGAGAAGTTGTGACTATGGCGAAAGTAAGGAGCTATGACTAAGGGTGATCATTTATTTGCTCGGTCCGTGTTTGGCCACGACCTGGCCTGACACTATATAATAAGGGACTTTGTATTTGTCTAAGCCCGACTCCAACCCTAACATCAGATCCCTACTTCTGTCCAAGTCCAATACAAAAAATAATTATAAATTCTAAACCCACCCATCGGGCTATATGAAAAAAAATTAAAAAATTCCATAATTAAATTCAATCATACATTATATTTCTTAAATAAATATATTGACATCATTATAAATTGAAAGATTTTGTATAAATTGAAAGATTTTGTGTAAATTGAAGGATTTGCTGAATAAATTCAATCAGATATCACCACAAATGTGAGTTTTAATAAAACCAACAAAGATAAAGTCTAGATCCCAACCAAAAATATATATTTTAATATATTATAATTAATTAATTAATTAAATAGCGGGTCGGGTCGGGCTAGGTTGAAAGTATAAATCCCAAGTTCAACCTATTAATATATCGAATTGAAAATGTTGGCCTAGCCCGACTCTATGGGCTAAAACAATCGTTACAAACCTTAAAAAAATCTGACCGAGGGTGGGCCAACGGACCGATGCCCACCCCTAGCTATGACTATGGTGGCAGCGGCGACGTTAGTCGTGGTAGTGATCAGGGTTAGAGTTTGTTGAAGAAGAGGGTATTTTGGGAATATTTGAAAATTGACAATGTATATATTGAGTGAAAAATAGAAAATTAAAATTAGATGTGTGCAATGAGTAAATGGTGTGTACTAAGAGAGTTTGTGGTGTGTAAATAAAAATTTGAATCCTATTGAAATGGCGAGGACCCACCCTTGCGTATAAGTTGTAAGTAATGGTATACTTCCAAAAATATAAAATTATAAATGTGTGAATCAAATCATTTTAAATGTAATTTATATCATATAAAATTTAAATTTATACACAATATATACAAATTGTATAAATTGTTTTGGAGTAATTTTCCCCCTAAATATAAATTGTATAAATTGATACAATCAATTTGTTTTTTCATGGACTAATATGGATTGCTTATATGTGTGATATTGTTGTACTGATAACGAAGTTAAGTACTTAAAAACTAAACATAATTATAATGTCTTTGTAAATATTGTCTAATTATGAATAATTCCTAATTTCCAACCACTTAATTTTACGAATTGATTGATATAAATGGTATTGATTTTAAACCAGGAGCCAGTATAAATGCAATTAATTAAAAATAATTTATAATTTGTTATACATATCTCAAATTATTTGATAAGTAAAAAAATAAATGTAATTTGCACAAAACATTTCAATCATTTATGGTATTTAAAAAAGAGAATGACTACTCTCCAATCCAGTATCCGAGCCTGTGGGGTTTATATAAATCCTGTTTTGATAATCTATTTTGTAAAGGTCTTTCCTGTATATCATCTATACTAAAAATTCGAACAATATCATAATCGCAACATGTTTAACTTATTACTTTTGTCTTCAAAACGATGGACAACAAATGTGTTTTTCAATATAGGTCATCTAGTTTTTTTGATAACAAGGGTCGGCCCAAGGGCAAGGTTATTGAGGCCATTGCTTGAGGCCCTCAACAGATGAAGGCCCCAAATTTATATAATGTCCAAATGTATTTATATCTTTGTTGTCACGACCCAAATCCGCCCCTATAGGTTTAGCGTCGTAACCGGCCAATTTCCTTGGATTACCAAAGGCCTCTTAGCGGAATAACATATAATTAGGGGCTACGGAAGCAAATATACGAAATATATTTAGTCCATAGAGCTGTGCAGACATACATGGGATAGAAATTTTAAACCTTTTACAAATATACGTGACGTCATAATGCAGGTCTTACATCACATCCAATACAAAAGTAGCCAAAAGGGACTTAGCCCAATATACACATAACAGAAAACTTGTTCATACTTCAAAGAAGACAAGGTCTTAAACATATGCCTTTTAGACTTGACTTGCTCACAAAAAGGAACCTCCTTGGAGGCACAATGGCTGGCTGACAAAACAGAATCTTAGGCTATCAACTTTGGGCCTGATCACGTGCCTGCTCACCTACATACATAATAACAAATAGTGAGCTAGTGCCCAGTGATTAATAACAAAGTAAAGGGTTTTAATGAATGATATCCATCATAGAGTCAGAAATCAGAGTTTATATTGGAAATGGATTTTTATCAGAAACAGAGTCTTATGCATATTCAGATTTCAAATCAAAAACAAATTCATATACATGTTCAGTCGTCAAAGCAGAAACAGATTCATATACGTAGTTACATTCGTATTCAAAGTTCGTATATTTCTCATTATAGTACATGGCACATCCATTGTCACGACCCGAACCCGCCCCTATGTGTTTAGTATTATAACCGGCAAGTAATCCTTGGATTACCAAAGGCCTCTTGACATAATAACATATAGTAGGGGTTACAGAAGCAAATATACAACATATACGAAGTCCATTGAGCTGTGAAGACATATATGAGACAGTTAACTTAAAACCTTTTATAGACTTATGAGTGGCGACAAAAGATACAATATTTACACATCACTCTATTTACATGTTATCAGAAATCTTGTCCAAATACAACATAGTATAAACATAGTCTAATATGATTACAAAAACAACCACAAAACTTGACTTCATTCGGAACCTCCTCGGCAGGCACAAAGGTTGTCTGACAGAAACTTAAACATAGGCCGTCATCCCTGGGCCTGGTCACGTGCCTGCTCTCCTACATACATAATATAAATAGTGAGCGAAAGCCCAGTGAATAATAATAGAGTAAAGATTTTACTGAATAATGTCCATACAGAAACAAAGTCTTGTACATAATTGGATGTCATAACATAGTAGATTCATAGGCATAGTTACATTTGCATTCAAAACTTATACATGCATCATATCATAATACGTGGCATATCCGTTAGCATTAACAAATTTGATGACCCACAAGGGACTGCCATGAAGGCTTTTTGATGACTCATGTGCACAGAGACGTTTCCGATGACCCATAAAAGGGACGGCCATAAAGGCATTCTGATGACCCATAAAGGGACCTGATGACCCATAAAGGGATGCATATCATGTGATGCTTGGATGCAATGAATGCATTTCAGAATATTGGACAATCATTCATTCATTTCAAACATAGTGTAGCATTTCAAGAAACTAATCATTTCATATCATCAGAAAATAATTAAAGTTAAACATAACTTTACAGAGTTATTACTCACAAATAATTGGTAGCTCCGAATAGATGGAAAAGTGAGCAATTCACGTATCCTGAGGTGCGTGACCTACATAACATGGCAGATTCGTACATTGAATACACACACTCGGATTGTACATAACTTATTTCATTTATTCTTAGTGTGTTTCTAGCCTTTAACCTCATACGAGGTCTCAAACATGGCTTAGGAGTGCCTAGGATGGAATGAGGATGCTAGAATGCACTTGAAAATATCTTTCAAATTTTGCTGAAAATAGAGTCCATGCTCGAGCGTGGATTTCCTCACTCGAGCGGACATACAAGAAATGAAGGTTCGCTCAAGCGTAACTTCTCTCGCTCAAGCGGACTGTAAACTTTGAAAAAGTGCTGGTTACTTGTTTTTCACGTCGACGGACGCTCGATCCCCACTCGAGCGTGAGACTCAGACCCTCGGTCGAGCGTGACTTATGTCGCTCGAGCGTGCTACAAAAAAAATGAACTTCTGGATACATGTATTTCAAGCTCGAGCGAGCTTATGGTCACTTGAGCAGAAGTGCACGCACTCAGAGTGCTTGTTTAAGCGTGAACTCCTACGCTCGAGCGTGAATGCAAAAATCTGGAATTTTCAGATTTGATCTCCAAGCTTCAAACTCAAGCTAAACACTTCAAAACTCATCCTCTTGGGCCAAAATTTTGGAAAACACTTAGAAACTCATAAAACAACATGTTTAAAGGATCATTTCAAGAAATCAAGGCCCAAAAGCATGCCAATTGTACAATATTTTAACTTAATCTTTTTGAATGTTTCATGAACATAACATGCATGAATTCTCTTGATCTTGAGCTTCTCAAAACATGATCAAATGCTATAAAACAACTTGAAACTTGATGATTTCCCTAAATTAAGATGAATTTCAAACATGCATGAGGGAATCTCCTAGTAACATGTTCTCAATGCATTGAAATGTACATGCATGCATGAATTGATCTTCCTATTTACTTCTTAAGCTTGATTCTTACATCTTATAGCTCAATTCACTTGAATTCATAGATGAATTAACTCAATTACACAATTAAGATGGTGGATTCCTACCTTAAGTCTTGAATTCACAAGAGTTGAAGTTAAAACTCCCAAATCTCCTTCAAATGTCCACAATTTCAAGCAATTCTCCCGTAATTCAACTTTGATCTCAATTTTCCTCCCTCTCCTTCTCTTCCACATTTTTGAGCATCAAATGAAGGAAAAGAAAGTGTAATCCTCAACTAAAGGAGTTAAAGTGGCCTTATATAGGCTTATTTAAATTGGCTTGACTAAATTGACTTAAGTTAATCACATTGGCACTAATTATTCTAATTTATTCGTTCCGAATCGATTTTCAATTGAACCTACCATAAAATTCTAAAAATTCTAATTAGCACATAAATCAAGTCAATTTCTGATTCGGATGCCGATAAGGCCTTTAATTCACAACCGAAACTAAACATAAACAGATTTTTCTACGTCTAACGGATATAAACACAAAATAATGCAATTGCACATATACTTAACTCAGGATTTTTCCTTAATTACTTAGTAGACATAATTAATCATGAATTAACGTTAATCAGAGATCGGGGTTGCTACATCCACTAACGTTAGCAAATCTGATGACCCATGAAGGGACAACTGTAAAGGGCATTTCGATGACTCATGTACACAGAGACGTTTCTGATGACCCACAAAGGGACTGCCATAAAGGCATTCTAATGACCCATAAAATGACGGCCAAAAGGTATTCCGATGACTCTTGTGCATAGAAACGTTTCCGATGACCCATAATTGGGATAACCATAAAGGCATTCCGATGACACATAAAAGGGACACATATCATATGATGCTAAGGATGCCACGAATACATTTCGGAAACTTAGACAATCATTCATTCATATAAAACATAGCATTCCAGAAAATTGATCATGTTTATACTATCAGAAAATAATTAAAGTCAAACATAACTTTACGGAGTTATTACTCACAGTGGTTTGTATTGTCACTAAGCCTCGGACATTCATCTAAACAAAACACATAACAAAAGCACAATTGAAGCACCGTTTCATTTTAATTCAATTCTCTTTATGTGTTTTTAGCTTATTTCATGATTGTGTGAGTCCAAATGGTGCCTAAGAACACTTGGAGTGGCATGAGGATGCAAATATGCACTTAAAAGAGTTAGTCAAAAGTTGTTGAAAATAGGGTCTCTGCTCGAACACAACTTCCTTCGCTCGAGCGGGGGTTCAAGAATAAGGGTGGTAGCTCGAGCGTAGCTTCTGTCGCTCGAGCGGTCTGTTGTGACAACCCTCACCACTGTTTACTGATAATACCACTGATTACTGCTAAACTGTAACTGCACATAGTTAAGTGACTGATTGATTGAGTGTATTAGTTTGAATGCATATCTATCTGTTTGACTGTTAATGATCTGTTCATGTTTTATGTTTTAAACTGCAAATTGAAGGCCTTATCAGCGGCTGAATCCAGAACTGATTAGTGTTTTGTGTTAATTAGAATTAATGTGATTTTATGGTAAATTTAGTTGAAATTTGATTGGTATGATTAAATTGGATTAAATAAGTTAAATTACATTAGTTGGACTTATCCACCAAAATGCCACTTAGTGGACTTTTTCATGAGCCATTTATGTGAGTTATATATGTTAGCTTTATCACAGCTCTTCAGCCATTTTCCTCAAGTCCAAACCGAGTGAGTGAGAGAGGGAGAGTAGGAGAATTGATTTCAACAAGTTTTGGCTAGGAAAATTTGAAGAATTGAAGAGGTTTTACAAATTAGGCTCCTACACCTTAACATTCAAGACCTAAGGTAAGAACTCACCTTCTTGATTATGAGTTTAAGTTGTGTCTTGCATGGTCTAGGATGATATTGAAGTCTAGAGCCAAGATATGATTTAAGATGTTGAATTGAGTAGTAAATCATGCATGCATGTTTACATTCTTGAATTTTGAGGTTGTTTTCTTAGAATCCTCACATGCATGTCCATATCTTGATTATGGTCCATGAATTCATCATGTTTTTGGAAGTTTAGACTCATTTGTTCTTGTATTAGAAGCTTTGAAGTTGATTAATTCATACATGTTACATGTACATCTTGTTCTTGAAATTTTGTTTGGAAATGGGTTCAATTGAACTACCTTTGAGCTTTGATTTTGCAAATTGATCTTTGAAACATGTCATATTATGAGTTTTAAAGTGTTTTCAGAAAATTAGCCCAAAAGGATCAAATTTGATGCTTGAAATGTTGAGTTTTGTGCTTGGAGACAAATCTGGAAATTCCAGATTTTGGATCCACGCTCGAGCGGGGAACTCTACGCTCGAGCGTACACTCTGTGTTCATGCATTCCGCTCGAGCGCGAAAAATAACGCTTGAGCGTGAAATGCGTGTACCCAGTACTTTGTATGTGTTTACAGTCCGCTCGAGCGGGGGAATGCACGCTCGAGCGAGGACTTGTGTCTCACGCTCGAGCGAGGGTCGAGCGCCCGTCGAGCGTGAATTTCATGCATCAAGTACTTTTGCAGTCCGCTCGAGCGAGGCTCTTTTGTCTGCATGTCTGCTCGAGCGGAGAAAGCCACGGTCGAGCGGGACCCCTGTTTCAGCAAAAAATTTGAAAAGTGTTTTAAAGTGCATCTTTGCATCCACATTCCATCCTAGGCATTCCTAGGCCTAGTTTAAGGCATCTTAATGAGGATAATGCTATAGAACCACACCGAGTCAGATAGGGACTAAGTTATTGTTTCCCAACGTGCAACTTAGTGTGTGTTCATCCTGTAACTGTGTAGGGTTGGCATCCGAGGAAGCTCACTAGCCTATCTGTAGCCCAGAACTCTGTGAGTAACAATGTTGTAAAGATATATTCAATCATGAATATTTTCTGAATGATCAACTGTACTACTTTCTGAAATGATATTTCTTACTGAATGAATACTTATCCTATTTGCGAACTGTATTCGTGGCATCCATAGCAATTTACTGTTACTGTACTGTACTGCTACTGTCACAGAGATCTCTGTCGGTTCCCATGTTTGGAACCACTACTGTTTACCGATATGATGGCCATCAACTGATTGTTTGGTCTGTTAAGACCTACTGTACTGTTTGCTATTGAATGTGCCACTTATGACTGCTATGATCGAATAACTGATATACTGTTCAAATGACTGTTTTAAATACTGAAAGGACATTCATTCTTAACCTCTTTACACATATGTTATTCACTGGGCTTTAGCTCATTGTTTATATATATATATGTAGGTGTCCAGGCATCGGACCGAAGCTAGGAGCGTCGGGTTAGCTCTTGTTTTGTCAAGCCAACCATTGTGCCTCACTGCGAGGTTCCAAGTGCTGCCAAGCCAAGGCTGCTTTGGGGTGTTTTAGTTCTCCCCCCTTTTTGTTTCTGTTTTGTATAGACTGACTGTACCTGTACTGTACTGACCTAATGGGATTAGGTCCCTGTCCTGGATGTTTGTATATGTATGTATATACTGTTTCCATGTTCTACTTGTGAATATGTATGAAAAGTCTTATTGCATACAGACTGTCATAGCTCATTGGACATCTTTTATTATTGTTTTGGCTTCCGCCAGCCCCTGTACTCTGTATTACTGTTATTACTGTTAAGCAGGCCTTTGGTAATCACGGATTACTGGCCGGTTACGGTGCTAAACCCATAGGGGCGGGTTTGGGTTGTGACAGAGTGGTATCAGAGTGATATCGAACCATGAGTTATACCGCACACACGTGTCCAAATGAGCTATAGGATGTCCTAGAAAAGTAATTAGGGCATTACATTAGCATTGAAAAAGTGTGTGTGGCCATGATATGAATATATGTGCTAATGTGTTAATATGTTAAGTATGTAATTGTCTATGTTTATGATTGCCATAATTGTCTATAGGGAAATGAAGAATGCAAGAACTACTGATGAAACTGAATCATCTGACGCCAGAATGGCAAGGCTAGAAAGAACAGTTGAACTGCTAACTAAGGCCTTAAGGCAAAAACAGAACCAACAGCCCCCACCTTCTCCGGTACAGCCGGAACCGAATATGAATGATGATATAATTACTCTAACGCAGAAGTTGAGTAAAATGAAACTACCGTCATTCCAAGGAGGCCTCGAACCGCTAAAGGCCGAAGCCTGGGTTCTTGAAACAGAGAAATTGTTTGAAGTCTTTCCGTGTTCTGAAGCACACAAAGTGCTACTGGCTACCTTCACCTTACAAGAAGAGGCCAGAAGGTGGTGCATGCTGGTCCGCGACACCAATACTGCTATGAATTGGGCTCAGTTTAAGGGAGCCTTCTTTGAGAAATACTTCCCTCAGTGTGTCAGGGACCGAAAAGTGACTGAATTTGAATAACTGAAACAACGCACTATGTTCGTAGCTGAGTACGAATCAAAATTTACTGAACTTGCCAGATATGCACCACACATGGTGGATACCGATTACAAAAAGGCCAGGAAGTTTGAAGGCGGCCTTAATGTTGAAATCCTTGACAGAATCAATGTTCTGAAGTTACTGAAATACGTGGATGTTCTTGACCGAGCAATAATAGCTGAGTCAAACATCGAGGCATTAAAACAGACTGAAACACCAACGACTGAATGGCGCGGTAAGAGACGAGGCTTTAAGTTCAAGAAAGGCCGGAACAGTTCATTGAATAAAAAGCAAAATACAGGGTCAACGACCAGTTCCAGTCAGGGAAGTGGTTCCATACCGCCCTGTTCTGAATGTCGTAAGAAACATAAAGGGGTTTGTTATAAAATTTCAGGTGCTTGTTACAAGTGTGGCAAGGTGGGCCACATGGTCAAAGATTGCCTTTTTGCTCCTCAGGGCAATAGTAAAGCTGCAGCCAGCACCGCAGCATCAACTGTTGCACCAAAACCTAACCCCAAAGCTACTGGAAAGGAGCCTATGAGGCAAAGCCGAGTGTTCGCGCTCGTACCGGGAGACGTACAGAATACCAAGACCATTGTGTCAGGTATACTCTTAATCTGTACTCAAAATGCTTATGTTCTGATTAATTCGGGGTCTACACATTCATATGTATCACATGCTTTTTCGCGAAAATTAAATAGACCACTAGAACCTATGAACTATCTGTTAACTGTATCTTCACCTGTTGGAGGATCTATGACTTGTGCTTATATGTACCCTGCATGTGAAATTATTGTTGGGGATGTTCATTTGTATATTGATTTACTGCCTCTGAATATTGATCACTTTGATGTGATATTGGGAATGGACTGGTTAACAAAATATCATACTACCATAGACTGTGTAACAAAACAAGTTGTTTTCCGTCCACCTGGACTGCCTGAATTTGTGTTTAACGGAGTTAGAGTAGTACCTCTCCCGTATTTGATTTCATCTATGAAAGCTTTTAAACTGATTAAAAAGGGGTGTAAAGGGTATCTGTGTTGTGTATTGACTGTACCTACTGATGCTAAAACTGATGTGAACAGTATTCCTATAGTCGGAGAATTCCCAGATGTTTTTCCAGATGACTTGCTAGGGGATTTGATTGATAAGGAGATTGAGTTCACCATTGATGTGATTCCGGGTACACAGCCAGTATCTAAAGCTCCTTACAGAATGGCACCTACCGAACTGAAAGAATTGAAAATTCAACTGCAGGAACTGTTAGATAAGAAGTTCATCAGGCCTAGTACCTCACCGTGGGGCGCTCCAGTTTTGTTTGTGAAAAAGAAAGACGGCTCATTGAGACTCTGCATTGACTACCGTGAACTGAACAAGGTAACAGTGAAAAACAAATATCCATTGCCTCGAATTAATGATTTGTTTGACCAACTACAGGGTGCCCAAGTGTTCTCCAAAATTGACCTTAGATCCGGATACCACCAGTTGAAAGTCAAACCAGAGGACATTGAAAAGACTGCCTTTCGAACGAGGTATGGACATTACGAATTCCTTGTTATGCCTTTCGGAGTTACTAATGCACCTGCTGCATTTATGGACCTTATGAACAGAATTTTCAAACCATACCTTGATGAATTTGTCGTTGTTTTCATAGATGACATTTTGATTTATTCCAAAAGCACGGAAGAACATGAACATTATTTGAGAACTGCCCTACAGACCGTAAGAGAACAGAAACTGTATGCTAAACTGACAAAATGTGAATTTTGGCTTAACAATGTTATGTTTTTGGGATATGTAATCAGTAAGGATGGAATTTCAGTTGATCCGCAGAAAATTGAAGCAGTAGTAAATTGGCCTAGACCGACAAATGTTACCGAAGTCTGAAGTTTTCTAGGCTTAGCCGGGTATTACAGAAGGTTTGTCAAAGATTTCTCCAAAATTGCCCTACCACTGACTCAATTGACTCAAAAGGGGATATCATTTGACTGGACTAATCAGAGAGAATCAGCCTTTCAAGAGTTAAAGACTCGACTTGTGACTGCACCGATTCTTACCCTACCCTCAGGTACAGATGGTTATACTATATTTAGTGATACTTCTTATAAGGGTTTGGGATGTGTTTTAATGCAGAATGGTAAAGTTATTGCGTATGCTTCTCGACAACTGAGACCGCATGAAAAGAACTACCCGACCCATGATTTGGAACTTGCTGTAGTAGTGTTTGCATTGAAAATCTGGCATCACTACCTTTATGGGGCAACGTGTGAGGTGTATACAGACCACAAGAGTTTGAAGTACTTCTTCACACAGAAAGAACTGAACATGAGGCAGCAGAAATGGTTAGAACTAATAAAGGATTATGATTTGCAAATTTTGTACCATCCGGGGAAAGCTAACACCGTTGTCGATGCACTGAGTCGGAAATCAGTTGGAAATTTAGTCTGTTTACTCACCGGGCATAAAGAATTACTATGTGACCTTGAAAAATTTGAGGTTGAAATTGTTTTACGTGAACAAGGTGAAACCTTAGCCGCTATTTCTGCTCAACCGGCATTGATTGAGGAAATTAAAGAGAAACAACAACATGATGACTTTTTGAAAAAGATCATTGATGAATGAGAATCTAAACCGAGGCCGGATTTCATATTTGAGAACAATGTGTTGAAATTCTAGGGAAGGTTGTGTGTACCGAGTGATTCTAAACTGAAAAGAAGAATTCTGCAAGAGGGCCACAATTCAAAATTGTCTATCCATCCAGGAAATACGAAAATGTACCAAGACTTGAAACTGAATTTGTAGTGGCCGGGAATGAAGAAAGAGATTGCTGACTTTGTATCGAAATGTCTTTATTGCCAACAAGTTAAAGCTGAACATCAACAACTCGCAGGCTTACTACAACCCTTACCAATACCAGAGTGGAAATGGAACATATCACTATGGATTTTATTGTTGGTTTACCTCGCTCCAGTACAGGTATGGACTCAATTTGGGTTATTGTTGATAGACTGACTAAATCTGCTCACTTCTTACCTATCAAAACAATCTATAATGCAGATAAATTGGCCATAATTTATATTGATGAGATTGTTAGATTGCATGGAGTGCTTGTATCTATTGTTTCTGATAGGGACTCGAAGTTTACATCGAGATTTTGGCAAAGCCTACAAACAGCATTGGGTACTGAACTGAGACTGAGTAGTGCATACCATCCTTAGACAGATGGTTAGTCAGAAAGAACCATCCAGACTCTGGAGGATTTACTGAGAATGTGTGTCCTTGATTTTCAGGGAAATTGGAAAAGCCACTTACCGTTGGCTTAATTCGCCTACAACAACAGTTTCCATTCAAGCATTGGTATGGCGCCTTTCGAGGCTTTGTATGGCAGGAAATGTCGATCTCCAATCTGCTGGGCAGAAGTTGGAGATGGGCCTTTGCTTGGGCCCGAGATTGTACATGAAACTATTGAAAAAGTGAAACTGATTCAACAGAGATTGAAAACCGCACAGAGCCGGCAGAAAAGTTATGCGGATGTCCAAAGGCGAGACAGAGAGTACGAAGTAGGTGATCATGTTTTTGTTAAAGTGACACCGATGAAAGAGCAGACCCGTTTTAGGGTTAAAGGCAAGTTAGCGCCGAGATATGTCGGACCGTACGAGATTATTGAAAAGATTAATCCGGTAGCGTATCAAGTAGCGCTTCCTCCTGAAATGGAGCATATGCATAACGTGTTCCATATTTCGATGTTGATGGATTACCTCCGGGATCCCTTCCACGTGATTGAGCCTACCCGTGTAGTGCTAAGTGATGACTACACTTATGAAGAACGGCCTATTCAGATTGTAAACAGACGGATCCAGAAGTTGAGGAACAAAGAGATTCCGTTAGTGAAAGTTGATTGGCAAAACCATGGTGGCATATATGCCACTTGGGAAAGGGAAGACAATATGATCAAGAGATATCCTGAACTGTTCCCTCTGGATTCGGTATTCTTCCAAAATGAAGATAATTCGAGTTTGGAGGACCAAACTCTTTGTAAGGAGGGGAGACTGTGACAACCCTCACCACTGTTTATTGATAATACCACTGATTGCTGCTAAACTATAACTGAACACGGTTAAGTGACTGATTGACTGAAATCCTGACTGATTGATTGAGTGTATTAGTTTGAATGCATGTCTATCTGTTTGACTGTTAATGATCTGTTCATGTTTTATGTTTTAAACTGCAAATTGAAGGCCTTATCAGCAGCCGAATCCGGAACTGATTAGTGTTTTGTGTTAATTAGAATTAATGTGATTTTATGGTAAATTTAGTTGAAATTTTATTGGTATGATTAAATTGGATTAAATAAGCTAAATTACATTAGTTGGACTTATCTACCAAAATGCCACTTAGTGGACTTTTTCATGAGCCATTTATGTGAGTTATATATGTTAGCTTTATCACAACTCTTCAGCCATTTTCCTCAAGTCCAAACCGAGTGAGTGAGAGAGGGAGAGTAGGAGAATTGATTTCAACAAGTTTTGACTAGGAAAATTTGAAGAATTGAAGAGGTTTTACAAATTAGGCTCCTACACCTTAACATTCAAGACCTAAGGTAAGAACTCACCTTCTTGATTATGAGTTTAAGTTGTGTCTTGCATGGTCTAGGATGATATTGAAGTCTAGAGCCAAGATATGATTTAAGATGTTGAATTGAGTAGTAAATCATGCGTGCATGTTTACATTCTTGAATTTTGAGGTTGTTTTCTTAGAATCCTCACATGCATGTCCATATCTTGATTATGGTCCATGAATTCATCATGTTTTTGGAAGTTTAGACTCATTTGTTCTTGTATTAGAAGCTTTGAAGTTGATTAATTCATGCATGTTGCATGTTGTAGACACCCCATTTTTGACCATCCTCAAGACTTGGACGTCACCGCTTGAACACTCGGTGATTATCCATGTTTGTGTTCGTCTCGAGTTCCCAGAGGCCTTGGCAGCGCGCCTCGTCTCAGGACCTCCTGACTCGACTGCTTCGTGTATGGTTTTGGCACCAAACACCTGTGTTTTTGCCTTGAAGGGCAGGGAATGGCTTGTTGGCCATCCCCACACCCCACCGGCCCTCCCCTACCATCACCGGCTGCATATGTGTACCACCGGCCATGGTTTCTTAAAAACAATGGCCGGTCGGCACTATGTTTAGCCGACCGACACTTCTCTTGGCCGGTGACCCCTTTTGGTGGCCGGCGTGCACCCTTTGCACCCCTGAGGCATGGTGCATGCCAGCTGTGCCAGCTGGAATGCACCATCACTCATCCCCGTGCATGGGAGTGACCCCTTTGCACCTTTGAACCCCCAAACCTTCTAGAAGGTTGAACCCTTTGGCCAAGCTTCTTGGAGAAGCTTGGCCAGCTGTCTTAGCTTCTCCAAGAAGCCAAGACCCCTTTGCACCTCTTGACCCTTTCTCCTTTGCTTAGCCACTAAGCTTCTTGGCTTTATCTTGCCTATATAAGCATCATATCTCTCCCTTTGTTAGGGGTTAGCCATTTTTGAACAAAAAAACCAGAGCTTTTGTATCTATATATCTGTCATATATCTCCTCTCTCTAGATTTTCCCTCTCTCTCCTCTTTTGTGTGTATTTCTAGGCCTAAAAGTGCATTTTGACCTTACTTTTGCACTAATACACATACCATTACACCTTGCTCCGAGATTGAGAGGCTTGGAGGGTTGATTCTTGAGCTTTTGGACTGATTTTGATCAATAGAAGGTGGCTAGATTGGCTGTTCTTGAGGTGTTCTTCAAGGATAAGCATTTTACTTTAGTTTCCCCAAACTTGCACTAGATTTCTACCTGTCTTGTATGCTGATTTGGGTCTTGTGTATAACATAAAAAAGTCTTATATTTTTGTGCTTAAGAACTTCCATTGAGGTCATTTTGTGGTTTGAGTTCAAACTCACCCTCTTAGGCCTTATTTGGCCCCTTTTGGTGCTTCCTTTGTGAGACTTTGTTTGCTTGTGTGTTTGGTTCCTTTTACCACTGAAATCTAGTGGATTTTTAGTGGAAAAGGAGAGGGCTTGAGGTCTTGTATAGGGGAGGGACACCCCTTTCCCCTTTGTCCTTCTTTACCTTGGTTTTTTTGGCTTAAAAAGGCAACATGCATGCTTGCTTATTTTTGGCTTCATTTCAGAGTTTTTTTGGGTGTTTTGGATCATGTTATATCTCTGTTTTTGGTTGAATTTGTACCCCCTAGCATGCATCTTATACTTGCTTTGTAATGCTCAACTTTGCCTAGAAATGTGCCATGTGTTTAACCTTGTATATCCTCATGTTTTAGCTTAGCTTATTGGAGCTTTTGGTCATAATTTGCCATGCTTTAGGTCTGTTGGCCACTGATTTTGCCATGTTTGGCATGCTTGATGAAGTTGCTTTGCATTATGGCTTGTAAGCCTTGAGTATGTGACCCATGAACATGCA
Organism: Camellia granthamiana; assembly: GCA_036172215.1. Lineage (NCBI taxonomy): Eukaryota > Viridiplantae > Streptophyta > Magnoliopsida > Ericales > Theaceae > Camellia > Camellia granthamiana. Next base: position 91,802,526 of record CM069908.1, on the reverse strand, counting down.
TTGGTTAGGCTATTTAGGTGATTTGGAATCATTTGACATGCTATTTCAGTCCCTATACCATGCTTATATACCTCCATTTGTCATCTCTTTCATGCTTTGAAATGTTGTAATCTTGTACCTTAAAGGGTGATCATTGGGCATGTGTGTATGTTTAGGCATTTGGGCTGCCATATCATTGGATTTTGGGGTGTGTTTTGATGCCATGAAGCTCTGTTTTTGGCCTAATAATCCATGCCATGAGTGGTCTTGGAAGTGGTAGTTGAATGCTCCCTTTTGTGCCTTAATCTTGAGTCCATTGATTTATATGCTTGTTGAGTATTTTGTCCATGGTTTTAGGCACTTTTGGCCACTGTTTTGGGGTGGATTGAGGTCTGCCCCTTTATGGTTTAAGCCCCTTATTGCATGCTTGTCTCATGTTCCTTGCATGATTGCTTCACTAGGTATTGTAGCATGATGATCCTATTACTTAGATTGTCCTTGTTTGCATTGCATTAGTATCTTGCATGTTTAGCATTACATACTTACCACGATAGGTTGCATTGCATTTGGCATGCCTTGCTTCTTAGCCTTAGGATGCATTGTTGAGCCATGTTTGCATAACATGCATTGCATTACTTGGTTTGGGGTGTCAAACCAAGTGTGAGGGATGAGAGGTGTTTGTATTTTAAGTGACAAAACACATCTCAATTCTCATGTCACCGAGGCCCTTGACTTTGACATGATAGGGTCTTGGTCCCCATTTGTGTGTTGCATACATTTCCATTGAATTGCAATCTTGGTCTCTTAAGTCATCATGCATCAAAATGCATAATTGGTGGCCCAAGGACCGAGGGCCATGCTTCCTTGAGTCCCATACATGATAGGAAACATGGCCACGCTTACATGTGCCCAAAATTCCATGCCATACACTGTCTGTCCTTGTTGCTGTCAAAAACCAGATTCTGCAAGAATTGTTTGCCGACCGGCAGTAAAGAGTGCCGACCGGCAATGTATTGGTGGCCGACAACCTCATAAGCAGCCGACAGACATTTTACATGGCCGGTGGCCATTTCATCCAGCTGATGGTGTGAAGCAGTGTGCATAGAAGGTATTCTGGGACTTTGGCAGTCTTTGGAAAGGCAGGACAGTGAAAACAGAGGCAGCAGTGGTATGGTGCGGGTTTTCCGGGCAAGACGGATCGAGCATGCATCATTTGCGCACCCCGAGGCAGGGCTGAGGCCCCCCTTCTTTTTACATTCGATTTAATTTGATAATTAGAATTTCTGTAATAATTTATTCTGTATTTGGATTGTACTATTTGGGACTGTATATTCTTTTGGTCCCTCCGTGTGAGGGCACATTTGTAATAAGTGTGTGTGAGTGGTGTGTATGTCTTCCAACCTCCACTTCTTTCTCCCTTTTATTTACCTGCTTATAATGGTAGATTAGGGCATATTTAAATTAGCATAACAGTATGATAGCATGCGTGCATCCATACATTCGTTTACATGCACCGGGCTCGGCGCATCATACTAACTGCATCGTATTTTCAATTCCGAGTTGAATACATGCTACCTGTGTATTTCACATGCCATGTTTAGGATAGCCAAGCCTGTCTAGATTGCATCTTTGCCTGTGTTGCATTAGCCACTTAACATGAACTAGGATCATGCATTTGATTATTAACTGGTTTCTGTTTTGGCTTGGAGTACTAGGTGAGCTGTTATGCTTTAGCATACCGCATGCGTGTGAGTGTTGCCATAATAGCATGATTACTATGAGGCTAGCTACTTATGTGATATAACTGCTTGAATGCCTGTGGATGGAGGTCGAATTGCTTAAATTGGGATATTAAAACTGTGAGTTTTGAGCCCACTAGTTAGTGGCAAAACCATCTTTTCTAAAAGCCCATTTGAGGGTGGCAAAACCTGCATTTTAGCCTACTTGCGAGTAGCAAACCATTTTCAAAACAAACATTAAATGTTTTGTTCCAATTTAGGCGATTTGGTCTATACTTGTTTGCTGTGCGCATAACATAGTAATTCTAGGCTAATAACCGGAATAAGAACACATAATGTTTTCAAAAACGGATACCACGATTAGTAGAGGCCGGTCTTCGGACCGAGCGAGAGGGGGTGCTCATAGCTGACCTTCCCCAATCGTACCCAAGCTCCCGAGCCGAGGCAACTTTGGTGATGACGGGCACGTGGCCTTTTGGCACCGAGTCAGGGTTTCCTAAATTTCCCAAAATAAAATATTTAGGTGGCGACTCTGTATCTGGCAAAGCAGTCCATGTTTGGCACTTCTTTTTCAAAAATCTGTTTTCTCAAACGATTTGCTAGATTTGGACTCTTTGGTTCAGATTACGAACCGCAACAACAAAAGCGAGTCTGAACTGTAGCGAGGTCCCCCGCGGGCGTTGTTACAGTTTCTGGCGACTCTGCTGGGGAAATTAACATCTTGTTCTTGAAATTTTGTTTGGAAATGGGTTCAATTGAACTACCTTTGAGCTTTGATTTTGCAAATTGATCTTTGAAACATGTCATATTATGAGTTTTAAAGTGTTTTCCAGAAAATTAGCCCAAAAGGATCGAATTTGATGCTTGAAATGTTGAGTTTTGTGCTTGGAGACAAATCTGGAAATTCTAGATTTTGGATCCACGCTCGAGCGGGGAACTCTACGCTCGAGCGTACACTCTTTGTTCATGCATTCCGCTCAAGCGGGAAAAATAACGCTCGAGCGTGAAATGCGTGTACCCAGTACTTTGTATGTGTTTACAGTCCGCTCGAGCGGGGGAATGCACGCTCGAGCGAGGGTCGAGCGCTCGTCGAGCGTGAATTTCATGCATCGAGTACTTTTGCAGTCCGCTCAAGCGAGGAAAGTCACGCTCGAGTGAGGCTCTTTTGTCTGCATGTCCGCTCGAGCGGAGAAAGCCATGCTCGAGCGGGACCCCTGTTTCAGCAAAAAATTTGAAAAGTGTTTTAAAATGCATCTTTGCATCCACATTCCATCCTAGGCATTCCTAGGCCTAGTTTAAGGCATCTTAATGAGGATAATGCTATAAAACCACACCGAGTTAGATAGGGACTAAGTTATTGTTTCCCAACGTGCAACTTAGTGTGTGTTCATCCTGTAACTGTATAGGGTTGGCATCCGAGGAAACTCACTAGCCTATCTGTAGCCCAGAACTCTGTGAGTAACAATATTGTAAAGATATATTCAATCATGAATATTTTCTGAATGATCAACTGTACTGCTTTCTGAAATGATATTTCTTACTAAATGAATGCTTATCCTATTTGCGAACTGTATTCGTGGCATCCATAGCAATTTACTGTTACTGTACTGTACTGCTACTGTCACAGAGATCTCTGTCGGTTCCCATGTTTGGAACCACTACTGTTTTCCGATATGATGGCCATCAACTGACTGTTCGGTCTGTTAAGACCTACTGTACTGTTTGCTATTGAATGTGCCACTTATGACTGCTATGATCGAATAACTGATATACTGTTCAAATGACTATTTTAAATACTGAAAGGACATTCATTCTTAACCTCTTTACGCATATGTTATTCACTGGGTTTTAGCTCACTGTTTATATATATATGTAGGTGTCCAGGCACCGGACTGGAGTTAGGAGCGTCAGGTTAGCTCTTGTTTTGTCAAGCCAACCATTGTGCCTCACTGCGAGGTTCCAAGTGCTGCCAAGCCAAGGCTGCTTTGGGGTGTTTTAGTTTCCCCTCCTTTCTGTTTTTGTTCTGTATAGACTGACTGTACCTGTACTGTACTGACCTAATGGGGATTAGGTCCCTGTCCTGGATGTTTGTATATGTATGTATATACTGTTTCCATGTTCTGAATGTGAATATGTATGAAAAGTCTTTTTGCATACAGACTGTCACAGCTCATTGGACATCTTTTATTACTGTTTTGGCTTCCGCCAGCCCCTGTACTCTGTATTACTGTTATTACTGTTAAGCAGGCCTTCGGTAATCACGGATTACTGGCCGGTTACGGTGCTTAACCCATAGGGGCGGGTTTGGGTCGTGACATCTGCAAACTTGGTAAAAGTACTGGTTGCGTGAAATTTCCGTTTGAAGGTCGTTCGAGCGGAAAACTAAGTAAAAAGGTCCTCGCTCGAGGGCCACTTTGGTCGCTTGAGTGTAACACGTCCGCGGGGGACCTCGCGCTACAATTCAGGACTCAAAATTGTCACGGTTCTTAATCTGAACCAAAGAGTTCAAATCCGGCAAATCGTTTTGAGAAAACAGATTTTAGAAAGAAGTGCCAAACATGGACTGCTTTGCCAGATACAGAGTCGCCACCTTGTAGACACCCCATTTTTGACCGACCTTAAGACTCAGACGTCACCGATTGAGCGCTCGGTGATGTTGCATATTGTGCTCGTTCAGAAGTCTCAGAGTCGCGGCCGTGCGCCCTGCCTCCGGACTTCCGAACCCTCTTCTGTGCCTTGCCTCGGTTTGCGAACCAGACTCGGTTTTCTCTGTTTTCTTTCCTGAGGGGAGGGAGAGGTCCCGTAGACTATCTCTCAGTGGCCGTGGGCTACATTTCGTGCCCGTAGGCCATTTTGCCCATTTCGGAGCCCGGTTCCCGGTTTTCAGAGCCGTCAGGCCGTGTGCCTCGGTTCGGGACCGTCTAACCATCTCCGATTCCTCCGGTTTTTGGCATACATCTTATTTACTCCCTTTCAAGGGACACTGGGGTCTTAGATACCCACTTCGTGGCCAAACACCACTTTCGGTGCTTAACGGCCGGTTTTCAGGACCCCGAACTGCGTGTTTTGGCCCCCGATCATTCGTTTTGCATCGGTTTTTGTTCATTTTTGGCAGGTACCTCTGTTTTATCACCAGGAAGATCACTGGAGGGTGGGAGGCCAGCAATTGTCTCAGCAACCAGTTATGCTCCTCCGGCGCCCCCCGGCGCCCGTTTTTCTCACTTCCGGGCTAATGTTGAACACCCTAGGGTCATTTTCTTCGAGCCAAAACCACATATTTGTGTTGTACACACATGGGAGGACCCTAAAAACACATGGCCGGCCAGTAATTCTTTGGTCCATTTTTGAACCTCTTTGAAAAGTGGCTTGTTGTTTCTCCTGTTTCAGAGTTGCCAATTTCCAACTATAGGGTCTTGTTGTACACATATGGGAGGACACCAATCTTTGGTGGCCGGCCAGAAATTCTCAAATGACCATTTTGCCCCTAGCCGGCCGGCCATGGGGGGTGGCCGGCCGGCCACCTGCAGCAAAAGTGCCTAGCCGGCCTGCTTCCTTGGGATGTGTGCATTCCAGCTGTGCTTTGATTTTCCCCCAAAAATATTTGATCCGGGGGAACCTTTTGGAGGGAAATAAGAGCTCATTTCCCTCCATTTGGCCAAGGATTCCTCTCTCCCTCTCTTGTCTACATTGGTGTCCTCCCAACTCAAGAGAAGAGATTACAAGCATTGGTTGGAGCATATACATACATACAACTTCATTTCCTTCGAGTTTTGGTGCCATTTCTTCATCATCTTCAAGCTCTACCATAACAACTCCATTCCAGCAGCTAGGAGAGCTTTCCAGCAGCTAAGAGGCTCTCATTCTTCAAGCAAAAGGCAGCCAAGACTTGTCTACAAGGGTAAGTCTCACTTTCCCTCTTTTGTAGCCCATTTTTGCCTCATTTCTTAAGCCTATTTGCTTATTGTTTTGAACTCCGACCTTAACTGAAACTAGGTCTATTTTGAGCTATTATTCATGTTTGTTCAAGGGCTCAACCCTGTTTGAGCCCTCCATCTTGCACTTGTTTCAATATCCTCTTATATGCCATTATTTTGCATTGAATATTTGGCCTATGTGTGATCTATTTCCGAGCATAATGTAAACTGTAAGAGGGCCTATTTTGAGCCCCTCTTCAACATTGAAGAAGGGCTCAACCCTGTTTGGGTCCTTTATCTTGCACTTGCTTCATAATCTCTCCTATTTACCGTAAATTTGCATGATTTGTTTGGCCTACATGTAGTCTGTTTCGGAGCATGTCATGAACTGTGAGTAGGCTTATTTTGTGTCCCTCTACAACATTGTAGAAGGGATCAACCTTGTTGGGGGCCTCCATGTTATACTTGTCATTATATCCCTCTTTGGCCCCCATTTTTGCATGCTTTTTTAGGCCTATCTAGCTTCTGTTTTCGGCCATGAGCAGTACTGAAAATATCCATATTTTGGCCTTCTTGTCATGTTTTTTTAAGGGTCCAAGGCTGTTTGATGAATGTAAGGCATACCTCATGTTCTAGCCTTTGTTGGCTTCATTCTTGCATGACATTTTTAGCAAGTTTGCATACTGATTTGAGGGTTGTCATAAACTTTAAATGTGCATATTTTTGGCCCCTCATCAGTGTTGTAGAAGGAAATTTTTCATTTTGAGCATCGCATACATCACTTGTTTCAATACCCCTCTCTTGGCCCCCATTTTTGCATGCCATTGTTGTCCTATCTATGCTTACTATTTCGCCATGTTTTGTACTGTAAAAAATGCTATTTTGGGGCTGCCTTGCTACTGTTTTGCATGTCATGTACCAATCATGCATGTTTAGTATAGCTGTAGGCCATTTCGGGTGCTTAATATCGCATTTCGGGACCATTCCGTGCATTTGGTGTCATTTCCCCACCTTTCGGGACTGTTTCGCATCATTTGTGAGTGCTGAAATTCATTTGCATGTTTGCATATCATTTCCATGCCATTTCATGCCTTAGGGCCATTGCCTCGGTTTGCGTGCCCGTGTGCACGCATTTCGAGGCACTTCGTTTTCATCCAACGGCCTCTTATGTGAGTGTGGCTGAGGCTCACTCATGTTAGTGTAAGTCCATTTTGCATTCTGTATGTCATTTTAGTCTCATCGCATTGCGTATGTCATTACCTCGGTTTGCGTGCCCATGTACACGCATTTCGAGGCACTTCACTTTTATCCGACGGCCTCTTATGTGAGTGTGGCTGAGGGTCACTCATATTAGTGTAAGTCTATTTTGCATTCTGTATGTCATTTTAGTCTCATCACATTGCGTATGCCATTGCCTCGGTTTGCGTGCCCGTGTGCACGCATTTCGAGGCACTTCATTTTCATCCATCGGCCTCTTATGTGAGTGTGGCTGAGGCTCACTCATGTTAGTGTAAGTCCATTTTGCATTTTGTATGTCATTTTAGTCTCATTGCATCGTGTATGCCATTACCTCGGTTTGCGTGCCCGTGTGCACGCATTTCGAGGCACTTCATTTTCATCCATCGGCCTCCTATGTGAGTGTGACTGAGGTTCACTCGTGTTGGTGTAAGCCCATGCGGCATTGCGTATGCCATTGCCTCGGTTTGCGTGCCCGTGTGCACGCATTTCGAGACATCTCATTTTTCATCTCTCGGCCTCCTATGTGAGTGTGACTGAGGTTCACTCGTGTTTGTGTAAACCCATGCAGCATTGCGTATGCCATTTCCTCGTTTTGCGTACCCGTGTGCACGCATTTCGAGGCATCTCTTTTTTATCTCACGGCTTCTTATGTGAGTGTGGCTGAGGCTCTCTCATGTTGGTATAAGTCCAACTTGCATTGCGTATGCCATTTCATGCCTTAAGATCATCTCCTCGGTTTTGCGTGCACGTGTGCACGTACTTCGAGGCATTTCATTTTCATAGCATTGTGTATGTTAGGATTGTATCTTAGTTGCATTTCATACATATCATGCATTTTGCATCGTGTTTGGGATAGGAGTTAGCCCGGGCACGGGAAACGAGATGCGTTCCGTACTCCGAGTAACGGAATATGTCTCAATTCCCCAGTCACCGACACTCCGGATTATCCGTGATGGAGTTAGGTTTTGTTGTAGCATTCATATGCATTCATCCTATATTGAGTTGTGCAATTCGGCTCCTCGGCCATCATGCATCGAGATGCGTGATTGGTGGCACGAGGGTCGAGGCATGCATATATTTGTGAAATACATTGCTATGCCCCTTTCCTGCTCTCTGTTGCAGCATATCCAGAACCAGCGGTCTTCCGAAGCTTGGCGCGCTTTTCGAGAAACATTGCAAAACAGAGGCTAATTGGGGTATCCCAGTGGATTTCCGCGCAAGGCAGCTCCAACGTACATCATTCATCAGAATCAAGGCAGCCCCTGGCTTGCATGCCAGTTTTACATTTTTCTTATTTAATTTGTTAATTAATTAGGAATTTGTATATTATTTGGGACTGTAATATTTTGGACTGTATTATTCTTTCATTCGGGACTGTATATTTATTTGGACCCTCTGCGCGAGGGCATAACTGTAATAAGTGTGGGTGTGTGTGATGTATGTCTTCCAACCTCACGTCTTCTTCCCTTTTATTTATCTGCTTATGATGGTTAGATATAGGACATATTTCAATTAGCATACAGTATGACAGCATGTTTGCATCATTCATCTGTTTTGCACGCACTGGGCTCGGCGCATCATACAAACTGCATTTGTATTTCAATTCCAAATTGAATACGTGTTAGTTGTAGCATTCCATATGCCATGTTTAGAATAGCCGAGCCTGCTATAGTTGCATTTTGCATGTGTTGCATTAGGCATTTCAGCATATCTAGGATCATGCATGGATTTCTAATGTAGCTTCTGTTTTGGCTTGGAGTACTCGGTAAGTTTTATGCTTTAGCATCCTTGTATGCGTGTGAGTGTTGCCATGATAGCATGCTTGCCATGAGGCTATTTGCTTATGTGATATAACTGCCTGAATGCCTGTGGGTGAAGGTTAGGTTACTTGGATTGGGACAATTCATCAAATGTTTGTTTTAAGCCCACTAGATAGTGGCAATACCATGTTTTCTAAGCCCACCCGAGGGTGGCAAAATCTGCATCTTAAGCCTACCTGCGGGTAGCAAACCATCTTTCAAAAACAAACATGAAATGTTTTGTTCCAATTCAGGCGACTCAGTCTATACTTGTATGCTGTGCGCATCACATAGTAACCTAGGCTAATAACCGGAATAAGAACATACAATGTTTTCAAAATAAGATATCATGGTTAGTAGAGGCCGGTCTTTGACCGGGCGAGCGGGGGTGCTCACGAAGTGACCTTCCCCAATCGTACCCAAGTTCCCGAGCCGAGGCAACTTTGGTGATGACGGACACGTGGCCTTTGGCACCAAGTCAGGGTTTCCTAAATTTCCCCATTAAAAAATATTTAGGTGGCAACTCTGTATCTGGCAAAGCAGTCCATGTTTGGCACTTCTTTCAAAAAATCTGTTTTCAAAATGATTTGCCGGATTTGGACTCTTTGGTTCGAGATTTAGAACCGTGACATTTGAGTCCTTCGAACTGTAGTGACCCAATATCGAACCAGAACGGGGGGGACTCGCACTCCCTTCCCCGGGATGCGTTCGGGGGACGTCTACACACCTAAATGTTTTATTTTGGGAAATTTAGGAAACCCTGACTCGTTGCCTAAGGCCACGTGTCCGTCATCAGCAAAATTGCCTCGGCTCGGGAACTTGGGTACGATTGGGGAAGGTCACTTCGTGAGCACCCCCGCTCGCCCGATCAAAGATCGACCTCTACTAACCATGATATCTAGTTTTGAAAACATTATGCATTCTTATTCCGGTTATTAGCCTAGATTTACTATGTGATGCACACTGTATACAAGTATAGACTGGGTCGCCTGAATTGGAACAACACATTTCATGTTTGTTTTTGAAAGCGGTTTGATGGTGCTACTCGCAAGTAGGCTCAAAATGCAGATTTTGCCACCCTCAGGTGGGTTTAGAAAAGATGGTTTTGCCACTATCTAGTGGGCTTAAAACTCACAGTCGATGATTTGTTCCAATCCAAATAACCCAACCTTCACCCACAGGCATTCAAGCAGATATATCACATAAGCACATAGCCTCATGGTAAGCATGCTATCATGGCAGTCACTCACACGCATGCAAGGATGCTAAAGCATAAAACTTACCGAGTACTCCAAGCCAAAACAGAAGCTAATTAGAAATCATGCATGATCCTAAATATACAGAAATGCCTAATGCAACACATGCAAAAATGCAACTATAGCAGGCTCGGCTATTCTAAAGATGGCATGTGAAATGCTACAACTAACAAGTATTCAACTCGGAATTGAAATACAAATGCAGTTAGTATGATGCGCCGAGCCCGGTGCATGCAAAACAGATGAATGAATGCAAACATACTATCATACTGTTATGCTAATTGAAACATACCCTAATCTAACCATCATAAGCTGGTAAATAAAAGGGAGAAAGACGTGGGGTTGGAAGACATACATCACACACACGCACACTTATTACAACATTGCCCCCGCTCGGAGGCTCCGAATAAATAATATATAGTCCCGAATAAATAATATAGTCCGAATAAATACAAAATCCTAATTAATTAACAAATTAAACTAGGAAAGCTGTAAACTAGCATGCAAGCTAGGGACTGCCTCGACTCTGCTCCGGATGATGAATGATGCATGTTCGGGTTGCTTGGCACGTAAATCCATCGCGATGCCCCAATTAGCCTCTGTTTGCAATTGATGTCGGAATGTTGTGCAAGGCTTTTGAAAGCTGCTGATTTCTGATTTGCTGCAACAGAGAGCAGGAAAGGGGCATAGCAATGTACTTTCATGCATGTATGCATGCCTCGATCCTCGTGCCACCAATCACGCATCTCGATGCATGATGGCCGAGGAGTCGAATTGCACAACTCAATATGGGATGAATGCACGTATAAACACAACAGGACCGAGACTCCATCATGGATAATCCGAAGTGTCGGTGACCGGGAATTGAGACACGTTCCGTTACTCGGAGTACGAAACGTCCCTCGTTTCCCGTGCTCGGGCTAACTCCTATCCCAAACACAATTTAATATGCATGACATGCATGAATGCAACTAACATACACCCTAGCATACACAATGCTATGAAATGGCATACACAATGCACGATGTAACATGGCATACACAATGCTCTAACATACAACCTAGCATATGCAATGCAAAGGACTAAGATGGCAGACACAATGCAATATGGGCTTACACTAACATGAGTGGACCTCAGCCACACTCACATCAGAGACCATGGTTGAAAATGAGACACTCGAGATGCGTACGCACGTGCACGCAAACCGAAGACCGATCCTAGGGCACGAATGCCACTCTAACAAGGCATGACAAGGCATGGAGTATGGCATACAAGCATGCAAATTTCAGTGCTAAAATATGATGCTAAACAGCCTCGAAACATGGAAACATGGTACTCGATGCATGAGATAAACCCCGAAACTCAAAACTATGCACGTGGAATGACTTATAGCTATACAAAGCATGCATTATTTGATCATGAAGCATGAAGACAGAAGCAAGGCAGTCCCAAAACATGAACTTTCTTAGTTCAAAGCAAGGCCAAAAGGTGCTAGCAAGACGGGCTAAAGTAGCATGCAATTTTGGTTATCAAACATGGATTACATGGCAAGTACATGAAGCAAGTGAGCACTCACCAAACCGGCAAAAATCAGTGAATAAAACATGTGGAAATAGGCCCAAATAACCACTGATATACAACCATGGCATGCAAAAATGACGAGTTACTTTAGAGGGCCATGCAAGAGATTCTTAAGCACATACAAGATAGACATGTGGCAGCACCAAACCAACTCTGAAAATAAAATATGGTAGTCCCAAAACTCACCAAATTGGCCCTGAAAGGTGGCTAAGAAGCATGCAATATAGGGTCTCCTTGGAAGGCCAAAATGACCATCAAACAAGTCAAGGTGAGAGGGAGTTACCCCCCTCTGATTTGGAGGCTCAAAACAGTATCAAAGCCACTGGAAATCCACTGGATTCCAGTGGCTAGAAGACCAAACAAGGCATCCAACAAGAGCTTAGGTGCAAGGCTCAAAACAAGGGACAATCAAGCATACAAAGAAGCATGAGACCTCAAATAATAAAATGCCCTTAATAAAACATGAAGATGATGTCAAAACAAGCCTTTTTTCAGTTTATGACAAGTCTCAAAAATGAAGACAAATAGGGTTAATCTATCATGCAAAAATGGCCCTAAAAGAGAGAATAGAGACAAGGGACAGCAGCCGGCCCCAAATGGCAAAGAGCCCTTCAACAAAGTTTAAGAGGGGCTCAAAACAAGGCACTTTACAGTTTATAGAAAGCCACGAAAACAATCACAAGTAGGGATAAACAAGCATGCAAGAAAAAAGCCTAAAAGAGGGATAAAGAGACAAGTGGCAATAGGAGACCTCAAACAGAGGAGAGCCCTTCAACAAAGTTGAAGAGGGGCTTAAAACAAGGCATTCCACAGTTTATGACCAAGTCCAAAACAACTCAAAAATAAGCCTAAAACACCATGCAAAAATAGGCCTAAAAGAGAGTTAAAGAGGCAAGCGGTAGGAGGAGACCTCAAACAGAGAAAGGCCCTTGATCAAACATGAAAAAGAGCTCAAAATAAGACTATTTCCAGTTTGGGTCGGAGCCCAAAAATGTAAGCATGTATGGCTTAGAAATGAACCAAGAAAAGGCTAGAAAAGGGGAAAAGTGTGCTTACCCTTGAAGAACCAAACTTCAGCAGCCCTTGGACCAAGTTTGGGAGCTCTCAACCTCTGGAAATCAGCTTCAAATGGTTGGAATGGAGTGTGGAGGTGTTGTGCTATGGGTTGGTGTAGAAATGGTGTAGGACTTAAGGGATTTTGAGGGTTGAAGTGTAGAGAGAGAGAGAGTTAATGCAAGAGCTCAAGACCAAAGTTTGTAACCCTCAAAACATGGCTGGGGGTGCTGGTTATATAGGCAAAGGAGTGGAGAAAAAGAGGGGGAAAATTGAATTCAAATTTCCCCCCAAAAAGACCCCCCCCGGATACAGGTTTTGGGGGGAAACAAATTGTACAGCTGGAAAGTACCTGGAGAGAGGATCATGGCCGGCTAGTTTTTTAGGGTTCAGGTGGCCGGCCGGCCACCTCCCTTGGCCGGCCGGCCAAGGGTCAAAAGGGTCAAGCATGATTAGTGGCCGGCCACCCCAAAAAGATGGCCTCCCATGTGTGCACAACACAACTATGTTGTCAAAAACTAGAAGAAGTGAATCAGGAAAGAGAAAAATCACTTTTTTTAGAGGGGTTCAAAAGGGTCAAAGACAATTACTGGCCGGCCATATCATATTGGTGGCCTCCCAGGTGTGTGCAACACAAATATGTGGTTTAGGGCTAGAAAAAGTGGCCTAAGGGTGGTCAACATTGGCTTTCTGGTGAGAAAAACGGGCGACGGAGGGTAATGAAGAAATAAAACTGGTTGTCAGAACAATTGCTGGCCTCCCACCCTTCTACAAGCTTCCTAATTATGAAAATAAGGTCCCTGCCAAAAATGAACTGAAACCGATGCAAGACGAAGGTTCGGGGGCCGAAACACGCAGCCCGAGGCCCCGAAAACTGACTATTAGGCACCGGAAGTGGTGTTCGACCACGAAGTTGGTCTCTCGGACCACAGTGTCCCTCAGAAGGGAGTAAATAAGATGCATGCCAAAAATCGGAGCAAACGGAGGTGGTTAAGCGGTCCCGAACCGAGGCACACAGCCGACGGCTCCGAAATGGGAAAAATGGCCTATGACCACAAAATGTAGCCCACGGCCACTGAGAGATGATCTACGAGACCTCTCCCTCCCTTCGGGAAGAGAAAACAAAGAAAACAGGGCCTGGTTCGCAAACCGAGGCAAAGCACACAAGAGTCCGGAAGTCTGGAGGCAAGGCTCGCAGCCGAAACTCCGCAACCTCAGAACGAGCACAATATGCAATATCACCAAGCGCTCAATCAGTGACGTCTGAGTCTTAAGGTCGGTCAAAAATGGGGTGTCTACATTGAGCGACCTATAAAATTCTGTAAAACTTCTGGAAACTCGATTTTCATGCTTGAGCGACATTTTCCTCGCTCGAGCGGACAGTGCGAATTCTGGACTTTCCAGAACTGTGTTTGAACTTCAAAGTTGATATTCCAAGGTCCCAAACTCGTTTTTTAGACACAAAAACATGGGAAAACTTTATAAAATATGGAAACATAGTTAATTTGAAACCAATTGCTCAAAATCATTAACCAAATTTCCAAAATCTAGCTTAAACCATGAAGTTGAAACCATGCAAGAGATGAACTCTTTAATCTCTTTGTAAAACTTGACCAAATGGTATGAAAAGTGTAGGAACATGAAAAACTTCTCAAATAAATGTGTAAGGGTTCCATGCATATAGAGAATTTCATGAAATTCAAACTCAAATTGGTGATTCATGCATGCATGTATGCAATCATGCTCAATTCTGCCATAACTAAGATGATCCAAGCATATACCTTCTAAATTCATGCAAGCGGCCTCATTGCTTGGTGAATTCATTTCTTATATGGATTATCTACAAGAATTGAATGTGGTTTCCATACCTAGAGTTAAATTCAAGTGCAATCCTAGCTCAAATCTTCAAGTCTTCCACAAATTCTTTACAAATTCTCATTTCTCTCTCTAAGGTGTTGAGTTCTTCCTCTCCCTTCCTCAAAATCTCAGCCAAATCATGTATAAGTGAGTTCATAAGCTTAATGGGCCTATTTATATAGTATGATTAGCTTAGCCTAATCAAGATTGGTTAAGGCTAATCAAGTGGGCATCAAATTAATCTAATTTAATCGTTCCGAATCGAAATCTAATTGAATCTACCATAATGTTCTAAAAATTTCAAATAACACATATACCAAGTCAATTTTGTGATCGGATGCCGATAAGGCCTTCAATTCGCGAAATATAACAGAATTTCAAACAGATATTTCTACAATAAATAGATATAAACACAAATAATGCAATACACAGGCAATTAATGCAAACTTTCACTTTAATTACTTATTAAGCCTTCTTAATCATGGATTATAAGTTAATCATGGTTCGGGATTGTTACATTTGTTACGTGTTCAATGCAGTCCATAAAAACTTTTGTGTAACCTAGAGTAGTTAATGAATTGGATTTCTTTCAAGTTCAAATCTGATTACTTTTTATGAGATTTAGTGTCTCTCCCTAAACCCTAATTCCTTCTTACTTTCTCTCTATATTTTTCTGCAAGGGGAGAGGGAGACGGCGATGGTTCCTCCACATCTCCGATCTCTCTTTCCTCTCTCCCCTTCCCGTCGATCCTTTTCTTAACCTAGATCTGATGTTTATCTCACTAGTCCGGCTATTACCACCTTATCTTTTCCACCATCGAGCCCAAAACTTTAAGTTCTAGCTTCAAATCTTCTCACAATCTGAAAGCTAACGCTGGATAAGGCGTTTGTTTTACACTAGACAATTACCTCAACCTCAATGTTCTCTCTTGACTAGTGGAAATGGGGTCTTCAGATTTCAAATTGAAGGCTGTGAAGCAATGGAGTCTTAGATGAATTCAATGGCAACTTAGATTTGGTTTTTTTTTTGTTTGGTTTTCTTAATTTTAGTTTGGTAATGTAATAATTCTTCCTGTATAAAAGTTTGTTTCTCTCCCTTGTGAGAGCTTTGTCTTCTTCTATGGAGGCTTCGATCCTTCCTTCTATGAAACTTATTTATCTCTTTTTGAGATCTTGTGATACTGCTATATTAGATTAATCCGATCTTTTATCAATTTGACAATGAAGATTTTCTTTCCACTCTAAAAAAAATAAATTAAAGTAATTAAAAGGCCTCTCTAATTTTATTACTATTTTCGTTAGAACATTAATTGTTCTCATCACTAACAGAAGAAGGAAAGAAAAAAAAATTTTGATTGCTTCTTCAAATTTTTCTATAACTGGTGCAAAGATTGTGGAAATCAAAACATCAAAAAAATTCCTTTTATACTAAACCATTTTGAGAGTAGATTTCAATAATTCCAAAATAATAATTTCTGAAAATTTACTGAAATGTAAGAATTTTAAAGACATTGATGGTTTAGGTTTATTTTCCGAATTAAGGAAAAGAAAATACATCAATGGACTTATTAAATTATATGAAGATGTTATATTCTTCTTTCTAATACATGCATTGATTACAAAATATTATTAACAACACCTGCATTAGTTGCTTTTGAAAAAAGATTTTTTCAAAATTAAAATTAATAAAATCACACTTAAATAATTAAGTGGAGTAACTAATTTATAAACTGAATAAAACACATTAAAAAAAAAATTCATTACAAAAGTATAATTAGTAATTTTTCATTGCAAAGAGCAAGAAAAATTAATTTTGAATGAAAATAAAATATGAAAAATTATAATTGACATTTAAATAACAAAATGTCTCATTTTAAAATTTTGCGCTAAAAGAGTTAAGCTGATAAATTGAATAAATTACAATTTTTGAATTGATTTAATTTTTTATTATTATATATAAAATATTTTATAAAATAAACAATTTAAATTATGTGATAATAAGTTTCACAAGTTGGAACAACATTCTCCAATTTGGAAGCCCAAAACCTTGAAAAAATGAAAGACTTGTTCTTGTTTTTTGAATAGCAAAGCATATACAAAGTCAAAATCTATCCCTTCAAACTCATTTTTAATATTTTTAAATTTCAGATAGTCTTTTTAATTACGCACAAGAACGAGGGGAGAGAGAGAGAGAGAGAGAGAGAGAGAGAAATTCAACAATGTCAACGTGCAACCATGCACGCCTCTCTCTGGTGTCATCATCATATATTAATGACTTATCAAAATCAAATTATTTATCCATCTTTATTATAAATAACTTACCAAATTCAAATTATTTTATCTATCTATATTATAAATATCCTTCAAAACCCATCACACAAAGAGACCTTAGAAGGTTGAAATGGCTGTCAAACAAACCAGTTCTAAGCTAAAACCATTCACTCTCTCTTTCCTCTCTTTCCTCTTTCTCTCTCTAACTCTCTTTCTTCTCCTAACACTAAATTTCCAACCAAAGCTGCCTCACCAGGACGACATTGGCTTCCTCCTCCGCCACGATGAGTACCCCGAGGTCACCCTCCGTCCGGCGAATAAAACCCCTAGATGGTACACTGTGGTTGCTCAAGAGGCCAAGAGAAGAAAAATCAAGGTTGGTCTGGTTAACATTGATGATCATCAAAGATTAGGTCAAAATGATGAACAGTTTCTGCATGGATTAGCAGAGATGATCACCGTTGGATTTGATCGTGTGGATGATGATCTCCGGTGGGAAGACTTCTTTCCTGAATGGATCGATGAAGACGAAAAGTGGTCTCCACCATCGTGCCCGGAAATCCCAATGCCGCGGTTTGAGGAGTACGGTGAAATCGACGTGGTTGTAGCTAGGGTTCCATGTGGTGGCGATGACGGTGATGATGATGGTGGTGGTGTTAGGAATGTGTTTAGATTACAAGTTAATCTAATGGTTGCTAATTTGTTGGTGAGGAGTGGGTGGGAAAATAATCAGGATCGGACGGTGTATGCTGTGTTTATAGGTTCATGTGGGCCCATGTGGGAGATTTTTAGATGTGATGACTTGTTATGGAATGAAGGGGAGTATTGGGTGTATAAGCCTGATTTGAGAAGATTAAAACAGAAGGTGATTATGCCTCTTGGTTCATGTCAGCTTGCTCCTCCTTATGCCGAGCGAGGTCAGTCATTTAAATTTTTTTTTTTGTTTCTTTGCTTTTTAAGGTGAGGATTGATAGAGCAAATAATATGGATGAGATAGGATCTTTCATATATCTGAAAAATAACGGTGGTACTATATGCACCAATTAGTGTACATATTACTGTACTAATTAGTGTTATGATATCATTAATTACCCTATTTATTATACAAATTACAAATACTCAAAACTCATCTATTGGTACACTAGTCTGTACACTAATTAGTGCATATAGTATTATTTAAAAAATAATTGGGCTTATAATTATTTTTTGAATATGTCAATGTTGGAAGTTAATTCAAATTTTTTAATATTGAAAAGTTGTGTTCATGAATGAGTCATGAAATTTGAAGAGTCATATTGGTTAGGTGGTTCAAATGTCTTGATGTTTGTGTATATGTGAAGCTACATGTATGATTTAATGCCTGAAACTCTTCATATCCTTTTGTGGTAGTACAAGGGAGAAGAAGTTTGGCATAAAAAAAAAATTGGTGTTTTTTTTGGGAAAATATCATTTTAATGGGAAACCAAAAAAAAAAAATCAGTTTAGCGGTGAAGTTTAAGAAGTGTTGCTTTAAGCAAAGTTTTTCATTTAAGTTGATATTATTTTTTCTACTTTCCACAAAAATGATATTTTTTCTTTTTTCTTTGAAATATTTTGGGTCTGCACACGTCTGTATTTCAAACACGTGTTTATTTGAGTTTTACTACTCACCATGTTCTGTTGGCATTGAGAAATCCATTTCTGTTTGGTTTTAAATTTTCAAAAACTATTTGCTGAGCTTTTACTTTTTTTATTTTTTATTTTTTATTGAATGCTTTTAATATTTTAATCATTTTTTTTCAATCAACTTAATTTGGATATATTTAAAAAGTCAGTACAAAATTTGTGAATTTTTTAAAATTTCTTTTACTAAATACCAAAAAATTAAAAATTTAGTACATTTTCATTTTATTTTTTGTATTTATTTTTAGATTTATTCACAAATATTTTAATTTTTAAGTATATTTAGATTAAGTAAATCTAAAAAATTAAAATATTAAAAACATTTACTAAAAATAAAAGAACACAAATTAAAAACTTGTTTAAAATTCAAACCCAAACAAAGTGATTTAGTTCCAGGGGCTCTCTGTGGAGACCTCGCGCTGTACTCCGATCGAAACTTGTCTATAGTTGAGGCGGTTGATGAGCTCCACTGGTGCCTCGGTGGTAGGTCCCTTCCTGTGGGTTGGATTAAATCAGGCTGGCAACCGGCTACTCCAGGGCCTGGGCCTACGAAGGTCGTGATGCCCCCTAAGAACCTCCTTTTTTCTCGATCAAAAAAATAAATAAATAAATAAATAAAGTGATTTAGTTCCTAAACATAATATTTTCAACATAGTATTACAACAATTTTCAACAGTTAATTCTTGTATATATACATGATGACGAAAAAATGTGGAAATTCATCCCATGACATATAGCAACCTTTTTTTTACTTATAGTTTCTGTGTGATTATGTTAATTAGGGATAAAAAAAAATTGAAAAAAAAAAAAAAGATAAAGGTTTGGCAATTAATAGCAAACCTTAGTCAAATGGAGCATTTATTAGAGTTTTTGTTTCTTCACTGGGGGGTTGTAACTGTAATATTCATGATCTCTCAGTCTGTAAATTATTATCAACAGGAATTTCATTAAAATAACTATTACAGCAAAACCATCATGATTTGTCAACATCTTTTTTATCCTTTATGTTTTGTTTATTGGTTTGACGTGTTTCAGCTTCCGATATGAACTTGAAAAAATTTGAGGGGTTAGTAGGATTGTCACAAATTTTGATTTTATAATCTAAATTATTTACTTTGTAAAGTTCAAAGTGTATATCATTTACGAAAAATATTAAATCGATATGATAATTATAAAAAACATATTTGTTATCCTTTTTTTTTTAAATGAATGCGATAAAATAAAAAAGGTTACAATTATCGGTTTGACTTAATTTTTTTTCATGAATGATATACATGAGAGAGGACATATCAAACGAATGGTTCGGATCATCGAAATAGAACCCGTAGTAAGCCACACAATCCTTTCAAATTCTCTCAAATTCATATTTAAATTTAAGAAAAGTTCAACCCTTCCTTATTTGATCATCATATCATAGCATATTTTTACCCTTAAGACTGTTGGAAAAAAATTGGTCCAAAATAGTAGTTGATAAGTAGTTGTTAGCAAAATTAGGATGGATTTAGTATAATGGTTGGTGGGTTTGTTAGTGGCCAGAAACTTTTCTACATTCTAATCAGTATTGAAAAATATTATTCATGAGAATGACATTTTAATGGTCACTTTGTACATAAAAGGTATTTAATGGATTTTTGATTTTAAAATGATACACCTATATTATTCTGTGTGTATATAAATATTGTTTTATGTTTGGATATCAATATCCATTACCATTTAAACTAGTTTACAATAATGTTAACCAAAACAATACACAATCTTTAATTTATTTTTAAAATACTTCATATCAGTTTCACCTATTTTATTAAATTTTGATTCACTGGACGGTATAGGAGTTGGTAGGTAGCACGTATCTTTTGCTAAAATGATTAGCATATATTATAATTGAATCTATATAAAAATGGGGGAAAATATGTTGCTTTGGGTGACTTATCATAGGTTTTTTAATCAATGATAACATGAATCATGACAAACATTTTATTCTTATACACTAGCGACAACCCGTGCATGAAAATACATAATTTAAATAATTTATTATAGTCATTTTTGTATTATAAAATAAAAAATTCTTATAAATTTAAAATATAATAGGGAGTTATAACTAACAAATATTTTGAATAGGATAACTATCTCATACCTAAGGTCATACATTCATTTTTTTCCATAAATTTGTCACTTGAAACATTGGTTATAAAATTATATATTTTTAGCTCTATTTTTTTTGTTTATATATAAATAATTATCTTCTTATTTTAAAATTTCTTTGACTCGTAATATTTTTTTACTTAAATATTTTTTAATTGTTCATATGTAAATAGTTAACTTTTTATTTTTAAAATTAATTGACTCATAATATTTTTTATTTAGTTATTTTTTAATCTTTTATTTGACTCTTTATATTATTTTGTGATTGAAATTTGAATAGTTATCTTTTTCTTTTCTTTTTTTTTTTCTCTACCTCTTTGTTGTTCATATCCAAATATTTATCATTTTATTTAAATATATATAATCCTTTTAGCTTTTGAGATTTAGATAATTGACAATGATTAAAAAATTAGAAAAAGTGGAAGGGGAGACTTGAGAGATGACATGTAGGAGAGATAATCCATAAAAATTTAGTATTAACAGTTTAGAGAATTCTCATACTCCACTACATTTGCTTATATATATATATATATATATATAGAGAGAGAGAGAGAGAGAGAGAGAGAGAGAGAGAGAGAGAGAGAGTATAGATATAGATAGAAGATAGATAGATTTGAAGGATTTACATATTTTTTTTTATTTGTATTTATTAATCAGTGAATGAATTTGTCATTTGGAGAAAAAACAAATGTTAAGCTTTCAGTGATTGATGTATGGAACGATCACTATTAAATCCTTATCTTGTGCATTATCATTGGTTAAATGGTGTTTATTGCAGAGGCTGTGAGGTCAATCTCACCTCATTTTTGTAAGCCTTAGAGAGAAGCAAGTGGATTAACATACAATATTAGTGTGGATTTATAAGAACCTTATGTTCATAAATGATAAAATAATTAGAAAGAGAACCGCTTTACTAGGCCTAAAAACAAGATTGAATTTAAAACTGAAATGTTGATGACTTCGCGGTATTCAAATAAAAGCAGGGCTAATAAAAGCAGGGCTATTATTAGTCCTGCTCTTAATTTCATACTGTTAATGAAATTTTTTCTTTGCTGATCAAAAATAAAATAAAAAAAATAAAAGCAGGGCTATTATTAAACCACAATGCCAAGCAAGTGACAGATCAGGAGAGAACTTGACATATGTACTAGGTTTTAATTTATTATTATTAATTATTTTTTTTTGGTCAGAAATAAAATTTTATACAATATTGCTTATTTAAACAGTAATAATAAGATACATGAAGAGTGGAACCACAAAGTCAACTTAATTGTTGCACAGAAAAATGGAGAAAGAAAAAAGTTGAGTTTTTTCGCCATTGATATAGACTACTGCAACAACAGTCCTTAAGCTCTAAAATCCAAACAATAATTGAACTTCTAATGCAAATAGACTTTGCATAAAACCATGGTATAATTTTGATTATTGCTTACATGGGAGTGAAACACACCTCCTTTGGCAGTTAAACCCCTCACACCAAGATACATGCATGTATTCCTTTATTGCTTTTACTTATTAAATTTTTTTTTTTTTTTTTTTTTGAACCTTTTTGATTTTCATTTTAAAAAGTTGAAGGCAACACTCATGACTAAGATTGCAAATAAACTGAGCTATTCACGAGCTTAGCTTAATAAGGGCTCAGTTCATTAAGTAAATAAACAAACTCGAGTACTGTAAAGCTTAGCTCAACTCGTTTGTAGCTCTATGTCATAATTATGTGCAAAATGGTTTAATTCTTATTGGCAACATAAAAATTTAAACTTCCATCTTGGTCTGATTTACATCCTCACTATTTTATGGATTTTGAAGCTTTTTGATTTTCATTTTTAAAAAGTTAAAGGCAACACATGATTAAGATTACAAATAAACTGAACTATTCACGAGCTTAGCTCAATAAGAGCTCAGTTCATTAAATAAATAAACAAACTCGAGTCTTGTGAGCTTAGCTCAACTCGTTTGTAGCTCTACGTCATAATTATGTGTAAAATGGTTTAATTCTAATTGGCAACATAAAAATTTAAACTTCCATCTTGGTCTGATTTACATCCTCACTGTTTTATGGATGAAATGGAGATTTTCATTTAATGATTGGTGGTTATATAAAAGATCCATTTCAAAATCTTTACTTTTAAATTTTAAAACATTCAAGAGAAGTTTTGCATCTACTAATTGTCTTTCTTAATTGTACTGATTAGTGCTCCATCTTTTTTGAGCTATTAGTAATTAATTTCGATTCAAATTGGATGAAATTTGCAGGTAGGGAGGTATGGAGGCGCTATGCATCCCACCCAGTACAAAACATCACTCCTCAAAGGCCAAGAGAGGCATATGTGACTATCCTCCATTCCTCAGAAACCTATGTTTGCGGTGCAATAGCTTTGGCTCAAAGCATAATCCAAACCAACTCCACCAAAGACCTAGTCCTTCTTGCAGATGACGCCATCTCTCGAAGATCACTTCAAGGGCTTAGAGCAGCTGGATGGAAGGTCAAGCACATTGACCGCATTCGAAGCCCATATGCAAGAAAAGATGCCTATAACGAATGGAACTACAGCAAACTTAGGGTTTGGGAGCTAACAAACTATGACAAAGTCATTTTCATAGACGCTGACCTCATAGTTCTCAAGAACATGGATGGTTTCTTTGTGTATCCACAGCTTTCAGCTATTGGCAATGATAAGTTTTTATTCAACTCAGGGGTGATGTTGGTTGAGCCTTCCAAGTGCACATTTGAAACCCTAATGGAGAAAAGGTACAGAGTGACTTCATATAATGGGGGCGACCAAGGTTTTCTCAATGAAATGTTTACATGGTGGCACCGGTGGCCTTCAAAGGTGAATCATCTGAAGATATCTGTAGGGGATCACAATAAGGTACATGATCAAATGATCCCTGAGAATATATATACCATACATTACTTGGGTTTGAAGCCATGGATGTGCTATATGGACTATGATTGTAATTGGGATATGTTGGACCGCCGTCGTTATGCTAGCGATGCAGCTCACCAGAGGTGGTGGCAGGTTTACAAAGCCATGCCGAAGAGGCTACAATCGTATTGTGCACTTAGTGAAGGAATGGATGCAAGGATAAGAAAGTGGAGAAAGAGAGCTAAGGGTGCTAATTTTCCTGATGGGCATTGGAAGATCAAGGTGAAAGACCCTAGGCGACTTCACTCCTGATGTTCGTATTTGTAAATTAACAAGATTTGAGGGTTCCCTCCAAAGGAAAGGTTCTGAAGAATGAATATCATTACACATAGAAATTTTTTTTTTTTTTTTTTCTTTTCAAAATCACAACTGAATGGTGATCTTTGAAAAAGCTACACCATCTTAATTACATATTTCACATGCAAAAAGAATTGCATCTAGGTCCCTTTTGTATTGCAATTGTTGATTGATTAAAGTGCAATTGTAAAAATTAAACATACATACCCCATACATATAAGGTCCCTTATCTTTCTTCCTTTCTTTGATTCTTTTGATGTGGTTTTTAACAGTGAGAAAATCTGGACACTCACCCACTTCGGTTATAATGTCATATATGTTCAAAGTTATGCTGCAACGTCTTTGAAATTAAACGCAATTACATTGTATTGTAACGCCAATAACTCATTGATTTATATTTTAGAGTTATGATTGATATGGTTGTTATCATAATTTCAACCACAATGTAAAGATTATATCATATCATCTGTTAGTACACTAATTGATATATTTATTGATGCATATAGCTTTATCCTTTCATGATTTAGCCAAACAGGTTCAACGAGGGCCAGATTTGCAAGAATTGATTCTCATTCGGCTGGCTTTCTGGCTTAAGGCTGCTACAAAGGAACTCCATTTTTCGATATCAGATTTCCTCTATAACATCTCAGGGGTGAGGCGAGGTCTACTATAGTCTTACCTGTAATTCTGTGCTTATAACATCTCAGGGGTGTGGTGTCTCTACAGTTCAGTCCAGTTGGGGTGGAGCTTCTGCTGTTTGTGCAAACTACAGTTTAGTCCAGTTTGGAGTGGTGGTTCTGCTGTTTATGGGAGTGCAACTGTAATTTTCTGAGGTGAGGCAACTGCATTTTCTTGTCTGGGGCATTGGTAGGATAGCTGTACTATTTCTGTTTTTGACCTTGTGTCTGTAGAACTGTTACTGCTGTTTTGGGAATGTGGAATGATCTTGTGGAGGGTGCACTGCTGCACTAATGTTTGAGGGGGTGAATCTACAATATGTTATTCTGCTATATCTGTCTAAGAAATGTGCAGGATCACCAAGAAATGTTCCAATGGTGGGGAGTGCAGTGGGTAATTCCAGGTTCGGTGAATGGTTTGCTCCAGGTGGAGTACTCTATTAATGACTTGGTCTTTAATTTGCCTCAAGTCAAGCACTGTAGCAGATCTGGAGGGTGAGCATGGCCGCCTTGTTGTTTTGTGAGCATGGTTGCTGAGATGGGCTAGGGGTGGGCTGAGCCTGGTTGATGCTGACATGGCCCCAGGTGTGCTCTACTAGTATGTTTTTCTGCTGGGTGTGGCTGCTCAATTTTGGCAGGGTTTATGGTGATCTGCTGTGATTCTGCTCTAGGAATACCTTTGGGGGTGGGTGAGGGTAGCAATGTGGATCAAGGTGCTTCATGCTGCTGTGACTGCTACTGTGTTAAGGTGGTGTGATCTTTGCTGTGTGTATCCAGATCTGGCAGGGCTTATGGTGTGGACTTTGTGCTACTGTTGAATGGACTCACAGGCTTAAGTAGTTTGATTTGGATTTGGATTTGGATTTGGATAAGGATCCAGTATGTTAAGGTAAGCTACTAGTCTGATGGCTTACTGCTGGAGTCTCAATGATTGCTGTTTGTGGTTGAATGGACTCGCAGGCTTATCAGCTTTGTGTTATGGACTCATAGGCTTCTCTGTTTGTCTGCTGTTCTGTGGTTGACTCTGTCTTGTGCTATGGGCTGCCATGGACTCATATACCTGTGTGTGGTTGAATCAGTTGGATTGATGTCTTTGATATGGGTGGCTGTCATTGGTCTGGGGTTGAATCTGTTTGAATGGGGTTCTGTCTTATGCTCCAGCAGAGGAGTGTTTCTATTGTTGCTCTATTGCTTTTGTTTTGTTTGTTCCGCTCCGCTTGTTGGTTTCTCACCAACTTGGAGCCTCGAGTGTGTGCTAGCAGATAATTTGGTGTGCATCTAGGTGCCAACCTAGTTGGGATCTAAATGTTTCACTGTGATGCTTTTTGCACCCTATTTCTTTATTGATGTAAGTTATTATACTTGTTATGTTTTCCATCAATAAAGCTTTTCTTTTGCCGATCAAAAAAATATATATTAGCTTTATCCTTTCGGAATACTCAATAATTTCATCAAATCAAACAAGAAGTCCTTTTTTATTTGAGCTGCTATACACAATTCTTTATGGCCTCTTTTGTTTCACGAATTAGGTTGAATGAGATTACAAATTTTGTGAGATTAAGTGAGGAAATTATTATTGTGGTGGTATTAAATTAAAGATATAAGATAAAATATATTTATTTATATATTAGTGTGGTGATATTAATTGATTGGACTTAAATTTATAAAATTACGTAAAAATTTCATTATATAAAAGTGACTTTATTATTTTTTATGAAAAGAGAGCAAAGTGCTATTCCACCTTCAACCCAAGAACATTGGATTAATAATCCCCACGCCCCCAATGATCCTATCCTTAATAGGGATTGATAGTACCATTGGACTAACAATCTCATAGCATTTTAAAATAGAAAATGTTAAAGGTCTCAAATCTTCTATCAAATAAATGACTAAAACTCTTATATAGGTGTGGGGTTCACAAAATTGTAAACCTCACACTCATGTGAGATATTTGATCATTTGTTTGGTAAAAAAATTGGTATTCCTAACATTACCCTTTTAATATAGCCAAACATGATTTTGATGGACCCTATAGATTAATAGTCCAAACACCCTATTGAGGGGTGACTTAAGATTTAATTTTTTAATTTTTTACAAAAAAAAAAAATATATATATATATATATATAAAAACATAAAAAGATAATATGAGAACTTATAACAAATAAATTACTTATTTGCTGACTCATAGGCGTAGACAGCGAATCCATTTGGAGTGGCCATACACTACATTATATAAAAGTTTTAAAGCCTAAGGTGTTATAGAAAGTTGGTAAAAAGTTAATTTTTTGATTTTTTAATTTTTTAGTAATTTTTTTGACAAAAAGTTAGCTTTTTACCATTGTTCTTAAATGTTTTAATCTCTAAAAGTAAAAATTTTGTTACAAAAGATATTTAGGGACTAATTTTTATCGTCAAGCAAATAGTCGCTAAAAGGCCATCTCGAAAAATAAAAAATAAGGCTTTTAGAGACAAAATTTTGAAAATGTCACTAATAAATAGATTTTTAAGAACAAAATAATTTGGTCTAAAAATAGTTTATTTTTTTAGACAAAAAATTTGGTCTCAAAAAGATAATAATTCAGCACTAATGTTTAATTTTCATTGTTAAAAATATAATGAAGACATTTTTTACAACAAAAATATTTGATCCCTAAAAAATAATTTTGTTCCTAAATTTTGGTCTCTAAAACCTTAATCTTTTGTAGTGATAACACTCAAATAATATAATATATTATAAATAATAATTTATAATTAATGAGAGTTAAAACATATAAGATAAAACATAAATTAGTGGAAATAAATATTAAATATATTATTTTAATATTTAAATAATTATACATATAAATATATTTAATCAAATGATCTTACTAACAAGTGTCTTTAGGATACAAGTGAAAAACAAAAAATTTGAAGAATACAAAATACTTATCACTAAATTCAATACATTTTTATTGAAATTAATATTCAAGATATTTTATACACACTTTCCAATATTAAACAATAGGGTAAATTATAATAGCTGTCCCTATAGTTTGAGCCTTGTGTCACTTTGGTCTCTACCTTTTCAATGTAACACATTTGACCTTAAATTTTGAATCTTATTATAAATAAGGACAATTGAAGATAACATTACTCAATTTTAAGTGTAAATTCGCCAACTTGATAAAATATAAACTAATTTGACAAAAATAAATGTCAAAAAATATTTTTGAATTTTTAAAAATTATTTCTATCCACTAAAGATAAAATTATGTAAAATTAATAAATCTTTTAGATATTTATTTTTTTTATCAAATTAATTTTTATTTTGTATTTGGATGATGATCATGTAATAGTTGTTTTTATTTTCATTAAATTAGTTTCTATTTTTCTAAAAGTTAAATATGATGACAACTTTAATATCATTATTAAATTAATTGCTTAAATCAAAAAATTAAAAATTAAAAACATTTCATATATTAAATATATCGATTACACATTAAATGCATAACAACCACCCGTCACATTATTATCATCCAAACGCATAACAAAAATTAATTTAGTAAAATAAATAAATAAACAAATGTCTAAAAGATATATCAATTTTAAATAATTTTATCTTTGATGGGTAGAAATAATTTTTAAAAATTTACAAATATTTTTTTAATATTTATTTTTGTCAAATTAGTTTATATTTTATCAAATTAACACATTGTCCTTAAAATTGAGCAATGATATCTTTAATTGAAAAAATTCTTGGGTGTTAAGATGGTACCATGCGACATGCCACATGGTGCCTTTAACTAATCACAAACACCATGGCCTCCCATCTTGTCTCTCCATTACCCAATATATAAATGTAGTCTACCCTTTCAATCAATGAGAGAAGAGAAAGGTAACACATGGCACCTATCTTATCTGCACCCAAAAATTTCTCCTTTAATTATTTTTATTTGAAACAAAATTTAAAATTCAAAATTAAATATTTAACAATTGAAAACTGATCAAAATGACACGAATTTCAAATTACAAAAACTGTTAGGATAATTTGTCCTAAACAATATATATATAGGGGAGGTTGTTAGCATTTGGCTGAATCAAATACAATTGGGTGGGGGTGTGGAAAATGAATGACACGTTGCATATAAGACCAAGTAATGGGCGAGCCCATGAGAAACAGCATGAGGTTAACCTCATGGTAGTCTTACTATATATTTATTTTTATATATTAAATTGGTAGCCGTTTCGCATACGTTTTAAGGTGGAAAAAGGAAGAATTCGACCGTTGGAATGGAAAGTATCCGTTACCAAAAGTATTCACCCGTTCATGTTGAAACCAGAACCCCTCCCTGTTTCGGCCGTAACACTTGACTTCCAAAACAAAGTGAGTGAGAGTGATTGAGAGTGATTTGAGTTTGAGTTCCCCACAATACAGATAGGAGAATCAAATCAATCCCAAACCCACTTTTTGTTTCCTTGTGTTTTTGTTTTTAAAAAACAAAAGAAAATGGTTGCAAGAACCCCACCAAAGCTGAGGAGAATGGTGGCTCCTCTCAACCCTACCCTTCTCAGAGAAACAGTTAACAAGGTAGGTGTGTGTACTGATGGTGGGTTTTTTATTATTATTCATGGGTTTCTTCTTCTACTTTTGTTAAATGATGATTCTCAAAAGGGTTTGTGTAATTTCGGGATTTTTTTTTTTTTTTTTATTTTTGTTGTGAAGGTGGATAAGTGTATGGCTAGATTGCAAGAGCTTCAATACACAGTTACAGGTGGGACGAAGACGATCTCTGGTGTGAGTCTCAGTCCTCGCAGTACCAGAGGTTATCTCAAGGCTAGTCTCAGGTGCAAACAAGAGTGCTTGAGGTATGAAATTTTTATCTGATTTTTGTTCTCTCCTCTCTTTTTCATTTGATACTCAAGTGGGTTTCTCTGAATTTTCTATGTTACTTGAAGGATCAAGAATGGCAATCCTCGGAAATCTCCACCTGGAAAGTTGCCAACAAATACAGGTCCTCTCTCTCTCTCTCTCTCTCTCTGAAATTCATCAAACAAAACAGGGCTTATGGACTTACTTGTATTGATTGTCTTGAATACAGGGGAATGGCAGAGAATGTCATTGCCGGCGATGCTCGTCGGAGAAACAGTCGGAGAAATTCTTCAGGCAAGTCAATTCGCAAGAGAAATAGTAGCAACAGTCGCTTCCAAGACCAAGAAACCCCTCTCAAACGACCCGAAAACTCCGGTGACTCTGAGGCAAAAACAGAGGCCAAACCCTGAAAACTCAGAGCTCCGAGCTCGAAGAAACAGAGAGAAGCAAAACTCACTCCAATCAATTCGATCGAAATCAAACTCACCAACCCTCCGAAGGGCTCGATCTCGTATCAATTTCAAGGCCTCATCGCCTCTGAAAAAGAAGGAATCTGAGAAGGAAAATAGCTGGTATTGGGCGAACAGAGTATCACCAAGAAATAGGCCATGGGCTAGAAAGACTGTACTTTTTCCAAACCCATTGTTTCATTCATCATCACCCACTTCAAATCATCACAAGTTTTGCAAGACAAAGTCTCCGATGATCGCTAGGAATCGCCAAACTCCACATAAATTCTTGATCAGGACGAGGTCTCCCCCGATACTACCTCTTTCTCTGTCTCCCACAAGAGGTTTGAGCAAGAGAACTCCCAAGGAATCGACTGCGGCGAAACTGAGGAGATCGTTTTCGCCATCAAGATTGGCAAATAGGTTGGTTTCGCCATTGAAAGCAAGAAAATCTGTACAAAAAAATGATGGGTTTGCATTGAGTGGGCTGAAACAGCGTCCGATTTCAACACCAATTCGATTCTCAGCTCCGAGAATTTGATTTAAATTTGATGTAGTGCGATACATGGAAAAATATATCCACGTATTTCAAATTCTAAATAATTTTTGAAGTATTTTTTTCTGCATAATGCTGCCAACATCTATTTGATTTTACCCAATGCTGTTTGTTTGGAATGCCTACGTTCCTCTATTGGTTTACAATTTGTTTTGTGTTTGTTTTTCTGCCTTACTTTGGCATGTAGAATGAGGTGTTTTATTAAAGGGGAAATCACTTGTCAGTGGTAATTGCAAAAAATTGTTACATTTAGTTAATGATAAAGTTTATAATTTTAATTATTAATATTGATAAAATTTACCATTAATTTATGATTATTTTTCAACTTATACACTGATTTGAAACTCCCCCTTCATCAAATAACTAATATAGCCTTTCTTGAAAACAATTAAAGTTTGTATGGATTTGTTCTCTTCTCCAGCTTAACTTTCAGCAATTGTATGTATATCAGCTGGTTGATTCATGATGCTTAAGAAAGGGATATAGCATTATTTTCTGCTCTGCGATTTCAATGTACCCATATTTTTCATTCACTCTTGATTTGCATCTTTAGGCTGAAAATGAAATTTGCTTAATTAACCAACTTTTAACATTATGAAATCATCACTGGCTTCCAAAAGAAAGGCAATAAAATAATTTTAAACAAAACCAATCACCTCTGACTGAGTGTGGAGGAAGAAAAGAAAAACTGTGGTCTCATTATCTGAGCTCAATAATACCTTACACAAAACCTATAGGAGAAGCAACAACTTTCTGCCTTTATGCTCTACTACTGCAGCATTTGATAGAGTTGTTATTTTATAGAAAACTGTTTTCAAAACACTAATGCTGAGAGAAGGCTTCTTTATAGTTAACAAACCTACTGTGAATGAAAGTATAATTCAACAAAGCACACTTTGGCCCAGTTTGAATGGGGTATATATAATGGGAGATAAATCCCTTTGACCGGATGTAACTGGATATAGGGAGCAAAGAAAAACATATGGATCTCACCTTTTTTATATCTTTTTCATTTGGTACCAGATATGCAATACCACACCTCTCATGATATTGAATATCTTTACCCTTATCACATGATATGAGTTGTTATTATTCATCCACCGATACTTCTTATCCCATGTTATATCCTACCCTAATCAAACATGTTACAAGTGACCCTACAATATATATAATTTATTTCATATTGTAAACATATTGGCTATGTGAAGTGGGTAAAAATTAATCAAGTCTTGGTGCTAGGCCCAATGCGATGCGCACTCCGAGGTTGAGCTAGGTTGGACCTCGGCCCTATGGCCAACACTTGCTCCGAAGCAAGACAATCATAGGAGCTCGGCCCAATGTACGAATGTCACTCCAAAGTGGGCCGAGCAACATGGTGGACCTCCTAGATGGGCAGCTAACCACTCCGAAGTAGGTTGAGTAACATGTTGAACCTCCTGGATGGACAAACAACCACTCCGAAATGGGCTGAGCAACATGTTGGACCTCCTGGTTGGACAACCATTCTGGAGTAGACCAACTTAAAGAAGGCCAATTTACTGAAGATCTTTCTTGGGCCCACAAGGGACAAACAACTTTGCTCCTCTCCCACTGTGTGATTAGAATGTGGAGACATGGAGGTGCAAGGAGACAAGGCGCACACATGACAGACTTGCATCTGAGTGTCAGGTGAGTGGTGTCCTCCTCCAATAAGAAATGACCGCTAATGAGACAAACAAAACAAACCTGCACCCAAGTGTCAGGCGGAGTGGCCGTCCTCCTCTAATGGGAGACGACCACGAATAAGACACATTGGATAGATAGCGGAGAGAGAAGGTCTTGGAGGACAAGCACCCTTCTCCTATAAAAGGTAAGCACTATTTACCCTCAGGGGATCTGAAAATCCATAAACTCAACACATACTCTTAGTATTCTCTCTTCTCTCTTCTTCCTCTCCCTGAGTCCCTAACTTTACCATCAGAGGGGTTTCCGACCAAACCCCGATCGGGCAGCCTCACCGTTTGTTATTCTGTGCAGATCTTCAATTCCCAAAGCACGCTGTTTATCCACAAAGTTCAACCCTTCTTCATAGTGCAGAAATCACCCCCGCACAATTGGTACCGTATGTGGGAAAACCACTGTTTGCTTCATGACGAACTCCGGCAATGGGAATCGAAGATACACCCCACTTAGGGCTAGCAGAGAGGACTCCAATGACGGAGAGAACCAAAGATAAGGGTTTGGCATTCCCTCCAGCGCACGATGACCTTATGGACCACGACGATCAGACACCCAATGCGGCGGAACAACGCCATGTCATTGCCGTTGAGACATCTCAAAGTCTTTTTGTTGAGAAAGACCACCGTGACCGCATCATCGACTCAATGGGTTTAGAGATGACTGAGCTTCGCACCCAATTGATGAAGTTCATGGCGACCCCAACGGAGCCAAGAAAATCCGTTGGTGGACCATCACAAAGGAGACGTACCCCTCCTTTCCCTCCACCTCACAAAGAGCACTGCAGTCGTGGCCCTACTGGTAGAGAGTGTAGCCGGCCGATTCCGGTACGTAGTAAAAGGGCCAGCAATAGGACGAATAACCTCCAAAAAAATAACCCACAAAAAGATTCTCATAAAAGGCAGAGGACTGTCAGCCGCCTATCTGAAACCTTTCATGGTCGCCGCGACGAGCGGCCGCACGACTTAAGAAGTTGGTTAAACAATAACAGAGAAAAGGCACGACGGCTATACAGGGAAGGAGAACGTCGACGAGATAGGGAGGAGGAATGCCGGCTCAATAGGGAAAGGGACCAGTTGGACCGGTCCATACACCAACAAGAGCGTCGCGCTCTAGACCGGTTGGTGTCCACCCTCTTCTCCCCAGAGATAGAAGCTGTAGAACCTCCACGGAAGTATAGCCCACCGAAATTCATTCCCTATGATGGGAAGACAGACCCTCTGACTCACATTAGCCATTACCGCCAGATGATGTCCCATTGGAACCGCAACAACGCGCTCATGTGTAAAGTCTTCCCTTTTAACCTAGGAAAACTTGGCCTTCGATGGTTTGACAAAATTCCCAGTGGTTCGATTTATGACTAGACGCAACACTCTGAGGCGTTCTTAGCCCTATTTGTCTCCAACAGCAGAGTTCCGAAGCAGTTAGATACCTTGTTCCGAAAGGACAGGAAAGAGACCCTACGCTAGTATGCGCGAAGGTATTGGAAGGAATATGGAGACTTGGAGGAAATGTTTACAGTGAACAATTGGTTGTGCTATACTTCAAGCAAGGCCTACCTCCTTCGCATAAGCTAAGGTAATCGGTGACGAAACGACCTACCTCCACCATGAAGGATTTGAGGGCTCGAATAGAGCAACCAGCTCGTGTGGAAGATGACACTGCTTCAGTACATGTTGCGATTGCTGAAAAAATCAAACCGCCTCGACCACCTAGGACTGAGCAGCCAAAGAGGGATGAGCAGCACAAGAACTATGGCCAAAAGAACCGCTCCACAGCGGAAAACGAAGAGGAAAGGGCCAAGTCTTATGAAGGCATCACTTCTGTCTTCAAAAAGCCAATATACAGGCTCGTCGAGAAACTTAAAGGGGAAGCCTTTTTTGTCTAGCCAGCTAAGATGCCTAGAGACCATGCTCGGCGCAATCAGACACTGCGTTGCACCTATCATTGAGAGAAGGGACACAAGACGCAAAATTGCAGAGCTCTCAAACAACACTTGGAGGACTTAGTTATGGCGAGACACGTCCAACAATGGATAGACGTTGATAAGACGAGGGAAAAGCAAGGACTAGACCAAGCCCCTCCTGAAGAGAACCATGCCCCGAGGTTGGTCATCAACGTTATCCATGGAATGACTGACCCCGAAAGAGAAAACACCATTCGAGGAGAAATCCAACGAGCCACCCACATTCAACAGGTAATGTCGGTAAGACCTCCTCCCAAAAAGTCCAAGACAGAAGCCAGACCTTCTCAGTTTAACATCGTGTTCATCGAGAAGGACCTAGAGAGAATCCAGCATCCTCACACCGATGCCCTCATCGTTATAGTTGGCGTGGCCAACATGTTCGATGTGAAGCGAGTCTTGATTGACCAAGGGAGTGTAGCAGACATCATGTATTATGAGCTTTTCAAGAAGCTTGGCCTCAGTGAGCAACACCTGACACTTGCCACTCCCTTTTAGTTGGCTTCAACTAACAAACAGAATGGGCGCTCGGCCGAATAACTCTGTCTGTCATAGCTAAGTCCAAGGTGGTCTCTGTTGACTTCTTGGTGGAAAACACCCCATCTCCCTACAATGCCATCCTTGGCCGACCTTGGATTCACCAGATGGAGGCAGTCCCTTCCACCTATCACCAACTCGTTCGCTTTCCAACCAAGTATGGAGTAGAGGAGATTCATGGAGACCAAGTGGCGGCCAAAAACTGCTTCATTGCCGCCATGAAAACCAAACAAGCCTGCGACCAAGTGCAGATGGTGGAAGTACCTAACCAGCCAGTTTTGGAAGACATCAGCGGAGTGCCAACCGAGAAGATGGTAGAAGACCTAGAGATGGTCTTGGTAGAAGAAGGAAACCCAGACAAGTTCTTCTTGCTCAACACTTCCCTCACTGTTTGAGAGAAAGAGCAATTACTGGCTCTACTCCGTAAAAACATCGAAGTGTTCGCCTGGTCGGCCTATGACACTCCTGGGTTGGAGCCCAATTATGCTTGTCATCGACTCAACGTCCAATTAGGAGTGCGGCCGGTTGTTCGGAAGAGTAGACGGTCATCCGCGCAACACACCGATGCAGTGATCGAAAAGGTGGACAAACTTTTAGCTGCTGGAGTCATTTGAGAAGTGCAGTACCCAAAGTGGCTGTCTAACACCGTCATGGTGAAGAAGAAGAATGGAAAATGGAGAGTCTGCGTCGATTTCACTAGCCTTAACAAAGCTTGCCCCAAGGATAGTTTCCCCCTTCTACAAATAGATCAACTTGTTGACGCAACGGCTGTACATGAGCGCATGAGCTTTCTAGACGCCTACAGTGGCTACCACCAGATCCCCATGTTCGGTCCTGACCAGGAGAAAATGGCTTTCATCAGCCCTAGAGGCACTTACTACTACAAAGTGATGCCTTTCGGCTTAAAGAATGCTAGTGCGACCTACCAGTGAATGGTCACCAAAATGTTCAAAGACCAGCTCGGTAAAACCATAGAAGCATACAATGATGACATAGTTGTCAAAAGCAAGTTGACCGAGCACCATCTAAGGGACCTTGAGCAAGTGTTTGGAATTCTGAAGACTTACAAGCTTCGACTGAACGCCTCAAAATGTGCCTTAGGAGTAGGATCAAGGAAGTTCTTGGGGTATATGGTGACTAGGCGAGGCATTGAAGCCAACCCCGACCAAATCAAAGCCCTCAAAGACCTTGAAGCGCCTACAAAGGCTAAGGAACTCCAGAAACTTGCTAGCATAGCTGCAGCACTTAATCGTTTCATCAATCAGTCCTCTGATCAGATGAAGCCCTTCTTCCAACTTCTAAGGAAAAAAACCAATTTTGAATGGGCAAGCCAGTGCTCCGAAGCACTAGAATATTTGAAGAAGTATTTGTCCTCTCCTCCTTTTCTATCAACACCTATCGCCAACGAAGAGCTTTTCCTTTATTTGGCTGTTTCTGATCATGCTGTTAGTGCAGTGCTGGTCAGAGATGATGGAAAGGAGCAAAAACCAGTGTATTATGTTAGCAAGACCCTCTTAGATGCCGAAACTAGATACTTGCCATTGGAGAAATTGGCATATGCCCTATTAATTGCCTCTAGGAAGTTCGTTCACTACTTTCAAGGACATATCATCAACGTCCTCACTGAATTCCCCCTCAAGTCGGTGTTCAGTCGAGCAGATTTCTCAGGCCGAACAGCAAAGTGGGCGGTGGAGCTTGGAGAGTTTGACATCAAGTTCCAACCTCGAACAGCCATCAAAGCTCAAGTCCTGGTAGACTTTGTTGCAGAATTCACCCCAGGACCAGCTGTTCCCTCCGAAGGGAACTCGACTTTGGTCACTATGACTGTCCAGTACAAAGGGCAATCCCCAGCCAAAGCATGAAAATTTTTTGTTGCAGACGTATGGAAGCTGTTTGTGGATGGTTCTTCTAACCAAAGAGGCTCAGGGGCAAGAGTTGTCCTTATTTCTCCTGAAGGATTCATGTGGGAGCAGGCCATTCAATTGGGCTAGAAAGCTTTTAATAATGAAGTAGAGTATGAAGCTTTACTAGCCGGCCTGCGAAGTGCCGAACACTTCAATGCGGAGGAGCTACTCGTCTTTAGTGATTCCCAATTAGTGGTCAACCAGCTCTCTAGAGTTTACGAGGCTCGCGATGAGCGG
Source organism: Camellia granthamiana (assembly GCA_036172215.1). Classification (NCBI taxonomy): domain Eukaryota; kingdom Viridiplantae; phylum Streptophyta; class Magnoliopsida; order Ericales; family Theaceae; genus Camellia; species Camellia granthamiana. The sequence goes on along the minus strand of CM069908.1, from coordinate 91,765,918 downwards.
ATGGCCACTTATGCAGAACAGGCCAAAAATTTGATCAGAAAGTTCCAAGCCATCAGAGTCGAGAAGATTGGCTGAGAGGGAAATGGTCACACTGATGCTTTAGCTTGCCTAGGTTCCTCGGTCGACTCTAAGCAAAATATGGGTGGAATATGTACCCCAACCAAGTATTCAACTAGTCGAAATGATCCTTTGCACTGACTTGGGCCCAAGTTGGATGGACCCAGTCTTAGCCTTCTTGAAGAATGGCACCCTTCCTGAGGACAAAAAAGAAGCGCACAAGACAAGGCATAGAGCTGCTCGGTTTTGGGTCTACCCATCTGGCAAGCTTTACAAGAAGTCCGACATGGGCCCTTATCTACTCTGTGTTCATCCAAGTCTGGTGGAAGATGTGCTTTATGAGATCCATGATGGAATCTGTGGGAGTCACACTGGTGGTCGGTCATTGGCACACCGAGCCCCAACACACGGGTATTGGTGTCCTCGCATGCAAAAGAAGGCCCAACAGTATGTCCGCAAGTGTGACAAGTGCCAAAAGTTTGCTCCTCTCATTCACCAGCCAGCCAAAGCTCTAACCCCCCTCACCAGTCCTTCGCCATTCGCTCAGTGAGGCTTAGACATTGTTGGACCATTAGCTAGGGGAATTGGAAATAAAAGGTTCTTCATCGCTGCAACTGACTACTTCACCAAGTGGGCGGAAGTAGAGGCCTTGTACAAGATCAAAGAAGCAGACACGAAGAGGTTTGTTTGGCGCAATGTTGTGACTCGATTTGGCATTCCCAGAGTCCTTCTCTCTAACAATGGCACACAATTTGATGGCAAGATCTTCAGGAGATTTTGCGCTGACTTAAAGATAGAGTTTCGAAACTCTACTCCAGCCTACCCACAGGGCAATGGCCAAGCTGAAGCGTCCAATAAGACGATCATTGACGGGATAAAAAAACATCTTCAAAAAGCCAAGGGCAAATGAGTGGAAGAGATACCGAATGTCCTCTGGGCCTATTGAACTACTCCTCGCCGGTCGACTGGTGAGACACCTTACTCTCTTACCTATGGGATGGAAGCAGTCATCCCTTTGGAGGTTGGCCTTCTTACCATCCGTTCTGAGATCTTTCAGCCAGCAGACAATGATGAAGCCATCACCCAAGCTCTGGACATAGTCGAAGTGCGTAGGGAAGCAGCCCTCATTCGATTGGCGGCTTACCAGCAGCAACTCACTAAGAGCTTCAACAAGAATGTGCGTCCAAGGCAATTCCTACCAGGTGACTTGGTTCTCAGGAAGGTAATAGATCACAAGAAAGTCCCTGGAGAAGGGAAACTCGGTGCTAACTAGGAGGGGCCCTATAAGGTTACTTCAGCACTTGGCAATGACGCATACTATTTGGCTGACTTATCAGGGAAGGCAATTCCTAGACCATGGAACGTTGCCAACCTAAAGAAGTACTTCTAGTGATGTGATTCTTAAGATGAAGTACTTACAGTAATGTATTTCTCAGAACATGCCTTGATGTAATCAAAAGTTATAAGTATCAATGAATGGAAATTTGTTTTACAATTTGTCCTTATTTACTTGTGTTGTACATTTATGCTTGGTGGAGCAAATTGGCCATGGGTCTTAACTCAAGCCAATCCCGGATGCTCGACCCTTTGGTTGGAGCGGGGTGCCAAGTGGTATAACTTGGTGGAATTTGTGCCAAGTATCGTTACTTGGAGCACAGTCCATATTCACAATTCGTGCTCGAAGAAGGGCCGAATTACACTATGATGGGTTAAATCATGCCAAAATTTGACCAAGTTAGGTGGCCAAAACTTTCACAATTTTTTCTCTCCCAAGGCATGAAGCATGGTCTGACCGAACAGACAGCCTTCTGAGCCATAGAGCTCATGCTCGGCTGGGGGCATCAAAACTCACTCAATTTTTTCCAAGGCACGAAGCTTAATCAGACCGAACAGACGGCCTACTAAGCCACAAAGCCTCTGCTCAACCAGGGGCAAACATTACATACAAGCAAAAATTGAAGATAAGTAGTTCAACACTTGCGAAAATGTAAGAACGAGTGCACTGAAATGAAACTTCAATTACAAAAAAGAGTTTGGCCTTACAAAAGAAGAGGTCCAGCCGACCGAACTCCAAGACAAATAAAAAAATGCATGTTGCAAGTTCAACACTTGGCAAATTTAGAAGGTACTTCATTACAAAAGGGAGCTCGGTTTGTATCATAGCCTATCCAACCGAGCACTAAAGCAAAAGTTAAAGATACTTCATTAACTTCCAAGTTTCATTACAAAAGAACTACTAAAGCAGAAGTAAAAGCAAAAACTCGAGGCAATCTAACAACTTACTCCTCGCGTTGCTCTCCTCGTAGTGTCCATCCTCGCGGTGCTCCTCCTCTGTAGGATTGACAGTCTGCCTAACTAAGGAAGAGCTCGGCAGCAAAAGAGAAATGTCAGAAGGATCAACATCCGTAGCTCCATCCCCCGAGGACTTCTCCTCCTAACCCTTGCAGCAGTCTTTGAAGGGACTAGGATATCGTCAATAACATAAAGAAGAGAAGCCTCTTTCACTTTAGCAGTGCGCAGAGCCCCAGTCCAACCCTTAGTAAAGATCTTGTCCCTCAGCTTCAAAATCTCCTCCGAATAGGTCTTTTCGGCCTCGTCATAGCCCCTCTATTCGACCTCGTCCACTATTCCTTGATAATTAGCCTTCAAAGACTTCAAAGCAGCATCGACATCTGCAGACCTCCGTTTGGACATGAACATCAATGCCTCGGCCTTCTTCTTTGCATCTTCCATCTCCTTTAGATCCTTTCCGGCCGCCTTCAAGGACATATCAGCATCAACCAACATGTTGATCGTCTTAACCCTCTCTTGCTCCTTACGATGTCACCTTTCATCCATAATGTGCATCCTCTGAATGCATTACACCAAACCAAAATGTCATGTTCTCAACAACCAAATTTAAGGAAATGACAAAGACACAGAAAAAGACTTACTGCGGTTAGCATCTACACTGAACCCTTGATCAACACGTCGCTTGAAATGTTTTGCTCCACCATGTCCAAAGGTAGCAGCAATGCCTTTGATAAGTCAAAGGCCAAGTCGCTTGAGTAGATTGTGTTGTCCGATGTAGTGATTGCTCGGTCGTTATGCTCCAAGGGAGGCACTCATTCTTCAACAGAGCCCTGCTCATTAGAACCCTCAACAACTTCTTTACCTTTGGACCTCTTCCTCTTTGAGGCCCTATCAGCAAGAAGAGCAAGAGTAGCAATGGGAGGATGAAGAGCAACATGCTTTGTTCCACCCTTAGACCTCTCAATCGGTGGAGAAGGAACTCGTGTGTCGACCGTCGAAGAAGCTAGAAGGTCCTCATCATCAGATCCAAAGACTAGGGCATCAAGATTGAGCTTTTGGCGGCGAGCCATTTCGTTTGCTAAGTTTGGCGACGGAGAGTAGTCTCTACTAAGTGATCCACTTGATGAACAAACAACAGCAGTAGAGGAAGCTCTGGTGATATGGCCAACTTGCTCTTCGGTTTCTATCTCAAGTGAGTCCCTCAAGAAGTCATTTACTTTGAGTTTCCGTTGGATGAGATGTCTGTAAGTTCATACATAGTCAAGCAAACGCGGGGGCGACCGATCTTCATACCTTAATGCAACTTTGATATCCCTCGGATGCTTTTTCTCTGGCCTCCTTTTTAGCTTCTTTGAACCTACAAGTGATAAGCGAATAAACAAAAGGAAACTAAAATAAAGATTGACCTGGGCGGCCGTTCTCTCGTGGAACCCGCTTCGATCGGCCCACCTCTTCGGCCGCAAACTCCCAATTACCTCCGACTTAAAGGAAATCAAAGCAATGTTTGTCGTTATCAGGAAGTTCAGTGATGAGTTGGAGATCCAACGCCCGAACTTTGACATAATAGGTTTTACCGCCTTTATTATGACACAAGGAGTAGCAATGAAGGATATCCCAAATACCCAAGTCCAAGTCTAAGAGGTCGTTCAAGACCGAGACACCATTTACCACCTTAAATGTGTTCATTGATATTTGCATTGGTGTAAGTTCAAAATAAGAAAAGAATCGACGTAACAAAGGGTTCAACGAAAACCTAACAACCCTTTCTACGATGGAGGCAATTGAGAAGGGCATTGTGGTGCTCGTACACGACCGATCCGCGTCCACCACTGCCAATGTCAACGTGACATCATTGGGAATGTTATATCTTCGGTGGAACTCATCTATTCCCGCCGGGGTGTCCACTAAGTTCCGAAACTTACCCATGGAAGGTGCGACGTTCCACCAAACAACTACACTAAGGATGACTTGCAAGGTTGGAGGTACAATGGCCGAACGAGCAACCGTATGATAGACAACTCTCAATGCTACACTTAACTAAAAAAGTAATGGTGAGGGTGGAAAGGAAATACATGGGTTCTATGACTTACAGTGTCAAAATCAAGTGAAACTCGATGGCGAACGTCTCCGACAAAGCAATCCCATTGCGGCAACTAAGAGAAAAATTGTGAGTTGTAAAAAAAATAAAATAAAATAAAAAAATAAATAATAGTAGCCTCAAGACTTACAAAACCAGTGTTAGCAAGGCAAATCAACAAGTGACAGCGGTGGACACTGCGAGAGAAGGAACACTGGCACAAGAAATGGCGCCAAAATGCCATCAATACCTGTTGGGAAAATAAGAAATCCGGAGCTGGAAATGGCAAAGCAAGATAACGAGGCAAAATGGACAGGCCATAGGTGATGAGACGGCAGTAGGATCACCCCTTCACCATCAAAAAAGTGTTGTTCAAGGTGTCTGCAAAGCCTCAACCAATGTGAAATAAATAGGAGGTTGGTCTCTCTGACTTGAAATTCTAGAGAGAGAAAATGGGAAAACCACAACGTTGGAGCAAGCTATCAACTTTCTGGAAAGAAATTAGAATTTATAGAAAGAGTTCCAAGGTCAAGCTCTCAGATTTAAAATTGTTTTAACGTTCCAAGGAAAGAAAACGTAAAGATAAAGAAAACAGAGTACTTTGTTCTAAAAAAGGGACCTGTGTTTTTCTGAAGTAAAAAAGTAGAGGCAAGATGGGTTTGTTTTATTTTTCAAAAATTGATGGGTCATCTTCACGTCACGTCGGCAGCCCAACCCACTAACAAGACATAAACATGTAGCAGCTCGACAATCGAATATGTACGTCCGCCAGTGCCGAGCTTGAAGTTCAACGGTAAGACGAAGATGGTGGCCAACCGAGTGCTGCGCTGAAAAGATTAAATTGAGCACAAACTAGTGATCACTGAGCTGGTCCATGCATGTACCAATAAGTTATGGCAGACCCAACAAAGAACACTAAGCAAAGATTGAAAACCGAATTAATGGCTCGAAGAAAGGGTCGACCGAAACTTAGATTGGACAACTCAGTTGATCGAAATGGTGACATCAAACCAACCCAAGTAGTCGACAACCGAGCAGCGTGAAAGAGCTGGTGCGAACCAAGCTACGGATTAACAGTAACCGACCGAACTCATTCGTCGACGACAACGAATCAAGCTAGCGACCGAGCTGCAAATTTGGTGGGTTGTTTCTCTAAGGCCGAGCAACGGCAAACCCATAGCCAAGCAACAGTCCAACCGAGCTAAAGTGTATGGGACTCATAAATTGGCCCTATGTTTCGATATGTACAACGGATTAAGCTTGTACCGCGCACGACCTCGGCTGACCGAACAGGCAATGGCAATTTCGAACTAGAAACGGAAGTTGCATTCTATGATGACTGAATGACAACAAAGACAACCAAATAAAAATAAACCGAGCAGAACTGGAGTTAGCCGAGTGACGCAAAACAAGAACTCGAAGACCCACATAAAAAGATCAAGCTGGTTAAGTGTCGTACGTAAATTAAATAAGAGTTGTTCAACCCATCAAGTGTCGGAAAAGGGTCGACCAAGCAGCGACGATAACCGACCAAGTTATAACATGCATGAAGTAAGCCAAGCTGGGTGTGAGCAGAATCTATGGACTGAAATGAATCGAAGAAGCTGCGTCAGGCCGAACAAGACGCAAGTCCAACCGAGCTACAACACTCACGAGCAAACTAGCCAAAATATTTTCGACTGAACAGCAATCAAAGACATGACTGACCAATGCATGAAGAAGTGAGCTAAACAGTTGATTTGCTAATTACGTCCAAGCAAGATAGTACAGGGTAGGACTTGGCCGACCAAGCACCAAGAACATCACGTTGATTTTCTAAATGGAACCGAGCAATCAGAATTTTCCACTATTTATTTTTGTTGGAAGGCGCACTTGCTCAAAGCATATTATACAATTTTTTGCACATTTAGCCCACCAATAAATTTGCTTAGATATGCATGTGGAAGTTAAGCAAGGGAGTATTTATCCTGTGACTATGCACAAAAAGTCAAGCAATTGGCCCACCAAACACTTCCATGGCAAACTTACAAGATTTGAATAAGTGGAATACCAAGTTTGTAGCCAACAAATACCCAGCAAATAATTTTTGCATGCTATTACCATGCATGGAAATCAAGGTAGGGCCCACAAAACATTACCCATCAACATTGTCAAAAACAAGTTAGAAATTGGTTATGATAAGGCATGCTTGGACTGCTTTGAAGCATGTTGTATTGCTCGGTCCAATTGTTCAACTTCAAAAATATATATATATATACCCAAAAAAAATAGTGTGTATATATATTTAAAATTAAAAAAATTAAAAAAAATTGTGTGTATATATATATTTTCAAGTCAAGCAAAGACGCTCAGCCGACTGAAAGAGCACCAAGCTAGACAATTACGAGGCTAGTGAAGATACACATTTAGTTTGGGGGCACAACCGAGCTATGAAAAATTGGACAAACACAAACATTGGGCCGAATAATAATTTTGAATCCAACTCGCGAAGCTCAGATTAAGTTGTGATCAACCAAACTTCGAAGTTTGTGACAAAATTGGCTTCCGCTTCGCCAAACATAAGCAAGCCATGGGGCAAATGAAGTGGATAAAAATTAATCAAGTCTTGGTGTTAGGCCCAATGCAATGCTCACTCCAAGGTTGAGCTAGGTTGGACCTCGGCCCTATGGCCAACACTTGCTCCGAAGCAAGACAATCATAGGAGCTTGGCCCAATGTATGAATGTCACTCCAAAGTGGCCGAGCAACATGGTGGACCTCCTGGATAGGCAGCCAACCACTTCGAAGTAGGTTGAGTAACATGTTGAACCTCCTGGATGGACAGACAACCACTCCGAAGTGGGCTGAGCAACATGTTGGAGCTCCTGGTTGGACAACCATTATGGAGTAGACCAACTTAAAGAAGGCCAATTCACTGAAGATCTTTCTTGGGCCCATAAGGGACAAACAACTCTGCTCCTCTCCCACTGTGTGATTAGAACGTAGAGACATGGAAGTGCAGAGGGACAAGGCGCACACATGACAGACTTGCATTTGAGTGTCAGGTGAGTGGTGTCCTCCTCCAATAAGAAATGACCGCTAATGAGACAAACAAAACAGACCTGTACCCGAGTGTCAGGCGGAGTGGTCGTCCTTCTCCAATGGGAGACGACCACGAATAAGACACATTGGACAGATAGCGAAGAGAGAAGGTCTTGGAGGACAAGCACCATTCTTCTATAAAAGGTGAGCACTATTTACCCTCAAGGGATCCGAAAATCCACAAACTCAACACATACTCTTAGTATCCTCTCTTCTCTCTTCTTCCTCTCCCTGAGTCCCTGACTTTACCATCGAAGGGGTTTCGGACCAAACCCCGGTCGGGCAGCCTCACCGTTTGCTATTCTATGCAGATCTTCAATTCTCAAAGCACGCTGTTTATCCACGAAGTTCAACCCTTTTTCATAGTGTAGAAATCACCCCCCGCACACTACGTTTGGTTTGATTCTCAAACCATGATTCCACACTAATAATCAACCCTATTTGATTATAGTTTTCAAATCATGATTCCAAATCAATTTCAAAACATATTTTGAAAACATGTTTGGTCCTAGACAGTTTTTGAATTTTTGGGTCTACCCGGACGTCAGGCCGGTTGACCGGAATAGTGTTTTTATCTGAAAAAAATATATATAATATTTGTTTTTTATATTTTTTAAATATAGAAAATATTTTTTTGAGACCAAAATGACAAATTATTTGGACATTTATTTAAAATTAACAAAAAATTAAATTAAATTAAAATTAATTTGTCACTGTAATTTTTAAAAAATAAAAAAACCTTTTTAAACAAAACAATTAAAAAAAACTTTTCAACCAAATATATAATCAAAAGTAATTTTAAAGTATTAAATATTTTTGTTAACAAGTAATAATATTTTTTAAATATTTTAAATAAAAAAATATTTTCGGAATTTTTTAAATAAAAAATTTATTTTTTTCAATAATTATTTTTTATAAACTGAATTTTAGAAAGAGTTTAGTTAAGAGTTTTGAATATACTTTGTAATAAGATGTTGAGTTGTGTGTTTGGTTATAAGTTTTTTAATTAAATTTTGAAAACTCTTTCAAAACTCATAATCAAATAACCATTCACAAGCTCAACACTCATTTCAAAAATTCAAAACTCTTTTTAAAACTCATAACCAAACAAATTTTTTCTTTTCAAATCATAATTTTAAAACTTAAAAATTCAAAATATAACTCCACACTCAAATCATAATTCTAAATACAAACCAAATGCTACCATTATATCTCATCCTATATATCCCCAAGTGTTACATATCCTTCTTAACCCCTTACAAAAGAATGTTTAAGTCATCCTCCTTAAGGTCACCCCTCCGTTCTTCAAAATTCTCACGAGGTGAAACAATCCAATAAAATTCTGAAAAGAAAAAGGGTAAAAAAATGAAATGTAATATATTGAAATGTAATATATTGAACTAACTAATCATCGTCATATATTGTAAAATGGAGGTTTGAGAGAAAGAAAACAATATGCTTCCCCCTATGGAGACCAATCTTCAAGAAGAAGAAGCAAGGAAGAAGAATACACTAGCACAAAATCCCAAGGAAAAAAGAAAAAAAAAGGGTGATCGTAGAAGAAATTATAGGCTTTTTTAGATGATTGAGAACACAGCTTGTGAAAACTTTGATTTGTGCATCATTGAAAGATCAAGAAGGCAATAATGATCTCCTGTTACTTTTCAAGCCTCTCAACTTGAGTGGACTCCATATCAAAGGTTTCCGTTGTAATGCAATAACTGTTGGATGCTTTGGCTTCCATGAACCTGCTGCTTGGGTTGGAGGACTTCCCATAAATTTACTGCTCCTCAGAGCAGTTGGTGTTCTCTCTGCTGTTGCCGCAGTTTCTTCCTTCAGCTTTGTCAGCGGAGAGTGTACCCGTGATGTACGCCATACCCGTTGTGGGTCCCAAACAAAAGATTGCCGACCCACTGCACGGTTAGTCTTGAACCGAGCAGTGGGGTTGTTGAGTGGAGTCATCACATTTGAGTTTGACTCGGGGTAGAGGGTTGCAACAGAGGCCCGCCTTTTAGGCTTAAGAACCGGATTTGTTGCTGGAGGAGGAGGTCTGACAGCAATGGATCCACGTCTTGCTTTCAAGGGTGCCTTTGTCTTGGTTGTTTTCGACATGTTTTCCTTGTCATCTGTTGAGACAGGGAGAATAGAAGTGGGAGTGCTGGTCTTGTGATGTGGTGATGGCGGGGGCAAGAAATTGGTGATTCTTCGCAAAGGCAATCTCAATCTTGAGGGACCCAATGGTGGTTTTTTCTCTGCTATGGTCTTCTGTGCTTGGTTTGGAGCTGACAAAGCTGGAGACTGAGCAGAAACAGCAGCCAAAGCTCTAGTTTCTTGTTTTAGTCTGGTTTTTCTCTCCTCTGCTAATTGGTTCTCAAGATCTCGAACCTGTTGAGTAATTCAAAGAACAATTGGCTTAAAACTCAATTCCTATCTTTCAAGCCAATAAATAAAACATCCATTTCCTTTGTTAGAACATCCATCTAGAAATTGCCTTAAAACAATACCTTCTCTTGAAGACTTCTGCAGAAGTGTTCTCTAGAACCAAGTCGTAATTGCAACGACTGCAAGCTATCCTGCAATTTCTTCATTTCCTTCTCATCATGCTTGGCTTTTTCTGCCTGTTTTAAAATTATAATCATGAGTTGCAACAGCTTTTGACAAAAAATAATAGTTCTTGGAAAAGAAGTTATCTTTCTGCATACCAGTTGCTTATATTTGACAAGCTCTGTGAGGTCTGCCTGTTTACGAGCAGGTCCATGCTCTATCCCTCTCACACGGCTAGCAAAATTAAGTGAGCACAGAGTTTCTCCCAAATCAGCAGCACTTGGGCTGATCTGGACAAACATCAGGGTCTTGCAATCTCCTCCTGCATTTCAAGTTCCAGTAATTTTTACTTGAACAAAAGGCAGTAGATAGAAATTGACTTTCTGTTGCAAAAATTTATATTTTAGATTAGGATCCTATGTAGTTAATTCCCGACAATTAAGTTATAAACAATTGAGCACATCAATTATTCATTTATTTTTCTCATTATGAAAAGTATACTTTCTGAACAACAGCGGCATGGCAGATTATAAGTGGCACTACAGCAGTTACAGCGGATTCCAAAGCACAAAAATCGCTTCAAGGAAGCAAAATACTAAAAACACCAAAGAACCTCACCTAGAGAGCTCTGCAGCATATGAGTAAGCTTGGAATTCCTGGTTTGAACAAAAGTACAGAAACAATAAGGAGAGTGTAAAGGACATAAATACATGAGAGACAGAGAGAGAGAGAGAGTGAGATGCCTGTATGGAATGTGGGCTGTCTTAGATGCAAGAGCAGAGATAACATCCCCAAGTGCTGAGAGGGATTTATTTATAAACTGAGACTCCTTCAACCTGTCACCTTCAACTTCAATCCTTCCCACGCGCTCACTTCCGGCCAAGTCCACCAGCCAAAGGTGGCTCTTTGTCCTCTGCCCATTTATTAAACTCTCTCCCTTGACAGTCACTCTCAACAAGCTGCAAGAATTAAAAGTTTTTGATCATTAAGACAATGAAAAACATAGTTTAAGTGTTCAGCCTTGTAATGTAACTGAGGGAGCCAACTTGGTTCTGAATAGCAGACCAAGTATGCATGACAGGTTATTTAGTCATCTTTTAATTTGTTTCAATGAATTATAATTTACCATAACCTGGGTAGAGATAAGAGATTAGATCCAAATAATGAATATATTCAGAGGAATTCACAATTACCAGTGAGAACGACTGCTAAGCTCATTAGCATTAGTAGATCCTACAGATCTGGCTTGACTCCCCAACTTGAGAAGCTCCCATACTTCATCTGTACCATAAACACGAGCTTCAACAAGTCCTGGGACTTCCTGGGTTCCATCTGCTGCTTGCTTTATCTCCAACCTTCATTCCCATAAAATAAAGACTCAATCTTTTTATGAAGTAAATTTAGCATAAAAACCAACTAGAATAAATCATGACTGAAGATAAAATCAACACCCTTGAACCCATTTCTCTTAGAAATATTATAAACTAAGAAGAAGTGGAAGTCTGTCCTAAACAAAAAATAAAAACCTATTCCTTGTTTTGAAAGGGCAGAGGGAAAGAAAGAAAAGATGGAAAGTAGGTAAAACAAATACATATTTGCTGGTTTAGAGTCACGATATTAAACATGACGAAGACAGAATCGTCACAGTAAATAGGCCAATAAGTATCCGATAGCTCCGCCCCTACTTCAATTAAAGCTCTCAACTAATCATTTATCAGTGTGTTTGGCAACAATAGTTAGTATCAAAGAAATTCATTTTCTAGCAAGTAGTTCCATACTCATTTTCTCTATCAAAGATTTTGTTATGCACAAGCGTATGAGACTTAAACCAATATTCTAGCCTGAAAGCTGGAAATGAGCTTGTATTCAAAGTCCAATTGGATTTGAACTAAATAACTTCTTTATGCCAGAGTTATTTTCTTTGGATCAATCTCCTAGTAAACATATAATACATTGTTTATTTTTCTCTTGCCAACTCTTCAGCTAAGAGGTCTGTCTTACAATGGTGCCGATAATTGTTGTCAATCTTTAAATTTTTTTAAAGAATACATAAAGCAACACAACGCAACGCAACAAATCATTTGTTTCCATTGCCTTTGGTAAACAAGATTGAATTATTCTCAAGTTGTTTGTATATCTCAGTAGCTAGCATTGATATGGCGAAAAGGAATCGAGTCAACACTGGAGCCGAATATAACTTACTTTTTAGCAGGTTGGTTGGAGTTCTCGATCAAGAGGTCTCTTATCTTCTCATTATATACCTCCAACATGCTTACAAACAGTTCATATCTCATGATACTGCTCCTTTTGTTGGAACTCCTGAACAGCTCCTCCAATGTCCGGTAGTTGACACCCCTATTTTCAGAGTTTCCTTCCATAGTAAATGTTTTTCCAGTTCCAGTTTGTCCATAGGCAAATATACAGACATTGTATCCATCCAACACTGAGGTCACTATAGGTGAAGTTTGCACAAAAACAGCCTCTGCAAATTTGACAAACAGAGGGTTAAAATCTTAAACAGCACTAAATTCACTAGATAAATTCATCATAGAAAAAAGGAAATTCTCAAGTTACCTTGGTTGTCCTCAGGCTTGAATACATGATCAAACTTGAATTGCTTTTTGGAAGAATCAGAGCAAATGATATTTAACTCATTTTCATGTGATGAGTCAAAATCAACTATAGAAGATGACCCAGTTGCAATTTCATCTTGGTTTAATGGTCTACATCTGCAGAAGACCCTGATATTCCCTTTAAGCTCAATCACTTCATTATAGAGGCGCTTCCGTTCAGAAGACTCTTCAATGTATTTTTTCTTTAAAATTTCACACTCTTCATGGTACTTCTTTTTCAAATGTTCATGTTCAGTACCTAATAACAAATAAAGCACACAACAAACCATTATAAACCACGAAGAGAGGAGGGGCTGGTGAACATGAAATAAAACTCAATTATTGGCAAAACAAACATACTGAGTTCCTGAAGAGCACTGAAAACTTCAGAGCCAGGAAAAGAATCGGCTGAGATGCCTTTCACTTCATTGCATAAAATTGTATGCTCCTTCTTCAAAGTCTGGAACACAGAAAATTAGAGTTGGCTACAAGCAAAGCAACCAAATTCATCATAAAATGGCTGTTTAAGGGTACAACATAAAAAAAATTAACCTGGACTTTGTTGCTCAATTCGTCAAATTTCTGCAGAATTGGAAGAATCGGCTCTTCATCACAACACATTTCTTGGGCTCCATCTGAAACATCACCCTCGTCCATTGAAGCAGTGTTTCCTCCAATTTGTTCTGAAATAATACCAAATACCCTTAGATCAGTTCACACGTGACAGAAAACAAAGAAATCATAGTATCTAATGCGCCATTTGGTTTCCTGAGAAAATTTGTTGGAAAACAAATCTCATACTTTTTCTTTATTTTGGACAAAGAACACAACTACTCCAAATAAAACTAAACAAAAAAAACATAGGGTGCCTAATTTTTTTTTAATTTTCTTTTATTTCCCCAGTGTTTCTCGGCAACCAAACAGAACATATATGAGAGAAAAAAATAATAATAAATAAATAAATATTATTAGGGTTCAATCTCTCTCAGTCGAAATCAAGAAACATTAATTAACCATTTCCTTGAACTTTAAAGCCAAGAAATCAAAGAAAACACAAACCTGTGTCGCAAGTTGCACTTTCTAGGGTTTGATCAGACGCCAAATCAAGAAACTTCGTTTCCGTATTCACTTCTTCAATTTTAGGAAGCAGAGTTGAAAGGGAGTGAATGAAAACAAGACCTGGTTCACAATTCGAAGAAGGCTCGGTGTGAGAGAGGGTGTCTAGGGTTTGATCTGAAACAATCAACACATGGTGTTAAATTGACTCCATTAACACACAAGTGTAAAAATGTAGATAAAGAAGCAATGTAAATGAAGAATATACAAACAAGCCAATAAGTCTCTATCTGTATATAGAAGATATGTGAGGGAAATTGATTACCATCCATGAGATTCGCTAAGTTTGGCTCAGAAATATGTAGATCTTCTTCAGAGCTAGAACGTCGAATTTAGAGAGAGAAAGAAGATGATTATGGACTTCAAAGCTATAATGTGAAATGCAGAGAGAGAGAGAGAGAGATCTTTGATAACAGTCGGAAAAGGAAAAGGGGTTTTTGTTTTTGAGTCGATTTCAAAAAATTTGAATTGAAATAAATGTGAGCCGTCCGATGGGTAGAGATTGTTCTAACGGCTATAATGTTTGTTTACTGGAGCGTTTCGGTTGACGGGTTAACGGAGCACCGAGGCAAATACAATCAATGTTTAGAAAAGGCCCCAAATTTTTTTGAAAATGTAATTTTCACCCCTACTCACATGCCTAGTGGTAACAATAATGGTTGAGCTTTGAAAACTTGCTTTTAATTTTTTTATTTTTATTTTTTTATAATTAGAACTAGTTTGATAAATATAAGTACAATATATGTTATTTAAAATTTATTTTTGCTACAGAAAATGAAAAATCATATACAAATGATACTTTTTTTTGAAAAAATTGCATATAAATGGGAAGGAGATGGAAACAAATTTACAAAATAGATGGGAATCTAAAAAAAGTTGTACCTAAGATGAAAAATCACAATCTCCATCCATATTTAGTCTTACTTCCGCTAGTTCACATCCTATTCTTTCATCTTTTGCCTTTCTTTTCTCTTTCATCTCTTCTCACACTTCAACATTTTCCTTCATTGAATTAGATATCAATCCTACTCTCTCACTCTCTTTTTTGTCATGATCTCTTCCTTTCTCTCTCTCATCGCGATCTTGGTAATCTCTCTCATCACGTGTAATATGCCTTGCAGTAGTAATGGCAATGGCAACGAAGAAAAATAGTGTGGATGAGTAGAAAATGAAAAATATGTAAGGTTAGATGAGAGAGACATATAGTTGTAGCACTGAGAGATAAGACACCATAATTAAAGTTTGTAAAAAAATAGGAAGTTGAAGGAGAAGAAAGAAGAGATGAAGGGAAGAAACAAAGAAATATGAGAGAGATAAAAGGGATGTTGGTAACATATTAGGATTTTAGAAGGTTGTGAGAGAAAGAGAGAAGAAAAGCTAAGAGAGAGAGGAAAAGGGGCAAAAACGAAAATGTCACCATAGTTTTACAATTTTTTTTTTTAAGTTTTCATATAAAAAATGCTTCAACCCCCAACTTTTCTTCCCTAAATTCTCACAATGATGTAGCATTACTCTACTAACCAATCAATTTGCTTCAAACTCTTATTTCTTCTCTCAAAATTGTTAACCACGTCATTAGAGGAAGTTTGGGAGAGGCATCTCTCTCCTCTCAAAATTGTTAGCCATGTCATTGAAGAAAGTTTGGGAGAGGAAAAATTTGGGTATAAAATATTTTTGATTCCCAACTCTTTTGCAATTATTTTTCTTACTACTCATTTATTTCAAATTTCTCAATTTTTTTAATATGTTTTTTTACTAAACTAAATTTTTAAAAACTTTCAAACAAATTTATTTTAAAAACTCTCTATTTGGTTGAGCTTTCAAACTTTATTTATTTTTAAAATTTTTAAACTAATTTGATGATAAAACAAAAACTAATCATTCGTTCATGATTTTATCTTATTTGGAAAAAAAAAAACCATTTTTAAAATTTTTAAAATATTTTTTTTTTTTATCAAATTAGTTTTTAATTTTTTCAAAAATAAAAATAAAAAAATAGAGGCTGCACTAATTGTGATGGTGGTCCGCTTCCACACCAAATACTTTCTCCAACTTATCCCCTCACTTCACCAGCACACATTTGGGCTTTCCCTCTGGTAGTTGTAAATGGTGGAGAGGGTTTGAGCAGTAGCAATTTCCATCTCCAATGGCCTCTTCTTCATGTTCAAGCTTCTACTGTTGCTACTCTGCCTCAATCCCCAAATTACCCTCGTCATCTTGCTTTTCCTTCCCTTCTTATCCTTCCAATCTTTCTGGGTCCAATGGAACTTCACTCCATAGAGCTCTGTCTAACTCAAGAATTTTTGCTAAGTTTGAGAAGTTCCAAGATGAAGCTCCCCAAGACAGTCTTGAGGAACCCATCACATCATCATCATCATCATCATCAGCTTCTCTTGAGTCAGAACAACAAACAATTCAAGTAGAAGAAGAAGATGACAGGTGGGTTTATAATATATATATACACACACACAAAAGCATATGTTTGATCATCTTTTTTGGGTATTTGTCTTTCCTCTGCTGAGTTGATTGATCAAATTCTGGTTATGAATAATCATGTTTTCATCCTAGTGAAATTGGATCATTTCATTGTGTTGTAGTCATAAATCAGTGACCAGCTTTATATGCAGAGTTTTTTCTGAACCATTTGTTGTGCAAGATCGTGGTTTCAATTACGCAATAAACACAATAACTAAAAGAACAAGAAAACACAAGATATATGTGGTTCGGTGGGATGCCTAGGTCCACGGCGGCGAAAGATCAAAATCCATTATACGCAATAAGGATTACAAGAACAACTCCGCAACTCTATTTTTCTGCAACCCTCTAAAACCCTACCTGAAAATAACAATATATACCACTCGGCTCTGTCTCCTTAAAAGGCCCTTTACAGTCCTGTGAGTGTACTATAAGTACATGACAACTCATAGCACTATAAAATATCATTGTTTTGTCTCAATGTTATAATTTCCTCTAGACTAATTAAGCACCTCAATGTGATAAAACATAAGTAATACTTGTTATTTTTAGGAGCTGTTTTGGTCAATCATTAGCTAATTTGATAAAATTACGCACGAGCTATGTTACTCAGTAATAAGCGGACACAATATGGTTTGTGAAATTAATATAGAAGAAATATAATAATAATATTTTTTTTTTTTTGGAACTTTGAATATTGTAGAAACTATGCGTAAAGTAGTAAAATTGGTAGCTCCATCATATTAGTATATAATATGCTCCAAAAGTTTATTATTTTGTGCTATTTGCTGGTTGGTCTCGCTCACATGTGATTAGCTAATTTCACTAAACTGTAGCTAATCAACTATCAAATATCATGTGCAAATGAAAGATTAATATTAAATATCTGATTCTTTCGTAAGTAAGATGATAGTACACTGAAAAGGATAGTGGATGGGTCCTATATTTCTGTTTGGTCTCCGTGCTCTCAGGATGAATTTGCATTCATTACTCGACAATATTATGATTTGCAAAGCATGTGGATGATGGGTTTTTGGTTGTCTTTTTTTCTTTCTGTTTTTCTGAAGCATACTGCAGGTGATATTTGGTTAATTGCTTTAATAGAAGTGCCCCAATTTCTTGTTTGGCAAAGATGCTTTGCTGTTATTAGGATATGCTATGTTGCAATGGCATTCACCAATGCAAACTCAATTTCACAGCTCAAGAAGAAAGGGAATGTTGATAGTGGAATCGTGCTGCATGAGTGTTCTCTCACCTTTTCATTTAGTTAAATCTTTAGATTTCAACCCGAATTTGAAAAGAGTCCTCCCATTACCCCATTGTTTAAAATTTGAATGAAAGTTGAAACATGAAGAACCAAAGTGGAATTTGAGTGAAAAGTGTATTTTTTTCATAATTCGTTTCCTTTAATACCCTTAAAATGTGCTCATGTGAATACTTTTTGTCCATTTTGTTAAGAGTGACGAGAGGACTACACTGAAATAAGGGGTGAAATCCGAGGACTTAATTGTTGTAATTAGAAGACGAGAAATTCTAACCCAAACAATTAAGTATAAAGTAGGTCATGTTAAAGCAAAATCTAGCCATGGTAATATTCATCAACTTGCATATCAAATATTGGCACTATAATTTTTAATTTTTATTTATTGCCACATCTTGCATGAATTCTATGATTTCTAAAATTAAATCCAACTTCTGTGATTTTGCACTCAATGGGGCCTTTAAAAAACTAAAATTATTAGAACCAATAGACTGTGATCCAATTGTAACCTGATATAAGCTGGTTTTTAACATGTATTTAGAAGACTTTTCTATGGGCTAGAAGCCTATAACCTAACCTGATTGACATATAAATATGTGACAAATATTTTGCTTCCTGTTTTTTTATTATTATTTATAATATTTCAGATAAGTGATTATTTATCAAAAAAATATATTTCAGATAGGTGATGGGATTTGAACCCTTGCTTGTGCTCTCTCCATAGTGGCCCCAACATGCCAAAGGGCCAAGACACTGAAAAAATTAAAGGTAGTAACAACTAATAAGTAAACGATTGTACAGGTAGTATTCTTAAGATTTTAAATTGTGTGTAACAGGAAAGAGTATATTGTTAGAGAGTTTGAGCTTTTGAATACATAAATAGTAGGAACATTCTATTGGGGCCACTGCTTTGTGCAATAGTAAAAGCCTTGGCTATCAAGTGTTAGCATGTAGGTTTGGGTATTCAGGCAGCAATACAGTCATCTTTTCTTTCTTTTAATTTTTCTTTTTTTCTTTTTTTTTCTGTGTCCGGAAGAATGTTTCGCAATTGCTCTTTAGCACTCCCAATTTGTTGGGAGCTCAAAACTAGAGAAATACCTTGATTGTAAAAAAAATTTGAATTTCTTTCATTCTTTATAGCATATGCATTAGCTGAATTATGAGGCTGTAAGTGGAGTGGCATTTGCATTTACAGACACTGCTGTTGTTTTATGTTCTCTCTCTCTCTCTCTCTAAATATATATATATATTGAAGCAGTGGAAGGAATATTTTTACTTATTTGAATGTTATGTTTCAGCTGCTTGCCATCTGATTTGGAGGGTGCAGTCCGACAGTCAAGTCAAGCAAGTGCCACTTTTGTGTCTTCAGGAGGAATGAGAGCTATAGTATGTGATCTTTAAAACTCAACCTCATACTTTTCTGAATTCTTTTGGAGCTAAATGATGATTATTTGAGCTTCTTGTTTTTACTTTATATTATAACCAAACTCATTTCAAGTTGTTTGTCGTTCTCAATGTATGTACATGTAAGACCACCTTGTTGAGTATGAACTGAAATGCTAACAACATTCATGTTTAGTGTCTTGCTAAAAATTTTCCAATCTGATTCTGTTTGTTCACTGGGCTAATCAATGTAAAGTGATATTCTATCTTAAATGAGCCATTTGTACTTAATATCTATGTAAAAGAGGTAGCAAGTGCTATTGGAACATCAAAACTCTTGGCATGAGTCATGACTAATAGTAAGCTAGATTCAATCAAATAGCCTTTCTCCGAGGATTACTATTAAACATAGAACTGTCCTGATCAACAAGTGTGACATATTTCCTAGTTTTATTTTACATGGGACTTCTAGAACAATTATGAATTTTTTTTTGAAGAAATTAAAAACTCACATTCAATTTGGTTTATTAACTTTCACATGAATTCTTGCTTTTCCGCTCAGGTTGAACTCTTAATTCCACAGTTGCAGTTTCTTGACGATGAAGGTGCCCAAGCTGAGCTCTGGGAGCTGTCAAGAATTTTTGTAGATACACTTATTGAAGAAACAGGATGTCAGGTTAGTTTTAATGTGTGTAACACTTTCAAGTAAGGTTATAGATGACCAAGCTGTCTGGTGTCATGGTAAGGCGATCGCCTTATGGTGGACAATTATTGTCTCTCAATAAAAAATGGGAGGAAAAATAAGGCTTGACGTAAGGCTGATCATTGAAGTCAGTATTCTTCAACTCATACAAAATACAGATATAAAACCTAAATTTGTTATATTCATGAAAACAATCTTTCCCTTTTTTTCAACTTTCATCTATCTGAAGAGTTTATTAATGGTGGTGAAAGTTGTATGACTTCTTTGAATTTTTTTTTTATTTTTTATTTTTTATTATAGCTTTTTATGCCTAACCTAAGTTATTAATAAGAACTGATAAAATATTTTTATACAACTTCATTTCCTAATTTGTATGAATTTCATTTTTAGAGAGTTAAGGCAATATTTCCAGATGCTGGTGCTGCTGCCCTTCTAAAATATCAGTGGCAAGATGCTGCTTTTAGCTTCTCCAGGTAAACTTCACCATACACCTGGAAATTCCTCTGTAAATATAATAGGGGGACCATTTGCTTGTTTTGATGAAAAGTATTTGCTTATTTTGATGATAAGTATATCCTTAAATATGCTTCAATTAATTAATGGATCCATATGGGGGTCCGGTAAATTTTTCTCCTCAATGTCCCATTAGATAACTGTAAGAGATTATCATGGTCTTTATTCAGTATTTAAGTTTAGATCTTCTTACTATTGCCTAATTATTCTGTGGCATTTTTATCCAGTTTAAGTGACCGGAAGCCTGTAAGCAGTGAAGACGAAATTGTTGTTATGGTTGTTCCTGATTATCAGATGTTGGAATATGTACAGCGAATCACATCTGAACTCTCAGATGATCCGGTACCGACTTAATTTCATCATCCTTTATTAGAAGCATGCCCTTTGTTCGTGCATTTTTGTTCTTGATTTATTTTTATTATTGAAACCGTGATAATCAATGTAATGATGAAATATATTTTGCAACTTATTGAAAAAAAAAATGATGAAATATATTTTAGCTTAAAAAATCTAAAGAAATTTCAAGCTCATTTCTTTAACCAAATTTATATGGTATAGTTGGAAATCATTTATTAGACAAGATTTTCAAATTGTTTTCTGGATCTGCAGATCATGTTTCCTGGCTTCCACTGGAAACTTCTAAGTCTCATCTATTTTATCTTGTTGCTCTCGGGCACAATTGAATGCATTAGAGATTTGGAGTCACAAATGGTTTTTTCTTGTCAGTAAATACTTTTCATGAGTTTTGAACCTTCATTGTACAATGCATTTTAAAGCCATGAGAGCCTAGCCCTAAGCGGGCAATATTATGCTATGTGGATCTGGTTACAAAAAGTATAATAGTGGGACCTACCTTGTGGTGCATGGGCCATATTGGTGAGAGCCAGCTCTCGAGTCCCATGAGTGGGAGCGAACTGTTGTGCAGAGCTAAGTGCTAAATCATGCACCAAACGAGGACAGGTGGTTTTGAGAAAGGGTAACTGTAACATCTTGTCCCACAATTGTCAGGCTGGAAAAGTTTCTAGGCTAAATAAATGAGTATATTTCTTCCTAGTAACAAGGCATTTTAAAGCTAGGAGGGCCTAGCCCAAAGCAAACAACATGGTTATGGCTTCAAATGGGGATTTTGCATACATCCATACTTGGTATGGATGCACATAGCATGGATTATTATAGAATCGTGATATTTGGGATTTGTTAGAGTGTGCATGCTTGGAAGTATAGTTCTTGTTATTGTGATTAGCCCATGTTTCATGGTGACAATTACATTAAAAAACCCTAGCTATGAGTACTCAAAATTTGGAATTTGTACGGTTTTTTTATATGCTCCAATAGTGCTAAACATAACTTTGACCATTGTTTCATGGACATTGGATTTCAGGTTTTGGATTCCCAAAAAAGGTGCTTTGGTTATTGTCAAAATCAAGAACTAAGGGTCATATTTGTGGTTCCTTCATTTTTTTTGAGTATTTTTCTTTTTCAACTGAACCTGAGCCTGCAAACCACTGCCCTCTACCCCCTCTATCATGCAAGTGTATGCAAAAAATAAAAGGGTAAACTATCAATTAGTCCTAATAGTTAGACTTAATTTCCATCAAGTCCTATTGAAAATAAGTCTTAGTAAAATTGTCGCTAAAAATAATTTTTTTGTGACAATTTTTTATATATATTGCTAAAAATTGACAATTAGTGATTTTTTTTGTCATGTTTTTTATAAATTGTCGCTAAAACTTACAATTAGTGACTTTTTTTATGACAAATTTTTCCCATAGGACCTATTAGACAATAAGTCCACTTATTAGGACCTACACGTAAGTACCCCAAAATAAAATTGGTTAATCATATAGAAGAAAATTTGGTGTTGGGCAAAATAATGAATCGAGATCCTCTAGAGTGATTTTTCGTAGAGTGATCTTGAGTGATTTTTTTATATGGTTGAGATTTTTTTTAAAGTGATTATCAATACTGTTGTACCTTCAACTTTAGTACTATTGTACCCTCAACTTTTGTAAAATTAAATCTCATCCATTCAAAAAATAACTCTACGATCACTCTACGAAAAATAATCTAGAGGATCCGGATTCCAAAATAACTGTCTAAAATAATTAAAATCCTTAGGAGAAGTTCTGCAAACATGTTGGAAGCTTTGTATAAATTTTTGCTATGTTCTTGGTGTCTTGATTGTGAGTTATTTTCTAACCTTAAAGTTTACTTCTTATCACTACCTATGATATTTTTCATTAGCATCCCATTGAAAACTTCCATAAGATGATGAGTCACGCGCTTGTCATCCACAGTACTGACTTTTTATTGTCTTCATTGCATGACAAAATTTTTTCTGACAACATTTCCAAATTGCATTGTTAGCCAAGGCCCCTCATCATGTGGAACCCACGTCTTGTAAGTGAGGATGTCGGAGTAGGGTTCAATGTTCGGAAGTTACGACGCTACTTTTTAAGGTAACTTTTCATCATTTTTCATTCAAGCAAAGTATTCAATTTTTGTTTCCTTTTTTTCTTTTATGAAACATTTTAAATTATTTTTTGAATCAATTTATTCAAAACATCTTACTCCAACCATTTACAACATGTTGAATAATTTCTAAAATCTTGATACAGTTAAATTACCTATGACGAAAACGATGATCTTTGGGGATCTTTGAACTTACAGTCACTTTACATGACTACAATGTTGAGAGTATTTTTCATCATATCCTTCGTGCATGGTCGACAGTCTTCTTGATCTGGTTACATAATTCCGTGGTGACACTAATGGTAAAACTTATGTTGTTTGTCATGCAGCACTTTCACAGTGGTTTACTCAATGAGACCTCTTCCATCTGGTGCTGTGTTTAGATGTTATCCTGGGTAAGGACTAACTTTTCCATCTTATTAAATTCCCAACACCTCTTTGATTTGATCCATTTGAGGCTGAATTTAGATCTGTTTGGGCTCAATGTCTATCTATGCCATCCCCAAAGCGATATCAACCAAACGCCAGCTCATCCTAAAATGTTTTTTCTACTGCACCTGAATGATATGATTGATCGATATTCTCTAGAGATAATTTCCACTGTGTCTGTTATTTGAGTCTATGATAGGAGTGTTTATCTATTTGTACATGTACATAATGTTGAATGTTATAAATGACTTTAGTAGCAGGAAACTACTACTTGATTGACATTTCTTACTCAAAAATGCGATTCCACGCTTCCAAGTGAAAAACTTGCTCTCGTCAAGGGGGAATTTCGCTCCCAACTGAGATAGAACCTCTCAAAGATACAAATCTCAAAAAAATAAAAGAAAAACAACTCAAACACATTCTAATACTTTCTATGTTATTATTTTTTTCTGCTTATTTGTAATATCTGTGTTGAAATATGAATAGATGTTATAAATTGATGTCAATTACAAATTATCTTTATTAAGTATAAATAAATATTATTTAAATAATAGTTAGAACATATTTATATATTGTATACAAAATATATACATTCTCTTATAGGCTGTCCCAATCTTAGAAAGTTCTATATGCCCTCACTCCCCCACCCTCGCTTTGTGCATTTAAGTAAATTACTCAACATCCTATTCACACTTTTCTGATGCTTTACTAGGTTATGGAAAGTGTTTTATGACGACAAGGACAGGCCAAACCGGTATCTACTTGCAAAAGAACAAATAAGCCGACCTGTTGCAGAAGAACTCGAGGTTAGTTGCTTCTAAGAAAGTATTTCATCAGTTGGGTAATATTTCGAGTTTGTTAATTAAAACATAGCATCTATATTTTTCCTCTGGATTTGTTTTTGCAGATAATATATAGCGACGTCGATGAGATGTCAGAGAAGGGCCCATCAATTTTTGATAGAGCAGCGGGCATCTTCTCTTCAATAAATCGATTCATGAAAGTCATCTCAAGATGAATCATTTTTCTACCAAAGCAAGTGATTGGTCATTGTATTGCAAGTCTATGAATTGAATCTAGTTCGGATAGATCAGATCAGATTTTCATTGTTCTGGTACCGTTAAGTCTTGTTTGTAAATCTGTTAGCATTGTATAGCCTGTGTTTTTTGTGAAACATAATTCTCATTATACCATGCAAGTCATCGGTGTTTCTCGAGCTAAGATCTTTCTTAATTATCTTCTAAAAGGGCTAATAGATGCATGATCATCATGATGTACAAAACTTTCAGATCCAGCTTGAGAGAGGGAGGGAGAGGCACACATCTCTCAATTTCTGTTGGTTTTCAGTTCAGACAGAAGCACTCAAAACACACCCCTGAAAATGCTTACTGTTAGATTTGTTATGTTATTTTGTTTGATATTGAGATTATTATTGTCATTACAACATTAATATTTTAATATAAATGTGTGTTGAGTGAGGACTTGTCATTATGACCCAAAAACTTGTTCTCTACATTATGGGTTTGTTTGATTGGACGGATTAGATAAGGGGGGATTAGAATCCATCGGACTTGAGTCCTGGGACTGTGAATCCCCCGGACTATTTGGTTGGATTGGATATGTATCCTGTGTTTATTTTTTCATGGGATTAGATGTCTGGAAAGGACTATTTTTAGTGAATCCAACGTTTGATTGGACGGACTGAATAGGATAAATGAACAAATGACTATTTTATCATTTTTTAATTGTTTACTAAGTAATAGTAATATTAAACATATCTTTAATATTTTAATTATTTTTAGCTAGATTAAATAAAAATTTATTTTATTTTATTTTATTTTATACACAATTAAATAAATTTATTTTTAAAAATAAAAAATAAATAATATATCAATAAAAAAATATTTTTTTTAAATTAAAATTTTAAATAAATTTGTTTTTAAAAATAATAATAATCAAAAAATGAAATTAAATAAAACATCAATTAAATTTAAATAATGAAATTAAATAAAACATAAACAAAATTTTAAAATAAAACATCAATAAAATATCTATAAAAAATTATTTGAAAAAATTAAATAAATAAAATATCAATAAAAAGTTAAATAAAATTATTTTATTTTTAAATTGAGACATTTAAATTTTATTGAATTTTATTAAATATAATACATAATTAAATAGTAGATGGTCAAAATGGTCATTTCATCATCTAATCCAAACAGTGATTAGTCCTTCCAAAACAATCCCATACCCCCCAAGACACAATAGTCCCCCATATGGGGGATAAGCAGTCCGGCCGGACATGGAGTCCGGCGGACTTAAAAAAAATCAAACGGCGAATAAGTAACACTATTTAGATTACAATCCAAATAGTGAATAGTCCACTCCCCTTATCCCGCAAATCAAACACGCCCTATCTGTTCTCCTCTTCTCTCTTTCCTCGTGAACCCTGATCTTATTTCTTTGAGGACTTTACACTTTAATTTGGTATTAGAGCGCTTTGATCTTTCAATCATTTGTCTTGTTGAAGTCTGGAAATTTTCACACGGTGACGTAGTGTGCTGACATCATCTTCCATGCGATGATGTCAGCATAACGTCATCTCACTTGAAGCTTCTAAAAGCCTAATAACCAAATGTTGTGCTAGTTAACAATTCATTTAACTGTTCACAGGGATGCATGCTTCATTAGTAAACGGAGAATAGCTACTAAATGAATTGCAATTAGAAGGATGACAACCCAATAGGAAAACCTACCCATGATTGCGATTCTATAAGTAGATATTGGGTGCAACTAATGTTTTAAAAATTAGGTCGGTGTGCGAATCGGAAAAAGGATCGGGTGAACAGATCACCGGTTCAACTGTCAGGTTGAACTGGAATCAAACCGTGACGTAATAAATATATCAAAATTATATTTAAATAAAAATATAAGTAATAAAATTATAAATTAAAAATATTAAATTTTCTTAAATATTTCTCCTAATATTTTTTTTACTAAAAAATATAATAATATATTTTAAAATATTATTAATTTTAATTTTGGAAGAGGAAATCAAATATTCAATATTCTCTCCATATAATTTTAATTCAAATAATTTTATTGAAAGAAGAACAAAAATTTTAGAGGAATATCAAAATTTCAAGTCTTCTTCCAATAAATTTGATTGAATCTCATATGATTTTCTTGAATGTTTTTTGAAGAATTTTTTTCTTATAAATAGGTTACTTTCACAATAATTTTAAGCTCTTAATGGGATTCCTCACAAAAAGACACTTTTGAAAGAGAGTTTCCAATTAAAATTTTCTTTTATATATATATATATAATAAGAAAGAAAGAAAAGAAAGAGAATAAAGATAAATAAATAGAAAATATCCCAAAAAAGTTCAAAATTTCACTTTCATCGACCCCGCGAACCGTCTCCCGTTCCGCGGTTCAACCGCTGATTTTCCCAATTCTTTCTAAATAGGCAAGTTTTTGATTTCGAACAATTTAGATGGTATATCCGGACCGAAACTCCAACCGATCGATAATTCAACCGGTCAAACCGGCTAATCTGGTCTGATTTTCAAAACCATGGGTGCAATGATAAAAAATACTAATGCCACATGAAAAGCTTTGAGGTTGGAAGGGTGGGAGCATTAAGTTCCACCCTACCTCATTTGGCCGCTCCTAGATAAGGTCAGTTCTAACGTACTTCATTTGGCCGGTCTTATTAGTTGACGATGCCATGTAGGATAATACCATTGTTACATCTAATATTTATTCCGATTCCACATGTTAGCAGAGTAATCATCCATCAAATAGGCTATGACAATACAGAGAGTGGGATTTTTTTTATATTTCTTTCTCAAAAAATACATGGGAATCACTACATCCATCAAGTCTAAATATCTCAGAAGTAGTGATTACAAAATAAATTATTCATTTGTACAACCACTCGTTGCAAAAATAAAGTAAAATAAAATAAGAATATAGTATTGATTGACACATTCAATTCCAGGACCTACTGGACTCCACTGCTATGTAAGATTGATAAAGAAGATTGGGAGGACCAAACAGAGGTTGTTAGGTGACCCTTTACTGTAAATTTCTCCTCACTGCTCCCTTCAATTTCATTTCACCAACATAACAATTGAAGCAGTATTTACCTTCCCAATTAGTTCTATGTATGTTGATCATCATCAGCATTACTCAACACCACTTGGTTTTCAATCTTTCCCATAAAATGATAGTGTCGTTGCCTACAATGTTGAGTTCTCTGAGTGAAGGAAAGTTTTAAGCAGAATATGGCCTCACCATTCAAATGTCAGAACCAATCTACACGGTCGGTTGAAACCTTGGGCTGCTTTTTTGGCTTCTGGTAACGATTATTCTCAAATTTGGCTTTCACGATAAGCGAGTAAAGCAAGTCTGCTTCAGCTGAAGTGTCGTAAGGCATGTCCAAGATGCTACAAAATCAAAATACACAAAACTAAGAAATTAGGGTACTTATGAAGAGACATCGCAAAAGTAAGATGTTATACTGGTTAGTTTGCAAGGCAAAGAGAGATGTGATAGTCTATGCACATTAAAAACATTAGCACAAGTGGCAGGTGCTGCGGGTACCTTATGTTACATGAACACGGGTGCGAAGCTTTAGGTTTGAGTACATACGAAGTGTCGAATTCATTTAATTCTCATGTCGAAGGACACCAGGACACGACTATATTTCATATTTCTTAAATGTTTCTTTTATTTTTTAAGGGGAAATAATGTTTACAAGCTAAAATATGACATTTTTTTGTACAAAATGGAAATCTTATGCATAGTTATTTAGGAAACCCAATACTTGTACGTGTTGGGTGCATGTACAACTAGGCATACTGAACACATATTGCATACCCTCACCTAAGTGTCGAGTGTCCAGCATGAGTAATTCACAAATTTGGTAGAGTCAATGTAATGTAAGTCCTATTCTATTTTGACAATAGCTAATAAATTAAACTACAAATTTGAGAATGAATATCACATGCCATCAAGCTTAGGTGTGGATGAAGTCAAGATTCATTGTTTCACAACTGTTCCAACATGTGAGTTGTTCCACTCCGTTATTTTCAATTAAGCTTTTCGTTTGATAGAAATTTCCGGCATTACTTCTTCTTAGGCTGTGTTTGGATCCAAATCCCTACCCCAATCCATGATCCAAACACATCCTTAGTGAGTTGAAAGACTCTCCAGAAATAGTGCAGTGTGTTATTACCTGTCTAGTAGCTCCTCTAGAACAACTCTCTGTGAAGGTGTCACATAATGAATGCAACTTCTTGGGCACTGACCAACTGCAAGTTGAACCTGGTAATCTTCACCATGCCCTGATTAAAATGCACAACACAACAGCTTTAAAATAAATAAATAAAAAATACTACAGGACTAAACTTCTCTTTATAGTAGCATTTACATGTTGGAACTGTCAAGAGAACACATATCAGAAGATATTAGAACTATTGTGAGAATTGTGTCATATTTGATGACCATCCATTGATTTTCAACTTCTCCCCTGCCTATTGTGTTTTCATGTACAATCATAATAACAAAAAGAAACAAGAAGTGAACCTTGAGAAGTTGCCCGTGCAGTTCCTGTTGAGGAAGCAAATCTGAAGGCGTGAGGTGCTCTTCCTACACATGAATATGGACACCCTGAAAATAATTTAAACAAGGGAAGGTCAGAATAGGAAACCAAGAATACAGACCAATTTGCAGGCCTTAGGAGATGAAACTCAACTCAACCAGCCTTGATCCCAATTTCACGTATCATGTACAAGTATGTATTAAATCACAGTGACAGTTTCTTAATGCTTTTGAAGGATAAAGAAATAATTTACAGATACTTATTTGGTGGTTTTCCTTTCAGAAAGAGCACAGTAAATGCACTTCAATGAAATATCGGAGTTTGTTATTGCAAAATGATCAAGTCTAAACAGGTTGAGTGAACATGATATATTTTTCTTACCTGGTAAAAGAAGAACATACAATATGGAGTAGCCAATGAGTTTTAGGTATGACAGAAG
Organism: Camellia granthamiana; assembly: GCA_036172215.1. Classification (NCBI taxonomy): domain Eukaryota; kingdom Viridiplantae; phylum Streptophyta; class Magnoliopsida; order Ericales; family Theaceae; genus Camellia; species Camellia granthamiana. The sequence goes on along the minus strand of CM069908.1, from coordinate 91,736,856 downwards.
AATTTAAGTGTTCTCTATGCACATGATTCGAGGATGTTCTACAATTATACTAGTATTACTCTACAGTTTAATGATAACATTGATAATTACAAAGTCATGTGTACAATTATTATATTATTCCTGATGACCTTAATTTTGCAGCATTTTCAGTTCAATCTGATTACTGGGTAACAATTTTACCCAAGCAAGAGCTTCGTTTCTCACTATGAATGAACAGGAAACATAATCACTGATACCAGTACTTCGCATTGCAAGAAACAGAACATTTTCTACTACAACCATGTCCTAGTTGGGGAAAGTATAACCTTACAAACAAATGCTGACTTGGGGGGTTTTCAGTTGTTTCTTGACCAGCATTTCATTACTTGGAATGCAAGTCAAAATGAGGAAAAGTTCATATCTATCTACATTGTACTACCCTTTAAATCGATTGATGCAAAACAGTTAAAGTAGTATGGTACCTTTGCCAACACAAAGAACCTCGTTAATAAAAATATCAAATGCTTCACATTCTGGTTCATCAAAGGGATCTAGGCATTCCCTAGAAATGCATCATTGACAGTTAGAATGGTAAATAAAATTATACATAACAAGCAAAATAAAGAAATAACAAAGCACTAATCTATCAAAAAGCAAGGACCAATGGATTATGGTTAATGAAACAAGTTAACTCATAGGCATAATAAACCATGAAACTGTCAACATTGAAGGTCATTTGCCCAATAATATGTTAAAAAATAGAACAAGAGATAGAAAAGTAGAGAAGAAAGAAAAAGCATAACAATATAAGTAATAACTATGAAACATCCCTCAAATAAATAAAAACAAAAATCAAAGAAATATAGTACCAGCTTTACCTCTCAATGATCTCTGTTTTGGTGTATTTGGACAAGATCTGCACAAATTATCACCACAATATTCACTAACTCTTATCAATAGCGACATGTTCAGAATTAGGAACAATTTGGTGTCATGGAATGGAAATTTGGGAGAACTTTGACAATATGGGGGGGGGGGGGGGGGGGGGGGGGGGGGAGAAAAAAAAAAAAAAAAAAAAAAAAAAAAGGGGCATAAAAAACAAAAACAAAGAAGCCAACCAAAAATGGCAATGGAGGCTATAGGATTGGAAACAATTAAGAAAAAATAGTACAAGTTGCACCATGCATAACATTCTTATGATTGATAAGAGTTATAACCTGTCATAAAATTCTTAAAATTTCTAGAACCTGATTATATTTTACTAGCATATAAAAAAGCAGTATTTTGCAGTTTGCCCACGATGAGATGTTATGGAGGAAAGCTACATAATTTGTGTCCATAGTTTACTATGTATACATGACTTCTTTAGCTTTGGATTTTGCTCAGTTAGTATGAAAATGGGGCTTGTCTTTTTTCTCTTTTCTGCATCTTTATTGAAAATTTTCAACTTTATCCCAACCCAACTAATGAGTGACTTTCGTTCTTTCTTCCTTTTTCTTTTTTTTTTTTTGTCATTAAATAAAATCTTGTGAGCCCTAACAAGGGGGATTAACAGAGAAAATAAATAAACTGGTCGTATCACATAAATTTAGTACCTGATAGGCCTGAATTACACACCGAATCATTGTATCTGAAAGCTCCCCATCTTTTCTTACATCAGGATGATACTGCTTCACCTATACTAGTCAACAAGATATTTAAATAAGTAAAAAATATGCATATATAAATCATAATTTGTTCTGTCATTTATCAAATTCCACCTTCACAGTCTGTTTGAAAATTTCTCTCGCATCTTGTTTGGTGAGACTGAATAAGAGAGAATAAAAAAATTGTCTTAGGTTGTTTACCAAGATAATCTTTACAAATATCATTTCTCTCTATTTCTTTTGTACTTAGATAAACAGTATTGGTATTATAAAACTAAGTTGACATTATGTTAATTTCTTTTTCTCTTAAAATTCATTTCTGGAGAGATTCAAAAAGTGACTTTTTAACTATTTCTTTCCATCCATTTCATCGTGTTTAGTAATCCAAACAAGTTATTAGAGCAAAGAGATTTTAATTTCTTTTCTCTTCAAATCACCCAATCCAAACTGACTGTAACTTTTCAATCTACCAAAAACCCACTTCATATGTTGTAAGTAATACCCCAAATCAACCAAAAAAAGAGCAAAATTAAAAGAAAAAACCAAAAAAAAAGAAAAGGGTATGCAATCCCTGAATTAGTATCATGAGAAGGAAAGTGTACCTTGGTTCGAAAAGCAGCTTTGAGCTCGGCAGGAGAGCAGTTGGGGACGACGCCGAGGACTTCGTAAGCAGAAGAAGTAGAGAGAATATCATCCCCAATTCTCTCACTTGTACAATTCAGTTTGAACAGAGACGTTGAAGGAGTTGGGAAAGTATGAAGTGGGTTCTTTTTGTGGGTCAAGGGGCCAATACGCCATGGAAAGAAGCAGGAGGTGGAGGGGAAATTGTGACCGTTGTGATTCGTAACGGTTTGTGCGAAGAGGGAAAGAGGGTTTGGAACAGGCTTACTGTGTGGAGGAGACAAACGGTCCATCTCTCTCTACAACTCTCTGTTTCTGCTTCTTACATTTGCACTTGTCTGTTGATTTAGGTCTATATTCTGAAAGGTTTTGGCTTCCCGGAATTTGTTTAATAATTTGAACCGTCTACTTTATTAAATATCTATAAAAAAAAGTTATATTGATTGAATATTACATAATTAAATTAGTTTTATATAAAAAAAAATAACGATGAAAAAATAAATAATTGACAGAAATTTAATCAGATGTAATAACTATCGATATTCAATTAATATGATTTTTTACAGGCATATAATATTTAACGAGTTCTGCACATTGAATAGTTCGAATTATTGAAACAGGATCTATAGTGGGCCTCCACGTATTCAAATTATTAAAACAAAACCCGTAATAAGTTCCATAGATCCAACAGTACCCTCCAATCTAATCACAGACTTGAGGAAGCCAACCCTATTCTAAAAAATTATTAGGTGATCGTGCGGGACGGCGTGATCAAATTTGAGATAGAATCACGAACTCACATATTCACATATCTTTTCATCTTCTTCAATGACTGACATAAAATTGTGATCCTATTTTTTCTATGAAAAATGCCTCAGACCCCCAGTGGGGTCACTGGGGGTCGTGTGTGTAGCCCTCCCATTGGCCCAAAAAAAAAAAACTGTTTTTTTTTTTTTTGTTTTTTGATTTTCGGCCAACCCCAATGCGCCACGTCACTAGGGGTCGACCCCCACTGGGGGTCTGAAGCACCGCCCTTTTTCTATCAATTACCATGCATATGGAGCGCGTGACACCATCCTTACACCAACTAATAATTTCTATTCTATTTTATTCTATATCTATATATATATAAGAAGCATTTATCTGTTTGAGACTTGTAAATATAAATTTTGAGAAATTTTATTTCCACGCACCTAATTAACTCATGACAAATCTTTTTTCAATACACACCACTATTAATTTGATTATTAACTAATTTTCTTAATTCACACCTTTAAAATTACAATTACATCATTCACTTATAACCATGGTATACACACTTTACCCTCAAAATCACACCCTTAAACTCTATCACTAAGATAATACTTTGTGCTTCGTCCTTTCGTAGAATATGCTGTGCTTTGATTGATCTACTTAATGGCTATCCTCAAACTAAAATGGAAGTCGAGCATTTCCATGATGAAACAAGGTCCCGACCTCCAAAAATGGTCATTTTAGAAGCAAGACCATACTGATTATGCAGGAGTCGTTTCAGAGTACAAATAATTGACAAATAGTAACCAAATTGTAAAAATATACAATTTTAACATAAAATTTTGCTCAAAAGTTACTATCAAAAAAGTTCAGAAGTCAAATTATACATGTCATTGGCTCCGTAGTACTACAGTTTTCAGGTATTAAATTATTTGTGTATCTAACCTCAGCGCAGATCCTTGTTTTTCTCATTCTGTTTTGCAGTAGTAGAAACTTAAAGCCTCATTGGGGCTTAACCAGTCTTTGTGGTTGAGAATGGTGGGATTATTGGAATATGGAGATGACCTAGATAAACAGATTGAGTGAGAATGGATTGGGGAACTCCATTTGTGGTTGAGAATTTGGGGAAGAGAGTAAAGCAATGAAGATTGAAGGGTTGATTGGTGAATTTGGGTAGTGTTGTTAGCAAATATTAAACGTGAAGTCATTTTGAGATTGTGACTTTTGGCCATGTTTGATTGGGGGTTTGGGAGAGTGGTTTGGATTACCAATCCGTGGGATCTACCAAATCCTTGTTTAGATGCAACAAAATGTCATAGGATTAGTAGTGAAGGGGGCTTAGTAATCCTCTTCTATAGGGGGATTAGCTTGGATGAATATTAGGTGGGATTAAGAAAATAGTGAGGAGATTGAGTCTATTTTATATATAAAAAAAAATTACTTTTTTAATTTTATTTTTTTTACCAAGTGCACCTATTTGTTTTAATATTTGTTTTATTTTTTTTAAATATAGAAATAAATTATTTATTTATTTATTTTATATAAAAATAATTTAATAATCTCATTACTAATTATCTCCCATACTATCATTAAAACAAACACACTTTTACTTAAGCTTCTTACTAACAATCCACACATCAATAATCTCTTTACTAACAATTCTCTGATTAATAATCCTATCTAACCTAATCCACTAAACAAATGTAGCCTTTGGAGCATTGGACTTGCTTTCTCATGACTTGACTGTGGAGTGAGCTCTGTAGGAATGTTTATGTATATATATATACACATCTAGTGAGAGGCACACGTAATCTTTGTGCAAGTTAAATAAATAAATAAAATATTTATTATATGTTATATGTAATTCAAATGGTAAAAGTTAATTTATGACATCACGTTCAAGTCACACCAATGTTTAAATACATGTACACATCTAATAAGAAAATGATGCAAATAATAGAGTATAAATTTATAGATTAAAACAATGTAAGAAATGTTTTGAGAGTATTAGTTTGCAAGTAATAGAGGAGTATAGAGTGTGTAACAAGTAAAGTGATAACAATGAAAAAATTAGGGTTTAATTTTTTTAATTCAAAAGGTATATATTGAGATTTTTTTTATTCTTAAAAGATATGTACAAAGAATTTTTCTATATAATATTATGGGTGTTGCTGGATGTCTATTATGGTCATTTTTACTTAGGATATAATTGTCATTAAATTAATATTTTATTAAGTGTATGCCTTGAGCTAACCAGGTGTGTGGAAATAGAATTTCTCATAAATTTTAAATAAATTACGAATACATCCTAAGGTTTTTTTTTCCCATTTTGTCCTTTTATTTTGTATAATTTACTAATGGTAATTGACAATTTGACTTTTTCATTTTACCCTTTTCTTTGGTAATATTTACCAATATTGGTGATAATAATTTGAGTGAAGGTTTTTTTTTTTATAATAATGCAAAGATTCTTAATCAGTTATGACACATAAATATTTGGTTTTGGGCAAATTATAAATACACCCTTGTAATTTGTTTAAAATATGAAATGTCCCTATAATATTAGAAATAATTACTATTCCTTATTAGAATTTTTAATTTAACAGAATAAATAGAAAAAAAAATTGTAAAAAAAATAATTTGAATAAAATGTAAAAAAATTATTAAAACAAATAAAAATTTGTTTAAAAGTAATTTTTAAAAAATCAAACCAAACAAAATAATTTGTTATAAGATTTGTATTTTGAAAATATAAATTTATCAAAAAAATAGTCCGTTTCTTGCACAAGTCTAAAAATAATTTTTTACAAATAAAACTAAATCAAAGTTTAACAGTATAAACTGACTTGATTAGGGATGGCAATTTCAACCCGGCCCAACGGGGACCCGATCCACTGACCCCGATTAGAATGGTTTTTTCCCGAAAAATACCCCCGTGGGGACGGGGATGGTATTCCAAATTAAATCCCCGATCAGTTTCAAGCCGGGGACGGGGATCAATGTTCAAGCCCCGGCCCGTCCCCAGCCCCGAATTTCTCCGAAATAAAATTACCATTTTACCCCTCTATATATATATATATAAAAAAACCAACCCTTTTTCATTCACTCGCACAACACAACACGGCAACACAGCTGTATCACCGATTCACCGCCTCTCGTCTATCTCTCTCTCTCTAAAACCCTCCACCGATCTCCATCCTCCCATCACCGTGATCTCCCTCCTCTCCCTCCTCTCCCTCCTCCCATCACCGCCGAGATCTGAGTGCTTCTCTTCCTCCCATCACGCCGAGATCTGAGTTCTTCTTCCCATCACGCTGAGTTTCCTTCCATCACGCTGAGATCTGAGTTCTTTCCCGACCTCCATCACTATTTCCGACCGCCGCTCCACCGTCTCTTTGGGCATCAGATATCTCTCCAGTGACAGATCTCTCTCTCTCTCGATTTGTTATGTATATATATATACATATATTAGATTTGAGCATCAGATATCTCTCTCTCTATGTTGTTGTTGATGATGATGATGATGATGATAATGAACAAATCTGTTAGATCTGAATTTTTTTTTTTTTTTTTAACATTTGAGCTCATCTCTCTCTCTACTATGTTGTTGTTGTTGTTGTTGATCATGAACAGATCTGTTGGATCTAATTTTTTTTTTGGCTGGGGAATTTTCGGGGTCGGGGAAGCTCGATCCCCGTTAGGAGGCGGGGGTAGATATAAGTTCCCCGTCGGGGATCGGGGCCGGGGACGGGAGAATTTCCACCGTCGGGGATCGGGGACGGGGGTGTGATCCCCGGCCCCGTCCCGCCCCGTTGCCATTCCTAGAATTGATTGATGCAACTTGGATATGAGACCACAAAACAGAATGTTTTTCTTTCTATTTTATCACTAACAACTGGAACAAAAGAATAAAAGTTGGTTTAGGGCTAACTGCTATGACTATGACAAGAACAAGGGAATCATTAGAGTAATTAGTTTGATTGGCCAACTGCACCTAAGATGACCAAGAACAAGGCAGGGGAACTACGCAATCAAAGAGTCTTCCTTCTGCGCCCGATTCACTCCCTAGGATTGAGGTTGATTGGCTTGTTCAAGGCAAGGTACCAAATGAGAAGCAGCACTTCCACTGTTAGGATTCTTCACTCAAGACAAGACGGGGTATATGATTCTTGGCATATAATATTATCATTCGATTATTCCATCCTAATGAAGAAAAAAAATTTCATTCATTTGAATTAAAATTTTATCTCAATCTATTTATTTCATAATCGTACTTTATAATAGAAATTAAAATTTCTATAATATATTTATCATTGATTCTATTCAATTTTGTAAGAAATTAAGCTTATTTTTGAAAAAAAAAGTCCACGAAGTGGAATGGAATGAAATAATTATTTTTTTTATTTTTTGATGGAATAATTATTATTTCATTTACAATGTATTTTTTTTTATTGTTTTTTGAATGAATCAAATATAAAATAAATATTTTCAAAAAAAATGTCATATTATTCTATTTCATTTAGTAAACTCAATAAAATATTAAAGTCAAAGGTCATACTAGCATGTACTTTGCACGGGGTTTTTTCACACACACACACATATATATATATATATATGGCTTGTCTCCTATTAATTTCAACTAGACTAAACCTTTTTATCAGTAAGAGTTAAATTTTATCGGTCAGAATTAATAAAAAGATTCTCTTATTAGTAAGAAATCTCAACTGTATAATTTAATTAAAAATCATTCTCATTCTGGAGAATTTTATTATACACACCAACATACTATATACACCTTTAGTTACGTCATTTTTTCTTTAGTTATGATTAAATTGCTTATTTAAAAATGACATTATTTTAATATTTTAGTTATATATATATTTTTTTTGTTTGGTTATGATTTTTTTTTTTTAGTTATGACTTATGCTATTTTCTTTTGTAATTTGAAAGTACATATGGTACATACCTTTTAAAGAGTGTCTACCATAGCCTTTCCCTCTCATTCTATATTTTATGTTAAATTTTTAAAAACAAATTTGATAAGATGGTTTTTGCCGCATTATTTAATATTGGGATTAATAAGTTACAAAGCATTTAAGTTAAAAATAGGATTGCAAGTCAATTGGGTTGTTCATGATTAGTTTGAGCTAGGCTCGGTTAAAACTTATTTAAGATCAACTTATTTTTTAATAAAAGAATAATTTCATGGTGATTTTAATGTAAAATTAAAGTAGGTTCCAACCATTGATTGATGTGAGATTAAATGGGTTTAGATTCTTTATAACAAGATCTTTACACTACAAAAAGAATGACAAAAAACCATTAAGAATTGAATGAGAAATTGTCTCATAAAGTTGGCCTCGTGAATGAGATATTAGAAATTGTGTATAACTACCAATCCCATATAGAGGAAAACTTTGATGAGTATTTAAACCTTAAGATTTTGATAAAGGCATGAACCCACTGGGTCATCCAAATTTTTCGAAGGAAGGGAGTTATAGATACTTCAAGGATGGATTTGGGCCGAAATTATGGTTCAAGTTGGTTATGAAAAAATTGTCACGCGCGCCGCCAACCTGGATCAGGTCGGGTTCGGGTCCGTGGATCTTGGGCTTGAGGGTTGGGTTAGGTTTGGGCTGGGCCGGATTGGTGGTCCACCAACCTAATCTTTTTGGGTTAGGTCTGCTGTGGATATGTATATACACTCATATGTATATTGTGTGTAACTCACACGTTGAACACCTATCAGTTTTGTGAATTACTTTAGTAGTTTTGCAAGAGTAATGGTTTGCATTTGTTGCCAGCCTTGATGATTGGAGGCTCCTCATCTCTCTCCCATGGTGTATAAATGGAGGTCGTCTTCCTTGGTTGTTACAGAATTTTTGGCTTCCATAATATTATACAGTTAGTTTGCTTGCTCCTATAATTTTCTTCCTGTGTAAGAGAGTACTGCCATTATCGTTCGCCAAAGCTAACAGAAGGTGCTTCTGTATTAGCCGGTCTAAACTGTCGTATCTTGGAAGACAGAAGTCGACGTACCTCCAACATTCACGGTAAGGCGGGTAATCTGTTTTAAGGAGACTATGGTAATATACAGGCTTCGATTTGATTCCTTGTCTTTCAATGTATTATGTGTTATGTATTTCTGTTTCATGTTCTATAATGTAATTTATCAAATATGAATTTATTTGTTTTGTTTAATCACGCAATTTATGCAACAATTTATTTATCAAGCCAAGTTTGAGTAATTCTAAACTCAGCTTGATAAGACTCGTAAATATAAAAAAAATAAATTAATATTTACTTCTAATAATATATCAAATAATTTTTTATTAATTTATTTTATTTGTTTATTTGTGTAAATTTACATATTTAATTGATGGACGGTTTTATTAATATAAGCATTCTTGTATATTTTACTCATATTTTTTGTATTAAGAAGTAAATTAATTTAAGTTAAAAAAAATTTAAACTCGAACTCAAACTCGACCCGTTTATGTAATGAAGTTGGCTCGAATTTATCAAATATGTGATAATCATTTAAGCTTGACTTGACTAATTGTTAATAAATAAGTTTGAACACTCAAAAACCTGACTTGACTAGATTCGTTAATAAAAATGAACTGAGTCGAATTGAATAGATTTTTTAAGTTTGATTCAAAAAAATCTTAAATTAATTTTGCTTATAACTATTTTTTTTGAATATCTATAAAATTTGAGAGATTGAGAGAGAATAAATAGAATGCTTACTAATTGTATGTAATACAAAACCTATCTCTTTAAGCAAAAAATAAAATATTATTTTACTAATATCACTTGTGAGAAAAATTATTATTTGTATTTTATGTAATTTATCTAAATAAAATTAAAGAGAAATGATTATATGTATTTTTTTCTCACCAATTTAACCAAACAAATAGGAGAGTCAATCTTTTTTCTTGTTTTCTTTGCATACGAGCATTTCCCATCCTTCACCTTTTATTTTATTAAATTTAAATTTGATGAGAAAGTATTCAAAAATCATTTCAAACCGTTTTATCAAATATTCAACAAATAAAGGAAGAGTTATTCTTTCATTAAATTGAGAAATTATCAAATTCTTCAACAAATTTGATTTAAAAAAAATTAAAGAAAATTTGCATTTCAATGGTGTAGTGGCACAAAAATTACATTTTCATAATGGTGCAACTTTATGTGAATGGTGCAAATCCATTCCAATGCATAGTGCAACTCTTTTTATATGTTAGAATCGCACAAAAAAATTTCATTTATAATTTAATTATTTTGTGACTATCCTATAGGGGGTGTCCATTGATCTAACGGCCCATCCAGACCAGCTCGATTTTTTTAAGGTTTGGGAAAAATATTTAGTCTATGGGTTGGGCTAGACAAATTTTTGTAGCCTATTTAATTTTCAGGTTGGGTTTGAAATAAAAAATTTAGCCCAACCCGACCCAGCTTGCCCATTAAAAAAATATTAATATTAATTTTTCTATTATTTAATTACGAAATAAATTTAAAAAATAATAAAAGATAAAAAATACATATATATACTTATTTGTATAGGTTAAACTAAAACACTTCTTAAAAGATTATATTTATTTTATAGTTGAATTTTATTAATATTTTAAATTCACATATATTAAAAGGATTTAAATAATTTAATAACTCTTCAAGACAGGGAGAAAAAAAAACTTAATAGCTCACATCTATTGGGTTAAGTGAGCAAGTTTGGGATTTGACTGTAGAACCCATCAAAACTAAAACAATCTTCACAAATTCTTGCAGCAATATACACCTAGGTCTTAGCCGAGGTTCACAAAACCTTTTTAGATCATCTCTCTTCCGAAACCCAGTCCTTCTAATTTAGGCCGACGTTATGGGTATGTGGAGGCGTAGGGTAAACACCCCATCCAAACTAAAATACTTTAGATAGGAGTTTGAAATCCCAGCCGACGTTTATCTGAGGTTGGCTGGGGATGATGACTCCATTATGCCTACTGACGACTCCATGCCCTTCCTTGTAGTTGCCTTTATCGAGTGTGGACTTCGGTTTCCACTCAACATCCTGTTTCGCGAGATTCTACATTATTATAAGTTGAACCCCATGCAACTTGCTATCAATTCTTATCGAGTGATCAACGATATCATAGCCTTAGCTAAACAGGAAAACACTAGGATCCCCTTAGCCAATATTCAATTCTGTTATACCATGTGCGCCCTTAATTTGAAAGAAAAATGCTACATTTATTACCTTAAGCCGAGGTCCACAGAGTTCAAAATCGTAGCCGACCTCCCAGACTCCAACAAGGGGGCTAGAGATGATTACTTCATTACCTCAGGAAATTGGGAGTTTGCTCCAGACGAGGACCACCATCTCTACCATTTTCCTCGATCAATTTTAGAGGGCAAGGATAAGAGCCCAGTGTTAATACTTGGTTGTTTCTTTTCAAGTCTTTAATGCTGTACCTGTTTTCTAATGTCTGTTTTCCCTTGCAGCTCTCCGTCAACCACCAAAGAACTTTCGCCAATCCTTCATTCTCAGCAAAGATTTAAAGAAACTCTTGGACTTGCCAGTCCAAAAACGGAAGGCACCTCTGCTTCTCAATTTTATTCCAACATACAAGTCAGATTTGCTCGACGTCCCTAAGAAAAAGAAGAAGAAAAGCCTTTCTCCACCTTTTGCCACAACTCCACAGACTGTATCAATATCTTGGACAGATCAAGGATCAACCTCTGATTCAGCAGAACAGCCGTCTACCTCAGCTCAATACCTGATCCCACCATCTCAATGCAAACGTCGTCGGGGACTTGTTCTTGCAACCGAGATGGGTCGCGCTAAACCAGTGGCAAAAGATCTCTTAGCCGATATCCCAACTGATGTTGATGCTCGATCAACACAAGCCCTGCCTCCACAGAAGCCGAAAAGAGTTAAGAAGGCTCAACCAAAGGCCAAAGTGACTCAGGTTGAGACTGAAGACACTTTGCCAATTTCCAAGCTGGCTCCCAGTGAAAAAACTGCCTCTGTCCCTGCGAAGAGGTCCGCTGAAACCCTTCCCTCTGAATCCACTAAGTCCAAAAGGCCGAGGTCATCCTCTGGAACGACCTCGGGGTCGAAAAAACCTGATGCTCCTTGGGCCCCTGCAATTACTTTGGAAGACAAGCCTGTCATGGCAAGCGACAGCACCGATGATATCAACGTCGGCGTAGCACTCAGTACCGCTCTGCTTCTTCCAGGCGATCTGGAGCAGAATGCCGAGTACAGTGAGTATAAGAACTACGCTTTCATGCTTCAACACTCTGTTCAGGTAAGTGTTGTTGCTTGGTACTTTTTCTTTCTTTCTCTTCTTACACACTTAGAATATTTTCTGATACTTCTGTTTCCTTTCAGGCCATCCAGCATGCCCATTCTTTTTCGATGCAATCTTTTGAGAACCGTGAGAAGCTTGCCGAGAAGAAGAGGGATATCTCTACACTTCAGAAAACCAACAAAAACTTGCAATAAAAAATGAAGATGCTGGAAGATCAAGCCGAGGTCACCATCAAGGAGAAAATCGAAGCCGAGGAAAAGGTCGGTGCCGCTGAGGCAATAAATAAAGTTCTTCAGGCCCAGCTAAAAGAGGCCGAGGACAAGGTGGCCCAGGCCCAGAAGGAGCTTCAAGATGCTTTGGCCACCAAGGTGGCCGAAATAAAAGATGCTGATGAAAAGGCGTATGCTCAGGGCATGGCCGATATGACAGAGGCTTATGAAAAGCAAGTCAGGCAAGCATGCAACGAGGGTTTCTCCCTTGCTTGGATGACTCTGCTGAAAACTTAATGTCCCTAAAGATTCCTCCCTGAGGAACGTTGATGCCATTCTCCTGCCATTTCTTCCAACTCCGCCTCCTAGTGAATCTGACACTGATGATGAGGCCGAGGAGGAAGTTTTGGTAAGGAAACAAAAAGAGGCCACTGTGACCAAGTCCCCTCCTCAAAATGAGCAAGTCCTAGACTTGACTTAAGATGAGGAGGTTGAGGAGGTTCCCAAGGATGTGATTCCTCCAAAGGCATCATCGGATTCACTCCTTGCTGATAAGAGTATTGATGAGACCCTTGCCCAAATTGACGCCGAGCTCGCGGCGGAGAAGGTGGCCGATGTTGCTTCTCAACAGTCTTCCGAGGTCTTAACCCAGGTTGCTGCTGAGGAACCTTAATTTTGATGTTTTTCTTCTCTTGTCTTTTTGTTTTTCAGACAATGTAAGCTCTGTATATGGCCGATGTGCCTCTTTTGTGTATGAATGCATCTGCTTTGAATGCTTGAATCTTTATTTTCTCTTTATTGCTTTTGCATGATTCTGTATTTAGAATATTCTGCATGTTTTTAATATACTCTTCCTTCTTTGTGCAACCTTCTCGGGGTGACTTACCTCGGTTAACAATGGTCTTCGGGGTAACTTGTAAATTGCTACAAATTTTAACAAGTGTTTAAATGATGATCTTGGTTTAACTTTAACTTGTAAATTGCTACAAATTTCAACAAGTGTTAAACAATGATCTCGGCTAAACATCAACTTGTAAATTGCTACAAATTTCAACAAGTGTTAAACAATGATCTCGGCTTAACTTCAACTTGTAAATTGCTACAAATTTCAACAAGTGTTAAACAATGATCTCGGCTTAACTTCAACTTGTAAATTGCTACAAATTTCAACAAGTGTTAAACAATGATTTCGGCTTAACTTCAACTTATAAATTGCTACAAATTTCAATAAGTGTTAAACAATGATCTCGGCTTAACTTCAACTTGTAAATTGCTACAAATTTCAACAAGTGTTAAACAATGATCTCGGTTTAACTTCAACTTGTAAATTGCTACAAATTTCAACAAGTGTTAAACATCATTTATAACTCTCTGCCCCCCTAATGTGAACCTGAGTTCCACTTGGGTTCTCATTATTCATGTTTTCCACATTATGTATCTTTATCAGTCATAAGTATTGAAGAATTCTGCTAAGATTTTATTGATGTCGTCGGTAAAAAACAAGTAACAACTAATGATAGAAAATTTTCAAATTACAAGTGTTCCAGGGTCTTGGCAATGCTTTGCCCTCATTATCTTCAAGCCGATATGCCCCATTGCCCAATACAGAAGTGATTCTGTAGGGTCCTTCCCAGTTTGGGCCAAGCTTGCCCTCCCTGGGATCCTTCTTGTTGCCGACGACTTTTCTCAGGACTAAGTCGCCGACTTGAAATTCCCTTGGATTAACCTTCTTGTGATAAGTTCTAGCAAGCTGTTGCTGGTATGCTGCAAGCTGTATTGCAGCTTTCTCTCTTCGTTCTTCTAGAAGATCCAGATCTCAGGCTAAGAGTACATCATTAGTCCCGTTCTTAACTCCCTGGGTTCTGATCCTTGGGATGCCGACCTCCAATGGAATGACTGCTTCTGTGCCATAAACCATGGCAAAGGGGGATTCCCCTGTTGATCTTCTCGGCGTAGTTCGATATGCCCAGAGTACATTGGGCAATTCGTCTACCCACTTCCCTTTTGCTGCCTGCAGCCTCTTCTTTATCCCATCCAGAATTACTTTGTTGGATGCTTCTGCTTGTCCATTGCTTTGTGGAAAACTTGGGGTTGAAAAGTAGTTCTTGATCTTGAACTTTGCACAGAAGTTTTTGATCAGCTTACTATCAAATTGAGTCCCATTGTCTGCAACAATTGCTCTTGGAATCCCAAATCTGGTGATGATGTTTCTCCATATAAAGTTCTTAACATCCACATCTCGGATCTTGGCAAGAGGTTCTGCTTCTATCCACTTTGTGAAGTAATCTGTTGCTACTAGTAAGTACTTCCTTTGCCTAGTTGCTTGGGGCAATTGCCCAACGAGATCCATGCCCCATTGGGCGAATGGCCAAGGACTGGATACAAGGTTTAGGTCAGCAGCTGGCTGGTGTATCAAAGGTGCAAACCTTTGGCATTGTTCACACTTCTTCACGTAGGCTTCCACATCTTTTTGCATGTAGGGCCACCAATACCCCTGGGTAATGGCCTTGTGAGCTAGTGATCTGCCCCCAGTGTGGCTTCCACAAATTCCTTCATGAATTTCATATAAAAAATCTTCAACCTGCAGAGGGTGTACGCACCTTAAGAGGGGTCCAGTGAAGGATCTTCTGTAGAGATGTCCTTCTTCTGTCAGACTAAATCTTGCCGACTTCAATCTGATCTTGTGTGCCTCCTTGTGGTCATCTGGTAGTTTTCCTTCTTTCAGGAACGCAACAATTGCGTCCATCCAGCTTGATCCCATGTCTACGCACATTGCTTCACGCTCTGTGGTTACTGGTTCAATGCTCGGGTCCGACAAGTATTCGATCATTATTGTCTTTGCTTTTCCTGGTTGTATGCACTTGCTAGGTTGGCCAATGCATCGGCATAGTTGTTGTCATCTCGGCTGACTTGAAGCAGTCTGCAGTTCTGGAATAAGGCTGCCAGCCTGACGACCTCCTTTGCGTAGGCCGACATTCTTTCATCTCGGGCTGCAAACTCGCCCGTTGTCTGGTTAACTATCAATTGTGAATCACAAAAAACTATTACCTCATCCGCTTGTACTGCTGCTGCTAGCTTCAGTCCTGCAATTAATGCTTCATATTCTGCCTCATTGTTTGAGGCCTTAAATCCCAATTGAATGGACTGTTCTAATATTTCTCCATCTGGAGATATTAGTACTACTGCTGCCCCCGCTCCTTGTCGGTTTGAACTCCCATCAACGAACAGTTGAAAGGAGTCGCCGATGTAAATGCTGCAGGGTCTGGGTTTCTCTTCTTTCCTTTGTTCTCTAGCCTTTGGCTAGGCTTCTGCTTGCTTGTTTGGACATTGTCTGTCTTGGCTTAACGGAGCCTGATGTTCGATGGACTCTGGCGTGAACTCAGCCACGAAGTCGGCCAAAACCTGGCCTTTGATTGCAATTCTGGGCCTGTACTCCAGATCATATTGGCCTAGGGCGACTGCCCATCTGGCTATTCTTTCTGTCAAGTCTCCCTGCTGCAATAGGGACTTTAATGGATGCTCTGTCAGTACCACAATTTTACGGGCCTGGAAGTAATGGTTCAACTTCTTTGAAGCCATTACTAGAGCCAGTGCCAATTTCTCTAAGGGTAGATACCTTGTTTCTGCATCGGCTAGGGTTTTGCTTACATAGTACACAGCCTTTTGCTTCCCTTTTTCTTCTCCGATTAGTACTGCACTAATCGCATGTTCTGAAACTGCTAAGTACAGGAACAGCTCCTCCCCAGGTTCTGGATTTGAAAGAACTGGAGCTGTGGTTAGGTACTTTTTCAGATCGGCTAATGCTTCTTCGCACTCCTCTGTCCAAAGAAAGTCTGTGGCTTTCTTCACTAATTTGAAGAAGGGTTTGCACTTGTCTGAGCTTCTGCTTATAAACCTGTTCAGGGCTGTGGCCCTTCCAGTTAACATCTGCACCTGTTTTGCCGACGTCGGGCTTTTCAACTCTAGGATGGCCTTGATCTGATCTGGGCTGGCCTCAATGCCCCTCCTCATCACCAGGTATCCTAAAAACTTACCAGATCCAACTCCAAATGCGCACTTCAATGCATTGAGTCAGAGCCGATATGTCTTAAGGATTTCAAAGACTACTTTTAGATCGGCGAGATGACCCTCAGGCTCCTTGGTCTTAACGACCATGTCGTCGATGTAGACTTCCACTGTTCGGCCAATCAGGTGCTTGAACATCTTGGTTACCAATCTTTGGTAAGTGGCTCCTGCATTTTTCAATCCGAAGGGCATCACTCTGTAGCAGTATAGCCCTTTGGGAGTGATAAATGCAGTATTCTCTTCATCTGCAGGGTCCATAGCAATCTGGTGATACCCCCTGTAGGCATCTAAGAAGCTCATTCTTCCATGCCCTGAAGTGGCATCCACTAGCTGGTCAATCTTGGGTAGAGGGAAGCTGTCTTTGGGACAGGCCTTGTTTAAACTGGTAAAGTCTAGACAGACCCTCCATTTACCGTTCTTCTTCTTTACCACCACTGTGTTGGATAGCCATGTCGGGTAGTGAACTTCTCTAATGGCCCTGGCTTCCAGAAGTCTGTTGTAGACACCCCATTTTTGACCGTCCTCAAGACTCAGACGTCACCGATTGAGCGCTTGGTGATGTTGCATACTGTGCTCGTTCAGAAGTTTCAGAGTCGCGGCCGTGCGCCCTGCCTCCGGACTTCCGAACTCTCTTCTGTGCCTTGTCTCGGTTTGCGAACCAGACTCGGTTTTCTCTGTTTTCTTTCCTGAGGGGAGGGAGTGGTCCCGTAGACTATCTCCCGGTGGCCGTGAGCTACTTTTTGTGGCCGTAGGCCATTTTGCCCTTTTCGGAGCCCGGTTCCCGGTTTTCGGAGCCGTTAGGCCGTGTGCCTCGGTTCGGGACCGCCCAACCATCTCCGATTTCTCCGGTTTTTGGCATGCACCTCTGTTTTATAGTTCCGAGGAACACTGGGGCTTCTGATGCCCACTTCGTGGCCGTATGCCACTTTCGGTGCTTACAGTCGGTTTTCGGGACCCCGAACTGCGTGATTTGGGCCCCGAGCATTCATTTTGCATCAGTTTTCTCTGATTTTTGGCAGGAACCTCTGTTTTATCATTCCGAGGAACACTGGGGTCGCAGATACCCACTTCGCTTCCGTATGCCACTTCCGGCACCTGCAGCCCATTTTCGGGATCCCGAATTGCTCGGTTTTGACTCCGAGCGTTCATTTCTCATTAGTTTTTGTTCAAACTTGGCAGGTACCTCTGTTTCAACACCAGGAAGATCACTGGAGGGTGAGAAGCCAGCAATTATCCCAGATAACCAGTTTCGCTCCTCCGGAGCCCGTTTTTCTCACTTCCGGGCCAATGTTGAACACCCTGGGGGTATTTTCTCCCCACCAAAGCTACATATTTGTGATCAGGGGATATGGGAGGACACCAAAAGAGCATGGTCGGCCAGCAATTGTGCATTTCATTTTTGAGCCTCTCCTTCAAGCTCTATGTTGTGGCTCCTGCTTCAGTGTTGCCAATTTCCGACCTTGGGGCCTTATTCTACAAACCTGGGAGGACACCTTTGTGTGGTGGTCGGCCAGAAATTTTACACTTCATTTTTTGGGGTGGCTGGCCGGCCATGGGAGGTGGCTGGCCGGCCATGAGGGGTGGCTGGCCGGCCACCTTGCAGAAAACCACCTGGCCGGCCAGCTTCTTGCTTTCCAGCTCATTCCAGCTGTCCAGATATTTTTTCAAAATATCTCCCCCATCCGGGGGATATTTTGGGAGGGAAAGATTGCCTCCATTTCCCTCCCCTTTTACACCTTTTCTTGCCTACTTAAAGGGCTGGACAGCCCCTTGGCTAGGGTTGGAAAAATTGGTCTCAAGACTTCATCTCTCAAACCCTCCATTTCCATAGGCAAAAACCTCAAAAACTTCCAAGTTCCTAGGCAATTCCTTCATCAACCCTTAGCTCCACCATCCCCACTACCATTCCAGCAGCAAGGAAGTGTTCTCCAGTGGCTAAGAAGCAACAAATTCAGGCCAAGAGGTAGCAACAATTGGATCTTCAAGGGTAAGTCTCCAAATCTCTTTTTGTAGCATAATTTTGATTCCTATTTCTACCCTATTTCCTTTCAGTTTTTGGGCCTTGACCCCTACTGGTTTTAGGCTCATTTTGAGCCCCTCTACAACTTTGTAGAAGGGCTCAACTTCACTTGATGCCTCCATGATACACTTGTTTCAATATCTAGCTTGTATGTCACAATCTTGCATGCCATTTTTAGCCTATTTGCATTTGTTTTTGGGGCTCCGACCCCTACTGGTTTTGTGCCTATTTTGATCCCCTCTACAACATTGTAGAAGGGCTCAACCTTGTTTGGCCATTCTATATACCACCTCCCTTTGAAATCCACTCTAGGCCCCAATTCTTGCATGATTTGTATCCTTTTATGCTTTTGGTTTTAGCTCTTGGTCAGAACGGAAAGGGGTCTTATTTTGACCCCCTCTACATGTTTCATGAAGAAAGTTTTGTTGTTTGGTGCATGCTTTGCATGTCTCTTGTTATAACCTCTTTTGAGCTCCATTTTGCATGGAATTGTTAGCATGTTTGCATATTGATTTTGGGGCATCCATAAACTGAATATATGCTTATTTTTGGGCCCTATTCAGTATTGTAGAAGAAATTTTTTCCATTTGAATTTTCTATATACTACCTCTCCTTATACCCCTCTTTTGGCCCAAATTTTGCATGCTATATTTAGTATATCTACACACTGAATTGGGGGATGTCATCTTCTGTAAATATGCATATTTTTGACCCCTCTTTAATGTTGTAGAACTGTGTTTTTGGGTTTGAGCATTGTAGATATCACTTGCTTTGTAAATCCTCTCTTTTACCGTATTCTTGCATGCTAATGTTGACCTATCTATGCTTACAATTTGGCCATGTTTGTAACTGAAAAATGCCATTTTTGGGACTTCCTTGCTACTTGTTTTTGCTTCCATGTGTCAATTTGGCATGTATAGCATAGCTGTAGGCCATTTCGGGGGCTAAATAACACATTTCGGGAGCATTCCGGGCATCGGGTGCATTTATATTACTATTTTGGGGCTGTTTTCCCTTCATTTAGTTGCTGAAATTTGTTTTGCATGCTTGCATATCATTTCCCATGTCATTCCATGCCTTATTGCATTGCCTCGGTTTGCGTGCCCGTGGGCGCGCACTTCGAGGCACTCCGTTTTCGCCATCGGCAGCTGATGTGAGTGTGGCTGAGGCCCTCTCATGTTAGCATAAGCCCAATTTACATTCCGTATGTTGTTTTGTGCCTTTGGGCCATGCCTCGGTTTGCGTGCCTGTGGGCGCGCATTTCGAGGCACTTCGATTTTATCCGATTTCTCATTTCATCATCGCCTCGGTTTGCGTGCCTGTGGGCGCGCATTTCGAGGCACTTCAGTTTTATTCGATTTCTCATTTCATCATCGCCTCGGTTTGCGTGCCTGTGGGCGCGCATTTCGAGGCACTTCGATTTTATCCGATTTCTCATTTCATCATCGCCTCGGTTTGCATGCCTGTGGGCGCGCATTTCGAGGCACTTTGGTTTTATCCGATTTCTCATTTCATGCCATCACCTCGGTTTGCGTGCCCGCGTGCGCGCATTTCGAGGCACTTCAATTTTATCCAGTTTGCATTTCATGCCATCGCCTCGGTTTGCGTGCCCGCGTGCACGCTTTTCAAGGCGTCCCTTTTTCATCTCATTCGCATCAGCATTGTGCATACTAGGCTGTATCTTAGTTACATATTATGCATATTGCATCGTGTTCGGGATAGGAGTTAGCCCGGGCACGGGAAACGAGGCACGTTTCGTACCCCGAGTGACGGAACGGGTCTCAATTCCCAAGTCACCGACACTCCGGATAACCCATGATGGAGTTAGGCTTTCATTGTAGCATTCATCTGCATTCATCCGATATTGAGTTGTGCAATCCGACTCCTCGGCCATCATGCATCGGTATGCGTGATTGATGGCACGAGGATCGAGGCATGCATATATTTGTGAAATACATTGCCATGCCTCTTTCCTGCTCTCTGTTGCAGCAAAATGAAGAATCAGCAACTTTTCGGAATCCGACACGCATTTCGAGAAAAATGCAAACAGAGGCTAATCGGGGCACCGCCGTGGATTTCCGCGCAAAGGCATCCGGGCATGCATCATTTCATCATCCGGAGCAGCAGCAAGGCAGTCCCTGGCTTGCATGCCAGTTTTATTGCTTTCCCTAGTTTAATTTGTTAATTAATTAGGAATTTGTATATTATTTAGAATCTGTAATATTTGGACTGTATATTTATTCGGACCCTCTGCGCGAGGGCAATGCTGTAATAAGGGTGTGTGAGTGTGATGTATGTCTTCCAACCCCCATTTCTTTCTCCCTTTTATTTATCCGCTTACAATGGTTAGATATAGGGCATATTTCAATTAGCATACAGCATGACAGCATGTTTGCATCATTCATCTGTTTTGCACGCACCGGGCTCGGCGCATCATACAAACTGCATTTGTATTTCAATTCCAAGTTGAGTACTTGATAGCTGTTGCATCTCATATGTCATATTTAGAATAGCCGAACCTGCTATAGTTTGCATCTTTGCATGTGTTGCATTAGGCAATTCTGTGTATTTAGGATCATACATGATTCCTAATCAGTTTTTTTGTTTTGGCTTGGAGTACTCGGTGAGTTTTATGCTTTAGCATCCTTGCATGCGTGTGAGTGTTGCCATGAATAGCATGCTTGCCATGAGGCTATTTGCTTATGTGATATATCTGCCTGAATGCCTGTGGGTGGAGGTTGAGTTATTTGGATTGGGATAAATCATTGACTGTTTGTTTTAAGCCCACTAGATAGTGGCAACATCACTATTTTCTAAGCCCACCCGAGGGTGGCAAATCCGCATTTTAGCCTACCTGCGGGTAGCACCTTCACACCATTTTCAAACAAACAAACATGAAATGTTTTGTTCCAATTCAGACGGCCCAGTCTATACTTGTTTGCTGCGAGCATCACATAGTAACCTAGGCTAATAACTGGAATAAGAGCATACAAAGTTTTCAAAAATAGATATCATGGTTAGTAGAGGCCGGTCTTTGACCGGGCGAGCGGGGGTGCTCACGATGTGACCTTCCCCAATCGTACCCAAGTTCCCGAGCCGAGGCAACTTTGGTGATGACGGACACGTGGCCTTTGGCACCGAGTCAGGGTTTCCTAAATTTCCCATTTTAAAAATATTTAGGTGGCGACTCTGTTATCTGGCAAAGCAGTCCATGTTTGGCACTTCTTTCAGAAAAAATCTGTTTCTCTTCAAAACAATTTGCCAGAGTTGGACTCTTTGGTTCAGATTTAGAACCGCAACAAAATCGAGTCCGAACTGTAGCGAGGTCCCTCGCGGGCTTGTTACAGTTTTCTACATATGCCTTTGTCCAAAGTCCTCGGGGTTCTAGTCAGAAAAGGGCATCTGAAACCCTTGGAACCGAGGCCCCCTCCAAATCCACTCCCCCCTTCCCACAACCCAGCCAAATATTGCAAATACCACCAGCAGCATGGTCATGATACCGACCAGTGTTACAGGCTGCGTCATGAGATTCAAGACCTCATTGACAAAAACATCATCCTACCTCCCGAGAGACCCAACGTCACAACTAACCCACTCCCAGCACATAACCAAGATCCACCCAAAAGAATTAATCTCATCCAAACTGGGGACGTGTCTTACGACCCTAGCATCTACATTACTCCCTCCCACCTACCCAAGCCAAAGGTGATCCTTCCTGATAGCACTGACTTGTGCATGATGGACACCTCCACAACCCAACCTGAGCCAAAGGTGGTGACCACCGAGAATGGAACAGGGCAGGCTTCCGAGGAGAGCAAAACTGTTGAGTCTGGGGGGGAGCAGTCTGAGAATTTAGCCGGCAGAGCTTATGATCCGAGAGGATATATCTTGTCAATGAGCCAGCCTAAGCTGAGTGTGGGGCCGCTGGAAGAAGCTGAATTGTGTATGATCCGGGGGGACAAACCTGAATCAGTGGGGGATGATCTGACGACGACGGAAGAGGACTTCGCCAACCTTCAGTTTTTCAACGACCCAGAATCGGGGGATGCATCAATCAACTGGTTCGAATACGAGGAGTCAGCAGAAGTCGTCGGATGGTTGGATGATCAGCCAGATATTGTACCATTTGTGGCCGGAAGGGCCGAGGGTCAGATTGAATTGCCGGAGAGCGCCGGTACGAAGAATTTCGCTCAAGAGCGAGACACCTTGAAAACCGAACAATTAATGCTGGAGGAACAAGAAAAGAAGTGGGATTCTGAGAGGATCCGAAAAGCGAAGAACCATGAGGAGGGTGAGGGTACTGTGAGTGCAAAAACTGAACATGCTGTGAGCATGTGGGAGGAAAATGCTGAGAGCGCAAACAAGCTAGAACCAGACAGGTGCCTGTTGGATGCCAGTGGAATGTGGTGGGAAGATGACGACTTGTATCTCGCCCACACAGACGAAGATTGGGCGGGTGGCCAACCAGACAGCACCTGGTACCTCGAAGAGGTGGACCATATGACTAGAAGTGGGCGGTATTTCAAGCCCCCACACCTTGATCAACCCGAGGCATCAGGGAAAGATAAAGAAGCGGAGAAGCAGAGGGAGAAACAAGTTGAAGAAGAGGCTGTACTGAAACAGCTTAAAAAGATACAAGCAGACATCTCCATCTGGGGACTGCTTATGGCTTCAAGGGTGCATAGACAGGCTGTCCTATCTGCCATGGACAAGGCCAAACTCTCCATCGAAACTACGCCAGAGCAGCTGGTTGGGCTGGTTTTTCCGGGAGGAGGTTCCCCGGCATTGACTTTTTCAGACAAGGAGCTGCCGCCTGAGGGCGTGGATCATAACAGACCCCTCTACATCTCTGTAGAATGCAGGGACAAATGGATTCCGGTGGTACTAGTTGATACCGGGTCCGCTATCAATGTCTGCCCAGCCAGAACGGCGTATGCAATCGGGCTGAAGCCTGTGGACTTCACACCGACTACTTAAGTGATCAAAGCTTACGACAATACAAGCAGGGATGTCCTGGGGACAGTAAAAATCCAAACCAAGGTTGGGCCCGGACAACAGGAAATAGATTTTCATGTCTTGGAGGTCCCTGCATCCTTTAACATGCTTTTGGGGCGACCCTGGCTGCATCAGGTGAAAGCTGTCTCATCTACTCTACATCAAATGGTGAAATACCCCTATGGAAAGGGAGTAGCCATTATTTTTGGGAATTCATCAATCCATCCCCCTCCGGAGGTATCTACGCCAGTCCTGGAGATTGAACACGGCATGGAGGACATGTTCATATCGGGATTTACTTTGGCAGAGGCCCGGATAGTGCAAAATATTATGGCTGTGAATGAGGGTATGTACGTCAGTGCTCAGTCCGTCTACCTCATGAACAAGCTACAACATATCCCTGGGATGGGATTGGGAAGAAGCGGCAGGAAAGGAGTCGCAGCGTTGGCCGAAGTGCCACACAATCCACATACCTTTGGACTGGGTTATCTGCCCACCAAAGAAGATTGGGCAAGGAAAGGGAAGGAAATGGCCAGTAGAGCCAGAGCGAAGCAGGCTGGGAAGCCTTTTGATTTAATGCATAGGCCCATCCAGGGTACCCTGAACGGACGCTTTGTCCGAGAGGGGGAAGACTTTCCATTTTGCGGCTTCCCAGAGCCGTGGTTCAACGCGGAGAGGAAGCGCGTACCAGGTTTCGAAATCTTCTTCGACCTGCAACTAGCCGGGGATGACGTTGCCACAGAGCAGACAGACCCAACAACTGAGGCTGAGCAGAATAAGGTGGAGGATTCTGAGGGCACGGAATTGGAAATGGGGGTAGCACTGTCATGTCTCCTCTCTGATCCTCTGATCGACCAAGAGTGCTTGGGGGATAACTTTGTGGTTTCCATGATTGGAAATGAAATGGCTGCGAGCCGACCAGCAGCCATCTTGGACGCATCAATCGCACCCTCTCTCATCTGGCAATACGAGGAGGGATTTCTATCCAGCAGCACCGGGTCAGGTAGTGAGCCGGAATCTGATTCCACCGAGTCTTGTGAGTCGGAATCAGGTTCCAGCTCGACTGAGTCTGAGTCTGGTACTCCTGGGGATGTTCACCCGGATGCCACGGTCTTGTCCAGGTCGTCTTTTTCTTTCTCATTTGAGTCTATTGTAACCGAGGACGATTTGGATGAACTTAATGAGAATCAGGCAACTGTGGTTTCTGAGTATTTTTCTGTGCCCCTGATTTATTGTATTAATTCAGACTTTCAAAACTTTGATGAAAACGAAGAGGACGAAGTTCCTCCGGTTTTACAACGTTTAATTGAGCAGGAGCAAGAGAGATTTGTTAAGCCATTAATGGACGAAATCATTTCTGTGAACATTGGTACTGAGGAGGACCCGCGGCTGGTCCAGATCGGGTCCACGTTGTCTTCGGAGGAACGCGAGCGCTTAGTCGCTTTATTAAAAGATTTCAAAGATGTTTTCGCGTGGTCCTACGAAGACATGCCTGGAATCGATCCTGAGATTGTACAGCATCGGATCCCCCTTAACCCCGAGGCCCAACCTGTCAAGCAGAAGCTCAGAAGGATCCGCCCGGACTGGGCTCTCAAGATTAAGGAAGAGGTCACCAAGCAAATCGACGCAGGCTTCCTGCTGGTATCTGAGTACCCAACTTGGTTGGCCAACATTGTTCCGGTGCCGAAGAAAGATGGCAGGATCCGGGTGTGTGTAGACTTCAGAGATCTGAACAGAGTTAGTCCGAAGGACGACTTTCCCCTACCGCACATCGATGAGTTAGTCGACTTCACAGCAGGGCACGCTTTGCTCTCATTCATGGATGGCTTCTCAGGGTATAATCAGATAGTGATGGCACCCGAAGACCGGGAAAAGACTGCATTCACCACCCCGTGGGGGACATATTGCTACCGGGTAATGCCATTTGGGTTGAAGAACGCTGGAGCTACTTATCAACGGGCCGCGACCACAATACTACATGATATGATCCACAAAGAGGTTGAGGTGTATGTGGACGATATGATTGTCAAGTC
Organism: Camellia granthamiana; assembly: GCA_036172215.1. Taxonomy (NCBI): domain Eukaryota; kingdom Viridiplantae; phylum Streptophyta; class Magnoliopsida; order Ericales; family Theaceae; genus Camellia; species Camellia granthamiana. The sequence continues at coordinate 91,711,224 of CM069908.1, read as the reverse complement.
CAAAGGAAGAGAGGGCCACTACACCGCCTTGCACAAGTTTTTCCAAAGGATCAGGGAATTCAGGTTGCGGCTAAACCCTCTGAAATGTACGTTTGGTGTTACAGCAGGGAAAATGCTGGGGTTTCTGATTACACAAAGGGACATCGAAGTCGACCCTTCCAAAATCAAGGCCATCCTAGAAATGCCCCCACCGAAGACTGAAAAGGAGGTGCGAGGCTTTCTGGGTAAAGTGCAATTCATAAGACAGTTTATCTCAAAATTAACCTTGACTTGTGAACCACTTTTTGGTCTTCTGAAGAAAGGAAAGAAGTTCCAATGGGACGGCCGATGTCAGGTTGCATTTGAACAGATTAAAGAATATCTACAGAACCCACCCGTTTTATCACCACCGGAACCAGGGAAACCGTTGATTTTGTACCTATCAGTGACTGAGACCACGATGGGCTGCATGCTTGCACAAGAATCAGAAGATAAGGTGGAAAGAGCCATCTATTATTTGAGCAAAAAGATGCTAGAGTATGAAACTCGTTATACACCGCTGGAGAAGGCTTGTTTAGCTTTGGTATGGGCTACCAGGAAGCTGCGGCACTACCTGTTAGCTCACTCCGTGATGTTGGTTTCACGACTCGATCCCATCAAATATCTTTTCGAGAAACCAGCACTTACGGGTAGGCTAGCTCGTTGGTTGCTGTTGCTCTCCGAATTTGATCTCACATATGTCACCCGCAAGTCAGTCAAAGGAAGAGCGGTAGCAGAGTTCCTTGCCGACCATCCGGTTGAGGGGGATGAAGCAGTTGAGTATTTGTTCCCAGATGAAGCAATTCTGCATATCGACGATGAAATTTGGACAATGTACTTTGACGGAGCATCAAATCAACATGGGTATGGGGTAGGAGTGTTGCTGATAGCACCCGATGATTCCCGTATACCTCTAGCCTTCAAACTCCGGTTCAAAGTCTCGAACAACGAAGCAGAATATGAGGCGTGCATTGCTGGTTTGGAAGCAGCCCTAGAACTAGGGGCAAAACGGCTGGATGTCATTGGGGATTCGAACCTTGTTGTGTCTCAAGCTAAAGGAGACTGGAAAGTAAAGGAGGAAAATATGATGATGTATCACCAAACCTTGGATTTGCTGATTCCTCGGTTTGAAAAGCTAAGTTTTACTCATCTACGAAGGGAGAACAACAAGTTCGCAGACGCTTTAGCAACTCTATCATCTATGATAGACATCCCGTGTGGAGTCCGAATGCGTCCAGTCATTATCGATCAGAAATTTGCACCTGCTTATGAGTCGATTGCAGCCATAGATGAAGTTCAGGACGAGAACCCTTGGTATCACGATATCTGGAATTTCTTGGAGAAGGAAACATACCCGCCAGGGGTAAATGCCAAGGACAAAAGGGCGATAAGAAGATTGGCCGTTCAGTTCATCATCTGCGGGGGTAAACTGTATAGAAGGGGTCATCTGGGAATGCATAAACTGTGTGTTGATGCAGAAGAGTCAAAGCGTTTGATGGAAGCCATCCACGGAGGAGAATGTGGAGCACATATGAATGGGGTAATGCTGGCAAGAAAGATCCTTAGACAGGGTTATTATTGGTCTACTATGGAGGAGGATTGTATTGGTTTCGTCCGGCGATGCCACAAGTGTCAAATTCATGCAAATCGCATGAACATCCCGCCGTCAAAGCTGTACAACATGACTTCGCCATGGCCGTTTTCTGTCTGGGGAATTGATGTGATCGGGGCTGTCACGCCAAAGGGGTCGAATGGGCATGAGTTCATCTTGGTAGCGATAGATTATTTCACGAAGTGGGTTGAGGCCCAGTCTTATGCGGTGTTGAAGGCTTCGCATGTCGCAAAATTCATCAGAAACAACATCATCTGCCGCTACGGGGTCCCAAATGAAATCGTTTCAGACAATGGTTCCCACTTCAAGAAGGAAGTGATAGACTTGTTGGAAAAATACAATGTGGCTTTTCATAAGTCGTCTACCTACCGGCCGCAAACTAATGGAGCAGTTGAGGCCGCCAACAAGAACATCAAGCGTATACTGCAAAAGATGGTGGAAACCTATCGGGATTGGCCAGATAAGCTGCCGTTCGCTCTGTGGGGCTACCGGACTTCAATCAGAACTTCTACTGGGGCGACTCCGTACTCATTAGTCTATGGGATGGAGGCCGTCCTGCCTATTGAGATTGAGGTTCCGTCGTTGAGAGTATTGGTCGAGTGCCAGATAGCCGAAGCGGATTGGCAGCAGAATAGATTTGAGGAACTCATGCTTTTCGATGAAAGAAGGTTGAAGGCACTGTACCATGTTCAGGATTATCAACGCAGAATCGCCCGGGCTTTTAACAAGAAGGTTAAGTCCAGGAATTTGAAAGAAGGAGATTTGGTACTCAAGGACAACCGAGCTCCCATCCACGATCCAAGGGGCAAGTTCAGACCCAATTGGACTGGTCCCTACATCATCAAGTCAATCTGGTCAGGTGGAGCTGTGGTTCTGATGGATTTAGATGGCTTGGAGTTTTCTCAACCGATCAACATGGACAAGTTGAAGAAATACTACCCCTGAGAGGCTCGCTAGGCCGAAAACCCGAAAGGGCGACCTAGGCAAAACTCAGAGCATAGAAAATTTGAAATTATAAAAACTGAGCTCGCAAGGTTGAAAACCCGCAAAGGGCGGCCTTGGCAAAAGTTAGAGCGCAAAAGGAGAGTAAAAATACCCGAGCGAACCTACGCCTGAACTACGTAAGACTTGATTCCCATCTTTGGGATACGTAGGCAGCTTCATCTTGAAGTTCAGTCACAATCTTTTCCCCGATCAACTTTGTCCATATTGATCATCTCAGTCATCTTTATTCATCAGCATTTATTGTGATCTCCGGTACAGTGCTATTCAAACTAGGGGCAACGTTCCATTGCCACACATTGCCGAGGCATCTTTTCAAACTAGGGGCAACTTTCCAGTTCCTAGGATCCGGGGTTGTGCATCTCAGTGACAGATCCCAGGCGTGTCCAGTTCTGATCCATATCGAAAATAGTTTTGAAAAGTTTTAATAAAAGTTGACTTTGTTCAAATTAATCTTTTCACAACCAAGACCATTTTTGGACCAAAGCGGAGAATTTTCAGTACCACAACCTTCAATTTCATTGATTTCAAAACAGAGTTCTCTTGCTCTTGCATACAATTGAAGTTGCTTTTTATTACATTCATAAAGAAAACTTGAAAGTACTAGTAAAGCAATAAATCTGGGGCATAGTCAAGTCAGGTGTCCCTGCGCCCCCTTCCAGAGCTAGTTGAAGCCTCTGATGCCAGCCTAGGCCCAACCTGTGCCTCCTCGTTGAGCCAATCCCAGCACTCGTCAGACAAAGTGCAACTAAAAGTAGGGGCGGGGGATAGGAGCTCTCTGGTCCTCCAAGCTGTAATATGTCGGGCAAGATGTGCACCTCGGACTGGAAATGTAGCCGGATACTCAATTCCCTCCGGATGGCAAGTCTGATCATGGCCAAACTGACGCAGAATGCGGAATGGGAAGTAAAATACACAGTGAGTCAAGCCGACCAACCGAATCCTAGTATCTTCAAACATGCTATAACTCATCGCCGGAAGGTTAAGCCAAGGACAACGCCACGCGATGCGATCTGCCGACAAGTTGCACATCCATTCAAACCACCATCCCTCATCAAGGGCGTCAACCAGGCGTTGACGAAAGAAGTAGCCGCGGGCTGAGTAAGCAGGACAAGAGTCCACAACTTGCAATTTATCCATCAACCATATCTGGGGAGGGATGAAAAATGAGAGATTAAAGAATAGAGAGATGTACGAGGAGAGAAAAGTAAGATAAGGGTTTTGTGAGCAAAAAAAACGAGCCCGAGGGCCGAGTGATGTGAGCAAATATTTATGTGAGGTAGGGTGGGAAACATTACCTGCAGCAGTAGTGGACTCCCTGCGAACCTGGTCGTCTCCCGGCGATAGAGGGCATCTAGACCCATCAGAGTCTCAGCCAAAGTCATAGCAATACAGCTCTTTCCTTCCTTCAAGCCTTGAGCGACTTCTATCAAACGGATATTAGCTCCTCCGGAGCCAGAGACAAACAGAAAGTGAGATAGTAGGCACAAACAGAGGGCGTGCTGTCGGAAGCCTTGCCAATGATGGTCATTGCGGTCACCAGCATCGGAGAATCGGTAAATCAGGCTCGGGATATCCAACATCCCATTACAAATCAGGGATCGGGCATCATGCGCGTTGAGACCACACATCCGCCCTAGAGCTTGGGCATGGCCAAAACGAGACTGGGGCACGACCTCTTCTGAGCGTTCAGACTCCATCAAAGTTTGAAAATCTTCAAAAGTAGGACATACCTCTTGCCCGCCAAAGCTAAATACGTGCGTCACCGGGTTCCAAAACCTTGCCGCAGCTTGGAGGAAAGGGAAGTGCAGTGGGGTCCGGCCCAGCGTGAATAGTGCATTCAAGCCGAAACCCCGGAAATTCAACTTCTCCGAGCCATCTAAAGAAGAAATCCAAGATGTGAGATTTTCTGCGAGAAATGCCTCCATTTTTGTGAGGAAAGGTGATGAAATGAATAAGTTCCAAGGGAGGGGCTTTTATAGAGGTGCAAAACACTATTCAAAGGACACGTGTCAACATTTCGGCGGCTGTGGGGGAGGTGGCCGGCCGGCCCTCTTTTCTAGTAGGCCAGCCACCTTCTAGTTTCCAAATGCAAAGTGTTTTCGGCCTCGCGTTGGTCCTGTTTTGCCCGCCGGAAGAAAATTTGAGGCACTTTCATGCATCGGGAATGTTGAAGGTCTCCATTTCTATCAGTCTCGGATACATTCCATTATCCAGATTGTCCGTCTGAAGAATGTTTTGTTGTATTTTTTGCTTATCGAGTTGTTGTTTTGTTTATCGAGTTGTAAGTTTTGTCGAGCTGTCGCATTTTGTGTTTTGAGTTATTACTTTTTAGTTACACAATTTTGTTGAATCTTGTTTATTGAGTCGTTAATATTGTTGTATTTTGCTTATCGAGTTGTAAACTTGCTAAGATTCTGTTTTTTCTTAGTAAGTCGATTTGTTTTGATTTGTTGTGTCGGTTCACTACCTGACCCGGTAAATACATAAGGCACATTTCCATTCAATTCCTTTTTTGTGCAAAATGATACGATGCGTTGCTAAGAATTTCAAATACAAACATCCTTTCAAAAAGCTGTTTCATTCCATCATGTTTTACAACAAGATAAAGGTACAAGTTTTACAGGAAATAAAACTGCCTAATAATGTGCAAAGTGCTACAAACTACTAGCCAAAAAGTAAAATAAAGCAGGAAATAACATCAGTATCCTCGGGAACGGGATTGAGGAGGCCCTCTCATCCTCTTCTGCGGGATAATCTCTGCATCGCCATCGCCATCCGGATCAGAGCTGTCATCCTCCGGATCCCCCTCGGGCTCGTCTCCGCTCCCGGAACCAAGACCGGAGCCTTCCTCTCCAGGAGATGTCTCTGACACACGATCTGCAACCTCCTCCTCCTCATCCTCGACAATGGGTGCCCTACGTCTGCGAGACGACCCTGCTCCTCGAGCTCCTCGGTAAGGCCTGGATGGTCCAGCTCCTCGAGACCCTGTACCTCGGGAAGGTCTAGCACCTCGACCTCTCTGAGAAGGCCCGGATGGCCCGCCCCGTGTCGAAGCATATACAGGAGGCATCTGAAAATGGAAAGTGCAATACATCAGTTCAAATATGAAAAGCAGGTGCAAGTACAGTATATGAGTGGGGTGTGTGCCAGATGTGTTCTACACAGCCTATCAGTGCAACAGAATGTTTAAAACCAGCATTAGCAGAAATATAATAAATGCAAGAGAGATGAAGGGTACCTGGAAGCCCATGATGGACATCTGTGCCTCTCTACGCAGAACCATCCCCTCAAGTGAGGCCACCACCCCGAGCATCTGATCTATGTACTCCCGAGGTGGCTGCAGACACAAGCTCAACTCATCAATAAATAAGCAACTGCCAAAATGTCTGTGTGATAAATGAAAAATGGTAGCACATACCGGTGGTGAGTCGGGATCACTGACATATCTGTGACCAGGCATCGGAGGCTCCATAGGGATCGGGATCGGAGAAGTGGTCCCATACTGCCAACTCGTCAACTCTGTCGGCATATCTGGCCATCCAGGATGATCGAGAGTCGGAGGGATAGGAGGAATCGAACTACCTCCACCTCTAGATGCACCAGCCCTGCTAGAAGAGGGGATGTCTGCAGCACGGGCACGGCCCGAAGATGGTGCGCCAGTAGGCCTCAATGGCGGAGCCCGGACTCCTGTCAGGGGGCGCATCAGATATATGCGGCGATAGGTGGCGTAGTTCCCCTCAATGAGATATAATAAAGCATCGGTGCCCTGCATATCCCTAGTGACCTCCTCAATAGACAGCCTGTCGGCAGTCCGCATAGTGGGTGGAGGCACAGCAGGAGGGTCCTGAGAATCATACCCCCACACCTGACGCTGAAAGCGTTCCCCCAGGAACCAAGCCCTGCCAACTGGTCCCTCGAGGAGGAACCTATACTGGGAACTAGTCGACCCTCCGGGATACTGATTCTCGAGATCGTCGCCAAAGACTGCCCAAGGTTGCCAGGTGATCTGCGGATAACCAGTATACAGATCAGTCAGAAGTCAAGAAATGCAAAGCAGATCAAAGATGAAATGAAAAGAACTGAGAGTTCTGAAATACCTCTGACGCGCGCACAGTGTCGAAGTACTGTCGCAGAGAGAAGAGAGTCTCTCGAGGCCTCGATAAGTGCTCACCCTCAAACATCAATGAAAATGGAGTCATAGGAGGTCCTGCCACCTCCATCTCCGGAGCTAATGTGGGGAAATATGCATATACCCATAGCTGAGAAAAGCAGTGCGGGATGTGAATACAATGAGCTAAAAGGCAGAATATAGAGTGCAAAGTGCGCCGTGTGTGCAGTGAACAAGTAATGAGGAGCAAAATGTAAATCAAGAAGACATAGTGTACCTCCCAGGCTCTCCAGTAGCCACCGAGCAAGTCTCCCCGCCCGCGAGAGACTGCGCTCATGTAACAATAAAGGGTAGCCAGGCCAGCGCCGCCCCAATCATACTGACCGACCTGTGATAGGTCTACCAGAGCGCTCAGTAGATACAACCTGACCATGTTCCCTCTATCGGCAAACAGGGTGGTGCCAAAGAGGAACATAAGGAAACCACGGGCGTACTGCTCAGCCTCCGCAGGAGACTGAGGCTCCATTTGTGGCCGCCGGAAATGGGAAGAGAACCAGGTATACCGAACTCTCCCAGTACCTCTGTCTACAGGCGGGCGGGCCCCCAATAGATGCATCCAAGCAGCCTCCCACTCACCCATATCTTCATCGTAGGGAATGGGTCCACCGCCTAGGTCTAGGCCGGTGAGCATAGCGAAGTCCAGTGGGGTCATGGTCATATCCCCAGTCGCAGAAAAATGGAAAGAATTGGTGGTGTCCCACCATCTCTCCGCCAGAGCAGCAAATAATGTCCTACTGATAAGGCAGTGTGATAACCCCCTGCAGAATGGTCCAAATCCTGCGAAGTCAACCAAGTCCCGGACAGCTTCCGGAAGCTCAACATACCACTCCCTCGCGGCAGTGGAGCCATATCCTCGCACTGTGCGAGAGCCAGCCTGCATTTAGAATGAATGCGTATATCAGCAAATGAAATGATTGAGCTGTGTGCTAATGAAATGGATGAGCTGTGTGCAAATCAAACCAAGCTTCAAGTCTGGGCTGTGTGTTCAGTAAATCAGAGTTTAGGGCTGCGTGTTCTACTCTTAATCAGTGGGCTGTGTGTTCGCTTCAAATCTGGGCTGCGTGTTCAAATTTCAGAAAATCAGTGGGCTGTGTGTTCACTTCAAATCTGGGCTGCGTGTTCAGTAAATCAGAGTTTAGGGCTGCGTGTTCTACTCTTAATCAGTGGGCTGTGTGTTCGCTTCAAATCTGGGCTGCGTGTTCAGTAAATCAGAGTTTAGGGCTGCGTGTTCTACTCTTAATCAGTGGGCTGTGTGTTCGCTTCAAATCTGGGCTGCGTGTTCAAATTTCAGAAAATCAGTGGGCTGTGTGTTCACTTCAAATCTGGGCTGCGTGTTCAGTAAATCAGAGTTTAGGGCTGTGTGTTCTACTCTTCATCAGTGGGCTGTGTGTTTATTAAATCAGAGTTTAGGGCTGCGTGTTCTACTCTTAATCAGTGGGCTGTGTGTTCGCTTCAAATCTGGGCTGCGTGTTCAAATTTCAGAAAATCAGTGGGCTGTGTGTTCACTTCAAATCTGGGCTGCGTGTTCAGTAAATCAGAGTTTAGGGCTGTGTGTTCTACTCTTAATCAGTGGGCTGTGTGTTCGCTTCAAGTGGGCTGTGTGTTCACATCGAAATCTGGGCTGCGTGTTCAATAAATCAGAGTTTAGGGCTGTGTGTTCTACTCTTAACCAGTGGGCTGTGTGTTCGCTTCAAATGGGCTGTGTGTTCGCTTCAAATCTGGGTTGCGTGTTCAGAAAATCTGAGTCTGGGACTTTGTGTGCTCTACTCTTAGTCAGTATGTGCTGTAGGCTCATGTTCAAACTTCGGGCTGTGTGTTCGCTAAATCAATGTTTGAGCCATGTGTTCAATCTTCAACTAATGCGTGCTACACATTCACAATCAGGCGATGTATTGTGTGTTCGTGAAATTCAATTGTTTAAGTCGCATGCTCAGGATACAGGTACTATGTTAAAAGCTAAACTGTGTGTCTAAGTACGGCAAAGGTACACAATGCATGAAACGGGAAATAAAGTAAAATACCTCTGCATCGTAGGAGAGGTGCCGCTCCGGTTCTCGCAGAAGGAGATCCCCTGGTACCCGATCGTTGAAATCGGTGAAATGACGAAAAGTGGCTCGTAGAAGCCTATGCACCGCTGGGGCATACCGCTCGGGAATAAAAGGGCGGACCCTCAGGGGCAGTGTCATGGGATCAAAATCGTCTCCGGCACCCGGAAAACCTCTACCGCGAGGAAAATGACCCGCCATGTCGAGAAATCTGCAAAGAGGAGCAAAAATGAGCAAAATGGGCCAAAATTAGAAAAAGTCAACAAAAAGTCAACTCTCGGGAAACGAAAAGTCAACAAAAGTCAACTCCCGGAAAAATTTTCCAAATATTGAAACAAAATTACCTCAAGTGGTGAAAATGAGAAGAGAAGTCCCGAAGTCAAAATTTAGTCGCCTCAAAGTGCTTAAATCTGAAGGATTTCGCGAAAACAACTTGCGTGGGAGGCCGAGGGGCGCGTATAAAATGCAGATCTAAAAGAGAAAATGGCTTAGAGAGCAAGAGGAGAGAATTTCACACTTGGGGGAGTGATTTCGGATGGCATTGGAGGTGTGTATATATAGAAATGTGAAAAAAAGACCAAAATGCCCCTACTTTGGGCAGGTGGCCGGCCGGCCACCTAACCTGGCTGGCCGGCCCCTCTACTTTTTGCCCCTGGCCGATGGCCTCTCCTAGGGAAGAGAGCTGGCCGACCATGTTCCCCACCCCCTCCCCTACCTCTCTGCAAATTTTGAGGAAAATCGGAGTTCCCGGGACCTGAAAAAGTTGAAGAAAAGTGCACTTTCTGGCGCCGAATTGCTCCACCGGAACTTCAATTGCAATTATTGACATGTGTCTCATCATTATTCATCAAAATCGGAGTGTTTCCTTTTTAAACATGTTGTGACCTCTCCGGGAAGTGAATCAGAAGCCGCGATCGAGTTACTGTCGCCGAAATGCGCGTTTCCCAGCTCGTTGTTGCGCAACAAACGAGCACCCTGATTCGTGCTCATTTTATATTGTTTTGCACGTAATTTGCATTCTCATGAATATTTTGCATTGTCATGCATGATTTCTTGATGTACCATACTTCTATGCTCGAACATGCATTGTCACGCGTTATCTTTTCTCGCGTTGTGATGCATCCTTTCACCGACACTGTGTGTGTCAAACTTTTCGAATCCTAGGGATCGCATTGAATATATGTTGTTAGCATATTGTTCTTGTTAGATTTCTCTCTTTTGCAGGCACGATATTGTATGTACGGTTCATTTGAGGCTGGTGCGACCAGACGAATCGCGCAGGTATCGTATCTTCTCCGTGTGAGGCGCGACGAGAATCGAATAATTCTCCGCATTCCTAACTGCATGAAATATAGTTGTTGCTTTGCATTCTTGCTTAAAACTGTTGCATCTATTTACAGCTTGCTGCATTTGCATGATCACTTGGCTCCGTGCCTATCACTTTGCATTTTGCTTCCTTTGCCTGAAGGCATGCCTGCGGGCACACACATCTCTGTTTGTTTTGTATGATTGTCTAAGTCTTCGGCCTTGTCAAAAATGGGTCGTCTCTGGGCTTTGACATTCACTCTCGTCACTTCTTGACTTCTGAGTTCTGTCAAAGAGGGGCAACTGTAGACACCCCATTTTTGACCGTCCTCAAGACTCAGACGTCACCGATTGAGCGCTTGGTGATGTTGCATACTGTGCTCGTTCAGAAGTTTCAGAGTCGCGGCCGTGCGCCCTGCCTCCGGACTTCCGAACTCTCTTCTGTGCCTTGTCTCGGTTTGTGAACCAGACTCGGTTTTCTCTGTTTTCTTTCCTGAGGGGAGGGAGTGGTCCCGTAGACTATCTCCCGGTGGCCGTGAGCTACTTTTTGTGGCCGTAGGCCATTTTGCCCTTTTCGGAGCCCGGTTCCCGGTTTTCGGAGCCGTTAGGCCGTGTGCCTCGGTTCGGGACCGCCCAACCATCTCCGATTTCTCCGGTTTTTGGCATGCACCTCTGTTTTATAGTTCCGAGGAACACTGGGGCTTCTGATGCCCACTTCGTGGCCGTATGCCACTTTCGGTGCTTACAGTCGGTTTTCGGGACCCCGAACTGCGTGATTTGGGCCCCGAGCATTCATTTTGCATCAGTTTTCTCTGATTTTTGGCAGGAACCTCTGTTTTATCATTCCGAGGAACACTGGGGTCGCAGATACCCACTTCGCTTCCGTATGCCACTTCCGGCACCTGCAGCCCATTTTCGGGATCCCGAATTGCTCGGTTTTGACTCCGAGCGTTCATTTCTCATTAGTTTTTGTTCAAACTTGGCAGGTACCTCTGTTTCAACACCAGGAAGATCACTGGAGGGTGAGAAGCCAGCAATTATCCCAGATAACCAGTTTCGCTCCTCCGGAGCCCGTTTTTCTCACTTCCGGGCCAATGTTGAACACCCTGGGGGTATTTTCTCCCCACCAAAGCTACATATTTGTGATCAGGGGATATGGGAGGACACCAAAAGAGCATGGTCGGCCAGCAATTGTGCATTTCATTTTTGAGCCTCTCCTTCAAGCTCTATGTTGTGGCTCCTGCTTCAGTGTTGCCAATTTCCGACCTTGGGGCCTTATTCTACAAACCTGGGAGGACACCTTTGTGTGGTGGTCGGCCAGAAATTTTACACTTCATTTTTTGGGGTGGCTGGCCGGCCATGGGAGGTGGCTGGCCGGCCATGAGGGGTGGCTGGCCGGCCACCTTGCAGAAAACCACCTGGCCGGCCAGCTTCTTGCTTTCCAGCTCATTCCAGCTGTCCAGATATTTTTTCAAAATATCTCCCCCATCCGGGGTATATTTTGGGAGGGAAAGATTGCCTCCATTTCCCTCCCCTTTTACACCTTTTCTTGCCTACTTAAAGGGCTGGACAGCCCCTTGGCTAGGGTTGGAAAAATTGATCTCAAGACTTCATCTCTCAAACCCTCCATTTCCATAGCCAAAAACCTCAAAAACTTCCAAGTTCCTAGGCAATTCCTTCATCAACCCTTAGCTCCACCATCCCCACTACCATTTCAGCAGCAAGGAAGTGTTCTCCAGTGGCTAAGAAGCAACAAATTCAGGCCAAGAGGTAGCAACAATTGGATCTTCAAGGGTAAGTCTCCAAATCTCTTTTTGTAGCATAATTTTGATTCCTATTTCTACCCTATTTCCTTTCAGTTTTTGGGCCTTGACCCCTACTGGTTTTAGGCTCATTTTGAGCCCCTCTAAAACTTTGTAGAAGGGCTCAACTTCACTTGATGCCTCCATGATACACTTGTTTCAATATCTAGCTTGTATGTCACAATCTTGCATGCCATTTTTAGCCTATTTGCATTTGTTTTTGGGGCTCTGACCCCTACTGGTTTTGTGCCTATTTTTAGCCCCTCTACAACATTGTAGAAGGGCTCAACCTTGTTTGGCCATTCTATATACCACCTCCCTTTGAAATCCACTCTAGGCCCCAATTCTTGCATGATTTGTATCCTTTTATGCTTTTGGTTTTAGCTCTTGGTCATAACTGAAAGTGGTCTTATTTTGACCCCCTCTACATGTTTCATGAAGAAAGTTTTGTTGTTTGGTGCATGCTTTGCATGTCTCTTGTTATAACCTCTTTTGAGCTCCATTTTGCATGGAATTGTTAGCATGTTTTCATATTGATTTTGGGGCATCCATAAACTGAATATATGCTTATTTTTGGGCCCTCTTCAGTATTGTAGAAGAAATTTTTTCCATTTGAATTTTCTATATACTACCTCTCCTTATACCCCTCTTTTGGCCCAAATTTTGCATGCTATATTTAGTATATCTACACACTGAATTGGGGGATGTCATCTTCTGTAAATATGCATATTTTTGACCCCTCTTTAATGTTGTAGAACTGTGTTTTTGGGTTTGAGCATTGTAGATATCACTTGCTTTGTAAATCCTCTCTTTTACCGTATTCTTGCATGCTAATGTTGACCTATCTATGCTTACAATTTGGCCATGTTTGTAACTGAAAAATGCCATTTTTGGGACTGCCTTGCTACTGGTTTTTTCTGCCATGTGTCAATTTGGCATGTATAGCATAGCTGTAGGCCATTTCGGGGGCTAAATAACACATTTCGGGAGCATTCCGGGCATCGGGTGCATTTATATTACTATTTTGGGGCTGTTTTCCCTTCATTTAGTTGCTGAAATTTGTTTTGCATGCTTGCATATCATTTCCCATGTCATTCCATGCCTTATTGCATTGCCTCGGTTTGCGTGCCCGTGGGCGCGCACTTTGAGGCACTCCGTTTTCGCCATCGGCAGCTGATGTGAGTGTGGCTGAGGCCCTCTCATGTTAGCATAAGCCCAATTTACATTCCGTATGCTGTTTTGTGCGTTTGGGCCATGCCTCGGTTTGCGTGCCTGTGGGCGCGCATTTCGAGGCACTTCGGTTTTATCCGATTTCTCATTTCATCATCGCCTCGGTTTGCGTGCCTGTGGGCGCGCATTTCGAGGCACTTCGGTTTTATCCGATTTCTCATTTCATGCCATCACCTCGGTTTGCGTGCCCGCGTGCGCGCATTTCAAGGCACTTCAATTTTATCCAATTTGCATTTCATGCCATCGCCTCGGTTTGCGTGCCCGCGTGCACGCTTTTCAAGGCGTCCCTTTTTCATCTCATTCGCATCAGCATTGTGCATACTAGGCTGTATCTTTGTTACATATCATGCATATTGCATCGTGTTCGGGATAGGAGTTAGCCCGGGCACGGGAAACGAGGCACGTTTCGTACCCCGAGTGACGGAACGGGTCTCAATTCCCAAGTCACCGACACTCCGGATAACCCATGATGGAGTTAGGCTTTCATTGTAGCATTCATCTGCATTCATCCGATATTGAGTTGTGCAATCCGACTCCTCGGCCATCATGCATCGGTATGCGTGATTGATGGCACGAGGATCGAGGCATGCATATATTTGTGAAATACATTGCCATGCCCATTTCCTGCTCTCTGTTGCAGCAAAATGAAGAATCAGCAACTTTTCGGAATCCGACACGCATTTCGAGAAAAATGCAAACAGAGGCTAATCGGGGCACCACCGTGGATTTCCGCGCAAAGGCATCCGGGCATGCATCATTTCATCATCCGGAGCAACAGCAAGGCAGTCCCTGGCTTGCATGCCAGTTTTATTGCTTTCCCTAGTTTAATTTGTTAATTAATTAGGAATTTGTATATTATTTAGAATCTGTAATATTCGGACTGTATATTTATTCGGACCCTCTGCGCGAGGGCAATGCTGTAAGAAGGGTGTGTGAGTGTGATGTATGTCTTCCAACCCCCATTTCTTTCTCCCTTTTATTTATCCGCTTACAATGGTTAGATATAGGGCATATTTCAATTAGCATACAGCATGACAGCATGTTTGCATCATTCATCTGTTTTGCACGCACCGGGCTCGGCGCATCATACAAACTGCATTTGTATTTCAATTCCAAGTTGAGTACTTGATAGCTGTTGCATCTCATATGTCATATTTAGAATAGCCGAACCTGCTATAGTTTGCATCTTTGCATGTGTTGCATTAGGCAATTCTGTGTATTTAGGATCATACATGATTCCTAATCAGTTTTTTTGTTTTGGCTTGGAGTACTCGGTGAGTTTTATGCTTTAGCATCCTTGCATGCGTGTGAGTGTTGCCATGAATAGCATGCTTGCCATGAGGCTATTTGCTTATGTGATATATCTGCCTGAATGCCTGTGGGTGGAGGTTGAGTTATTTGGATTGGGATAAATCATTGACTGTTTGTTTTAAGCCCACTAGATAGTGGCAACATCACTATTTTCTAAGCCCACCCGAGGGTGGCAAATCCGCATTTTAGCCTACCTGCGGGTAGCACCTTCACACCATTTTCAAACAAACAAACATGAAATGTTTTGTTCCAATTCAGACGGCCAGTCTATACTTGTTTGCTGCGAGCATCACATAGTAACCTAGGCTAATAACTGGAATAAGAGCATACAAAGTTTTCAAAAACAGATATCATGGTTAGTAGAGGCCGGTCTTTGACCGAGCGAGCGGGGGTGCTCACGATGTGACCTTCCCCAATCGTACCCAAGTTCCCGAGCCGAGGCAACTTTGGTGATGACGGACACGTGGCCTTTGGCACCGAGTCAGGGTTTCCTAAATTTCCCATTTTAAAAATATTTAGGTGGCGACTCTGTTATCTGGCAAAGCAGTCCATGTTTGGCACTTCTTTCAGAAAAAATCTGTTTCTCTTCAAAACAATTTGCCAGAGTTGGACTCTTTGGTTCAGATTTAGAACCGCAACAAAATCGAGTCCGAACTGTAGCGAGGTCCCTCGCGGGCTTGTTACATCTGTCTACTTCTTCCTCTACTGCTTCGACGTGCATCAACGTCGGTCTTCTGGCTCGTTGAATTACTGCTTTGGCCGACCTGTCAACATTCAGTTTGTGGCAAGTGACCTCGGGGTCAATGCCAGGCATTTCGTAAGGTGTCCAAGCAAACACCTTAATATTGGCTTTTAAAAAAGCTTCCAACTCTTTTTCCTCTTCTTCGGCTAAGCCCGAGCCAAGAAGAAAGAAGCGTTCTTCATCCCCATCTTTGACGAGGATTTTCTTCAGTGCCTCTTTGTTTTTCTCGGCTGGCTCCTTGCCGATATCTTCTAGGACTTCCACGTCCTCATCTTCAATTTCTGCCTTTTCTGGCTCTCGTATGCTGCAGGTAGACTTCATTGCTGCCATGGAGCAATTTTTTGCCTGCAGCTGATCGCCCCTGACTTCCTTTATCCTATGCTCTGTTGGGAATCGCAATAATTGATGCAATGTTGAGGGAACTGCCCCCATCGCATGCAACCATGGCCTTCCCAAAATGATGTTGTAAGGGGAGGGTGTGTCGATGATGGTGAATTCTGTCTTGATCTTCCTGGTACCAGCCTGCACCTCCAAGTTTACTGCTCCCAGTGGCCATGTCGGCGTTCCATTGTATGCTGCAAGTAGACTTCATTGCTGCCATGGAGCAATTTTTTGACTGCAGCTGATCGCCCCTGACTTCCTCTATCCTATACTCTGTTGGGAATCGCAATAGTTGATGCAATGTTGAGGGAACTGCCCCCATTGCATGCAACCATGGCCTTCCCAAAATGATGTTGTAAGGGGAGGGTGTGTCGATGATGGTGAATTCTGTCTTGATCTTCTTGGTACCCAGCCTGCACCTCCAAGTTTATTGCTCCCAGTGGCCATGTCGGCGTTCCATTGAACCCAACCATTGGGCCATTGGATTGTTCTAGATCGTCCGGATAAAGGCCGAGCTCCTTGTAACATCAGACGTACATGATGTCACAAGAGCTTCCTTGGTCAATCAGGATGCGTTTCACTTGGCACTCCCCAACTTGGAGGGATACTACCAAGGCATCATTATGCGGATGCTGGACCATCTCTAGGTCGGCTTCAGTAAAGGCTATCATTGGTCCCTGGCATTCTTCTGCCCGATGTCTTTTCTCCCCGACTTGATAGACATATTGTAGGTGTTTTACCTTTTGGGTCTCCCCTCTGATTTCGTTCTCGTTGACCTTTGAGTGAATCACATTGACTACCCGAGGTCCTCCTGCCTGTGGTTGCTGTGCTGGGAGAGGCGGGGCTGCTGGTGCTTGAGGCAATCTTGCTTGCTCTTCTCTTGTTCTGGCCTCGTCGACCAGATCTCTCAGATGGCCTTGCCTTACCAAGTCTTCCAAGTATGCTTTCAAGGCTCTACAATCCTGAGTTAAGTGCCCTTCTTTATTGTGGTAGGCACAACGCCTGCCAACGTTCCTCCCCATGAACTTCCCTGGTGCCGTTGCTGGTGTTCTGAAATAAGGCTGGTTCCGAATTTGTTCTAGGACTTTGTGAATTGGGATTCGAAACACAGTCATCACTACCTGTGCAGCCCTTAGTTCTGCTTCTTGCCTGTTCGGTCCGTTGTTACCTCGGCCTCGCTTCGGCGAGCCGTTTAATTTCTCTTGTTTTACCTCCTTAGTCCCCGACGTGTCTTCCTCGGCTCTGGCATACTTCTCGATTCTCACCATGAGCTCTTCCATGCTTTTTGGCAAAGTCTTTGCCAAAGATTTCCGTAGTAGACAGTTGTCTTTTAGGCCGTTCTTGAATGATACGAACGTCACTTCTTGATTACACTCTGGTATTCGGTTGAATACCTCATAGTATCTTTTTGCATAGGCCCTAAGGCCTTCATCCTTACTGATCTTCAGAGCCATCAATGCGTCCACCCTCAATGGCTGCAGCTTGTTTGTCACGAACCTGGCCACGAACATCTGGGCCAGGCCTTCCCAAGTCTTCACGCTTCCTTTTGGTAGTTTGTGGAACCAATTTGATGCAATTTCCCCGAAGGATGAGGGGAACACTTTGCAGAGTAACGGCTCGTTCCCACTATACAGTGCCATTGAGTTCAAATATAATCCGACGTGGAAGTTGGGGTCTGACTTCCCATCGTAATTTGAAACCTCGGCATACTGAATCTCTTCGGCGCCTCAAACCTGTCCAGTTCCACCGAGAATGGTGTCCTCGGTTTATCTAGGGAATTTACCTCGGCTTCGGCATTTTGTTGTTTCCTCTTGAGGTAATCCCTTAAGTCCTCTTTTGTCCTCCCAGGAGCTCAGCTATCTCCTGCTTTTCAGTCTTTTTGGTGCACTACTTTCAGCTTCGTGGTGAGTCCTATTCGACCCTTCTCCATGAGTTGTGTCGAAGCACAGCGCCCGCCCCTGATCATGCCGATGTCGTGGGGTCTGCCTCCTTTGTGTGATGCGCCCTCCATAATTCTTCTCTTCTGAATCCCTTCGTCCGACCTCCCTGAAAGGTCGGTGAGAGTGTTTTTCGCTCCCGTTGTGCTGAGGGGCTACGGGAATTGTTCTCTGCCCTCCATTCTGGGTATTGGCTGCTGGAATCGGTGTGTCTTGCAGCAGGAACGGCGGCTGCATGACATTATTTTGCATCATGAAATTGACGACCGATTGCAGGTCTGCCAATTTGTTTGCCATCTCCTTCATCTCTTCGTCCCTCCGCAGGCATCTATCCTTCCATACCTGGAGGTCGTCTTCGTTGTAGTAGCCACTTCGATCTGGTTTCTTTGGTGCGTCGCTAGTCTGGCCGACGTCCTTTACTCTGTGATTCTGGTCACGAGTTTCTGCGTTGCATTCATCTTCTGTGACATCAAGGTTAATAGGTCTCCCACTCCCAACAGGAGTGTCGTCCCTAACCTTTTCCTTCTGTCCGTTGCTGGCCATCTATTCTCCTATCTTTCCCACAGACAGCGTCAAATTGTGTGAGTAATTTTCCGATCACATTGCCAACTCAGTGATCAGCTGGAGAGAACTGGCAGAATAGATGACACCTAGCTAACCTGCAACAGAAAGAGAAGATTCCGGCGGTGGTTCTTCCACCCGGGGGCACTCCGACGATCAAGTCAGTATATCTCTAAAATAATCAAGTGCTAAATTCACTGCTCAAAGCATAAATTGCGTACCTTAGACGCACGGAGGTGCCTCTCTTTTTATAGTTTACTCTATCCTAGTCCTACTAGAAATCTGACTTCTATGGACTCTCATTCAGTGCTTACTTTGGACTCTATAAGAGATAAGGATAGACTCCCTAAGAATACTATCCTTATTTATCTTGAAGTCTTTCTTCATCCTAGGACTCTTGTCCCTTATCCGCTTATCTCGGATTCCGACATCTTCGGAGAAAACCTCGGCAACACTGAGATTACCTCGGCATAACGACTAGGACACGTGGCACCTCGGCTGACACGTCGGCGTCACCTTGCCACGTGTTGGTACTCAAAAAATATTTCCCCACAATAGGCTATATAAGTTAATAAGACAAAATATCATATCCAAACATAATCATTACACTTTTTCTCTCACAAAAGTCAAAAAAACCGAAAAACAAAAACTAAACGAGGCTAAAAAAGTCTCAACATAAAAAAATTTATCGTAGCCAATGCTAAACGAAGCTTAAATATATACATTGTATAGTGATAGAACTAATCATAAATATTCATCCAAATAATTTTTAGATTTTGAACAATATTTTGTGATTATATTATGAATGATAATAATATTTTAAAAATCGGGGTTCCAAATTAAACTAACCATGCTTTAGTGATTTGATTTGATTTCAAATCTCATAAAATCTAAAATAATAATTTGATTTTGATTTACTCTTAAACTAAATCAATCTGAACCATACTGCCCTGCCTATTTGTAGTGTGTCCAAAAATAAATTTTAAAATACGAGGCGAGTTTTTATAAAGATTTTGATGAACATTAGAATTAGAGTTTTTTTACTCAAATTTAAAAATTAAAACGAATGGAATCCATTTAGATGAAAAAAATTGGTGAAAGTTGAATTCTGATCATGGTCCTACCAAATAAATTCTTTTGTTTTCTGGCGAGTATATCCAAACATATTTGATACAATTTTTAAGAGTTGATTAAAATATATTTTAATTTGAGAGTTTGTATCAGATTGTTTGTTGTAATTTTTATTTATAACTTATAGAAATTAAGTGGTTGTTTGAGATGATCAAAATAAATATATTTTTTAATTTTTTACAAAAAAGAATGTTTAAAAAATAATATAATTAAAAAAGATACAACTCCTAATAAAAAATAACATAAATAAATTTGGGGAAAAAAAAAATGATTATTTAAAAACTGCCGAATGAGTATTTTTTAGCTTAAAAAAACGGGGCTTTTCTCAAATTAAAAGCGTGGTGTGGAAATACGCTTTTACGTCACAAAATTTTTGTACGACAGCCACTAAAACGTAAAAAGCGTGGTTCATAATCACGTTTTAGCCTACTTTAAAAATTCCATTCAAACTAAGCCTAATTTGAAAAATAAGTTATTAATTTGGCTTAATTTGGAAAAGCCCCTAAAAAAACTCACCAAACAGCGCACTGGCTGAGGACAGAAATCAAGAGACTGCTTCACGGGTAGTGATGAATATGAAATTGATAGAAGACCTACTACTACTACTACTACTAGTGCCGAAGAAGACGAAATCGAGAGCCAATAATGCTTCTTGGTGCTTTCTCAATTTCACTCTTCGCCAATGTAAAGGTAACAGGTTACGTAATCTTAGACATCTATGCACCATAGATTTGTTAATTTTTGTTCGATTATGATTTTGCACATTCAAATCTACATATGAAGAGTAATTGTTTTTGGTAAAATCAATGTTATTATAAAGAAATCCTCATTTTCCTATTCTGAATTTGAAAATTGTGCACACAAACAAATTTACCAGGTGAGAGTATATTCTACTAAAAAAATTGAACTGTTTAGGCTTGAATTTGAGATACAATGCCAATTTCAATGTAACTAAGGTGCAATGTTTGCTCTACACATTTGTGGTACCAATTGTGGCCTTGATGCTATCTGAGACCACAACCTTAATTTTATTCATCCAAATCTAAATAATACAATGTTATGCCTATTTATATGCCATTAACCCTTATTAATATAGGAAACTAAACCCTAATAATATTAGGGAACATAATCAAAATATCCTAACAAACAATTTTTTAGATTTTAGGTAAATATTAATTAATAATAAAATCTATCAATTACATTTATTGGACGAAAAAGTCTTATTTCCATACAATGGGCTACCTTGGACTTCATTCGAGGGGTAATTCTATTCGCACACTATACTTTATCTCGGTACACATCATTTGTGCCATTTAGATATCAACTTCCGAACAAAAACAAAAAATGTTCGAATATTCGAACAAAATCCTGTTCAACTTTTGAACAAAAACCAATTGTTCAAACAAAATCCTGTTCAAAAGTTGATATTCGATCATTTGTACTTTGTTCAGAAGTAGATATCCGAACATTTGTATTTTGTTTGGAAGTGGATATCCGCACAAATGATGTGTACTGAGACAAAATGTGGTGTGCAAATAGAATCATCCTCATTCGAGACTTCCAAAGTCGATAATTATCCTCTAACCAATTAAGGGCTGCTCCATCAGGTCCCCAGTTGAGTTGTGGAAAATTTTCTGATTACATAATTCTGCAAATCCCTTTCCTTTCTGGAAATTTTTCAGCCTTTGCACAACCAATGAGATGGAGGGACGTTTTTGAGGATTCTCTTCTGTGCACATCATCCCTTCTTTGAGCATATCGATACAACATAATTGATGCTTACTTAATGCACCGCTCCCATCTGTTTCATTTGCCTCCTGCTTTAATGAGATGTCTACTACATCCAAAATTCGATCAGGAAATGCAGACCACACCCATTTCCTTAGATCAATTCCATCTGAAAACATTTGATTTGTGGGTTTCTTGCCTGTTATCATCTCTAACATAATCACACCAAAGCTGTATACATCACCGCTTGCTGATACTTCAATCCCCTGTGCATATTCTGCTTACAAGCGAAGGTTGTTAGATTAGTTTACTTCAATCAGATGCTCAGTTTTACTTAACAGCAATTGTAGAAAATCATATGCTCAATTTCCTGATTTGAATGTCACCATAGATACTGGGAATCTCTTACTACTAGGAGTCAAGAATTCATAGTAAGATCATTGTAGAACCACTAAGCACCAGATTTGAAAACCCAATAGCATAACGTTAAATAAGATCCATGCCCCTCTACTAGTCCATTCCTTCAAAAACCTAGGACCATCTCAATATAAATTCTAAAACTTACTATCGTTTT
This sequence comes from Camellia granthamiana, assembly GCA_036172215.1. Taxonomy (NCBI): domain Eukaryota; kingdom Viridiplantae; phylum Streptophyta; class Magnoliopsida; order Ericales; family Theaceae; genus Camellia; species Camellia granthamiana. The sequence continues at coordinate 91,689,674 of CM069908.1, read as the reverse complement.
GTTTACTATAGTTTACATGGGCTTTTATTTTGAGGTTCCGTGTCAAACCGCTTGTTATGGCTTCTGCTTACATCTTATGTAGTACAAATAACTTAAATGACTTGAAAAAAAAAAACAAAAAGAAGCTAATTATTCAAAAACTGGGGGAGGGGTGCTTTTAGATACTGCTAAGGATTATCAACTCTCAACTTAAAATAAGTTGCAACAAACAAGCCCTATAACTACGTAAATAAAACTAATTTGATAGCATATCAACATCATATAATATGGGTTAATTACATTTTGCTCTCCTGCACTTTACACCGAATTCCACTTTGACCCTCATTTTTTAATTTTAACAGTCAAGGCCTTGCATTTTTGGTCAAATAACAATGTCACCATTATGTTAGGCTTTTGTTTAATGGGTTGACAGAATCTCACAAGAGAATTTTCAAGGACAAATATGGAATTTTTAGTTGTTCTGCAATTGATCACAAACCTTCCCTCTCTGCCTTCCACCCCCACCTCGTGACAACCCCCCTCCCACAAAGGCCACCAGGTCCTCTCTCTTTCTCCTATTTTCTCCCATCACCTCCCCTTGACCACTCAACAGGTTAGTCTTAAATGTTGAATGGGTGGGAGCACCATTGATGGAAACTAATGAACAAATTATTTAATGATAATCTAGTTGAAATTGGTTGGCTATTGTTGAAGGAAATGGCTAAGTATGATGTTGGGTCAATGATGTCATGGATCCAATTGTTTCCTGCAATTCTAGCTGAAGGGAAAGCTATACTTCATTGGAAGGCTTATTATGTGGGCAAGGTCCTAGGTATGATGGAAGGGTTATAATGTGGTTGAGAGATTCTAAGTGGATTTTTATTACCTGACATTCTTAATTGATGCAGGTATTTCATTTGATTTGGGTGTGGATTTGTTGGACGGTGGTTACAATGGCTGTGAGGGTACTTGGCTGAGGGTGTGGTGTGTGTGGGGGATGTTTGAATGGTTGTTGTTTTTGTGATTAAATTGAAATGGAGTAATTGATTGTGGTGTTTGAATAATTTGCTTCTAACTTGAAGGCTTGTTGCTATGCTCCTTTTCTTGAGTTACTAGTATGGAACTTCGACTCCTCTTTTATTTATTTATTTATTATTATTTTTATTTTTTTATATATATAAATCTTTAACCTCAGAAATTTTAGCACTTTGCAGCAGCATTAGCTATCTGCAAACGTTGTTTCAGGATCCTCTCTACTTGTTGGTCAACTTTTGCAACATTAGCTAGTTTGAATTATGTCCTGCATAGTTTATCCAACATATATGTATTTATGTTTATACCAGACATGGCCTAAGAGCAGACACTCCTAAGATAGTTCTGTGTCCATGTCAGACACCAACACTCATCGGATACTCCTCAACACATGTCAGACACTCATCCAAACATGTATATATATTTTAATTGCTAAACACCTTTTGGACACTTGGTGTCCATTGTTTGAGTACATGTAAAACACATTGCAAGTTTAAAGATATTAACTTGCGAGTTGTGATTCAATATTAAAATAAAAACAATGTGAATTAATAATTATTAATCATTTATCCTTTCGACTTTTTAACTTTTAATTTTGGGAATGCTAAAGCCAATAACTTTCATTTTAGATGTTAATGTATATTTTTTTTGTTATATATTTATATATATGTGTGTGTGTGTTTACTTGTTATAGCATACTTTCGGTGTACCAAGAAAATTCAATTTTTTTTTCCTTCTTTTCAATTAGAGATGTCAAAAATAAATAATAATAATAATAATAATAATAATAATAATAATAATAATAATAATAAAAATAAAAATAAAAGAAAAGTAAAAAGAGAGTTATCATGATCTGAGTAGAGAGATATGTACCTGGGGGGATATACCGAACTGTTCCTCGCAGAAAATTGGTTGTGCTATTGTAGTCTCCTTTTGGATTGTGATCTAAGGTTAGCTTTGCAATCCCAAAATCTGCTACATGAGCCACCATATCATCATCCAAAAGCACATTTTGTGGTTTTAGGTCACAGTGCACAATTTGACTTGAACAACCCTCATGAAGATATTCCAAGCCATGGGCAACATCTATTGCTATTTGCAATCTCTCCATGAGTGTCAGTTTGCACCCTCCTTCCTCCGACCCACTAGGATGAAGATGCTGTTCCAAGTTCCCATTGCCCATGAATTCCAAGACAATAGCCTTGAATTTTGAATTCCAGGTTACCCCTACCATTTTAACTAGGTTTCTGTGTCTAATTTCAGACAATATTTGGCACTCCCTTTTCAAATTCCTATAACTCTGACTGCACTCCTGCAGAACTTTAACTGCCACAACGGTTTTTCCTTCATCAATGATTGCTTTATATACTGATCCAAAGCTTCCCCTCCCTAAGAGATTGGCCTCATCAAACCCATCTGTTGCTATTTCCAGTTCCCTCTGAGTTAAAGTATGGGTTCCATGGTGTCCCAGGGGCACCATTAGTTGCTCCGTAGTTTCATTTTTGAAAAAGCGGTGACGGACAGAAATGGCAATCAACATAATGAGCAATAACATACAACTTAGTGAAATTGCAAGAACATAATATACCCATTTCCTTGTCTTGTGCTTTCTCTTTGCAACTTCACATGGAGGGAGGCCCAATATCTGAGAGCCACCGCACAATCCTGCATTCCCCATTAATGAACTTCTTCTGAGGTGGTCAAATTTCCCAGCAAATGGGACTTCTCCTGTTAATCTGTTATATGACAAATTTAGATTTTTGAGCATTTGGTTGTCATCAATCCATGAGGGAACTTTACCAGTTAGCTTGTTAAAGGACAAGTCTAGAACTTCTAGATATGCAATTTTCTTCAAGGTATCTGGAATTGTACCTTCTAGCACATTGTTGGATAGGTTCAAATACTGCAAAGAAATGGAGCCTCCAATTGAACTTGGTATCACTCCCGAGAAGTTATTTGCTGACAAGTCAATTGCCAGTACAGATGCCAGATTTCCAATACTTTCAGGTAATTTTCCTTCAAGTTTGTTGTTTGAAAGGTTGAGTGAAAGAGCCAGGTTTCGGAAAAGTCCAATTTCTGTGGGAAGATACCCATTTAAATTGTTGAAAGATAAATCAAGGAGCATCAAATTTGAAGATTGGACAAGTTCTGTGGGAATAATTCCTGAAAGAAGGTTATGAGACAGGTAAAGATATCTTAACTGGGTGAGCCTACCAAGTGATAAAGGGATTGACCCACTAATCATGTTGGAACCAAGATCCAGCAAACCAAGGTTGGTCATCTGCCCCATATCATCGGGAATCGGCCCCATTAATTTGTTTTGATTCAAGTATAACCTCTGTAACTGCCCGAGTTTTCCAACTGTCACTGGAATTGTTCCTGAAAATTGGTTTCCCCACAGGTATAGGCTTACAAGGCCACTCAGATTTCCTATACCCTCTGGTATGTTTCCTGTCATGCGGTTATTCCGAATATTGAAGTAATAAAGGTCTTTGGAAAGACGGCCAATAGAGGTTGGCAGACTTTCTGCAAGCAAACATGAACCCAAGTGCAGTTTTTGTAGAAATGGACAATTTGAGAGTGCCATTAGAAAAGAGTTGTTGGAGTTGCTAACCAGGTCATTGCTGTGGAGGTAAAGAATCTCAAGTTTCTGCAACTTCCCCAACTCCAGAGGAACTTCTCCACTTAACTTGTTGAGACTCAGGTCAAGCAAAGTCAGGTGAGAAAGATTTGATAAGGTCACTGGAATCCGCCCTGTGAGTTGGTTGTTTAGCAAATATAACTTCTCCAAGTTGTAGAGTTTGGCTCCCAATTCAGAAGGTATGTCTCCTGTTAATAGATTTTCTAGCAGTGAAATCTCACGCAGAGCGGTGCAGTTACTTATGGATGCTGGTATTGTTCCCTGGAAATCATTTGCGTGGAAATACATTATTTCTAGCTTTGTCAATGCGCCGAGTCCTTCTGGGATCTTTCCGTTGAAATAGTTAACCGCCAGTACTAAATCTGTCAACTCTGTCAAGTTTGATAGGGAATCTGGTAAGATGCCAGTGAGCCTGTTCACAGCAAGAGCCAAGTATGTCAAGTTCTTCAGCTGAAAGAGTTCATCTGGAATGTTGCCTTTGAGTTGATTGCTGCTCATGTTTACATGTTTTAACTGAGAAAGCTCTCCCAAAGTAGTTGGGATGTTTCCATAGAAGCTGTTGTCCTGCAAAGAAAGGGTGGTGAGAAGAGAGAGATTGGATATATAAGGCGAAACCTGTCCTTGTAAACCCATGTTTATGAGCTGGAGAGCTATGACCCGGTTTTGGAGTTGTGGGTGGCATGTAATTCCAGTCCAGTTGCATAAGGAACTGCTGGTACTAGTATTCCATGTTTGGAGATGCCCATCTGGATCACTTGTTATGCCTTCTTTGAATTTGAGAAGTGATATGCAATCAGTGAAATTTTCACAGACAAATGATGAAGTTGATGATGGCAGAGCAATACAAATGATCAGAGAAAACACTGTCATTGCTTTCATATGGTATGGGTTGTATGCCATTCTCTCTCTCTCTGCTGTTTGTTGCATTGATACAATGGAGGTGTGTGTAGTTTAGAAAAATTATTTGGAAATGGACAATGGAAAGGCAGGCCCCTATTCCAATTGAACAAAGGATTTAGGACTTCTTGTTTGCCTTACATATATATTTTTAGCTTAGATTTTATCTTTATTTATTGTTTTATTATTATTATTATTTTTTGGGTAATGCAAGGGGGCTAAATTGCTTTAGGAGACGTGATTGCTTTTTCCTTGTGACATAATTAGTCTAGTTAACTCTATCTAAGAAATCCTAACCGCTTTCTCTTTCTCTACTCTTTAGGGGGAGAGCGTGGCACTTTTAGACTTCCTCTTCTAGACTTCCTCTCCCCTCCGTTTCTTCTCCCGCGGTTTTTCATTTTTATTCATCACCATGCTAGACAATATTGCTTCTCTCGTCTCCGTTCTTGGCTTGTCATTGCTAGAGCTTTTAGATCTAGACTCAGATTTAATTAATGATCAAGATTCGACGTTGCTAAAAGCATTTTTATATGTTAGGTGATCATGTCAAATCTATAATGTTTTGTTTGGTACGTAAAGGTGGTGATTAAGATATTACAGTTACCGGTTGCAACGATGAACAGATCATGAACATGATTAGTAATGTTTGTTTGGTGGTGACTGTTTTATTTTATTTTATTTTATTTTTGTGTTGAAATAATCCCTCTCTTTGTGGAAGTTTCTTTTTTTTGATAGAGGTTTTTTGCTCCATGCATGGAGATTTATTTTACTCCTTATGTGGAGACTCGTATCCTCCCTATGTAGAGGTCCTCTTTATTCATTTTGAAATCTATCTTATACTCTAATATATTTTATTAGACGACTTATTATTACATGCAATTTCATGCTTTCTCATAATAATAAATAAATAATTAGTCAAGCTTAAATATGATAGATGATATGTCAAGATCACAAGCTTGACAAACCAAGGATACTAATGCGTTAATTTTTCTGGTACAACGCATTGAATTTGACATTATATGGCATGAGAAGACTAAATTACCATAATTTACCATTAAAAAAAAGGATATTAGTGTCGGTAAAATAATTACAAATCAATATAAAACTTTATCAATATTAGTAATTAAATTTATAATTTTTTCAATGATTCTATAATTATTTTTTACACTACACTAGATTGTCATTTTCCCCTCAAAAAAAGTATAAGCGTAAGGAAACTAACAGTTGTAACTGGGGCAAACGATTACAAATCAGTTGAAAAGGTTTTTTTTTTTTTTAGCTATGACATAAGTGGAAAGAACAAAACTAATTGCAAAGAGGTGGAAATCAGCCATGGAACTTGCCCAAATGCCCTCATTTTCCTCTTCTGCCCCTTTCTTACCTTTGCTTACCTCTATAACTCCAGTCACTGGCCTCGGCCACCACCCCCAACCCCTTTCCTCCCCTTCCCTACTACTCCAAACCCCTACCCCCTCTCATTATTGTTCAACTACCAACTTTCGAACGGAAAATATATTTTTGGGCATCAACTATTGAGCAAAATTCAATTGTTTTTCCCATTTTAGCGATAAATTTTTGGAAGATATAGGGTAGGTGTCATGTGGTACATTTCTCTTCTCTCATTGGTTGAGAGAGTAGGGGTTACATTTATGTGTTGGATGATGGGGAGACAACATGGGAGGCCATGGTATTTGTGATTGGTTGAAGGCACTACATTACATACCACGTGGTACCCTATCTGCACCCAAGAATTTTCCATTTTAGCTATAATTATATATATATATATATAAAACCCTTCCCATTAGTTTGTAAACATTTATCTCATTTACCACTGCTATATATTTCCCTATCGTATTTGGTTGCAGCTGTTAGGTTTTTATCTAGAGGGAAAAAATCAAATCAGTTGTATTTTCAACAAATAATTATAAATTATTGATAAAATTTATAAATATTAATAATTTTAATTTTAATTTTTTTTCATTAATATGTAATTATTTTTTGAAAGTTTCACGGAGGTGTAATTGCCCTTTATCTAAATTTGTGTGATTAGGGTTCATTTGGATTGGGATTAAGTTTTACAACCTTGCTGCAGACCCCCAGTGGGGGTCGTACCCCCAGTGAGGTGTCGCACCCCCACTGGCTGAAACTTAAAAAAAAAATAAAAATAAATAAAACAGTTTTTTTTTTGTCTAATCACAGCGTGCCACCTCACTGGGGGTCGACCCCCGGTGGGGGTCCGAAGCAATTTTCTAAGTTTTATTCGGTTTTAGTTCTTATTATCTCTTTATTTTTGTGAAAAAAAAGTTCTGATATTTTGGATAGAAAAATGTTTTGTGCACACAATTTGTGTGCCCCTAATGCACACAATTGCCATTTTGGGTAAATTGTTTTTTTTTTTTTTTTTTTTTTTTTTCTGCCTTGCTTTTTTTTTTTTTTGCCTTGAAATGGCAATTTCGGGGGATTCGGGGCATGCTCTTTCGAGCTCCCAACTGCTGCTGTTTTGGATATTTCTTCCCTCTAAATAAGAATTTGTCAACTGATTATAGGGAAGAGTATTATTTTCTAGAAGTAGCTGGTGAAGTTGAATTAAAGGGACATTTTTTTCAATGGTAAACAAAGAAAATTGGGGCAAAATAATCATCAATTTGGGAATTTGTCATTTTTTTTTGTCCTCTTCAAACTTTATGTATTTTTTTTTTTTAATTTTTTAACTTTCTCCATACTTGAGCAGACATCAAAAGCATAGAGTTTTTAAATTTCAGTAAAGAACAAAAAAATAATAAAAAAAATATTTTAAAAAGTCAATCCTAAACACCGACTAATTGTAAATATCAACATTTCTCATAGGCAGTGTTTGTTGACTTTTAAGATTTATTTTTTTGTTTAAGAAAAAAAAAAATTGTTTGCATTTTTTTTTTGGTTAAAAAAATTTAAAATATATTTAAATAAATAAATTGCAAATTTACCACGTGGAGTCAACTTATATAAAATTTTCAATTTTTTAAAAATAAACTAGCGTTTGTTCATGTTAGCGTTTGTAACCATAAATAATCATAATTAGTGATGTTTTATTTTGTAACTATAAACAAACATAATTATTGTGAATAAATTTTGATAACCATGATTAATAATATTTGATTTGATAATTATAAAAACAATATCAACTTGAGGATTTTTTTGTCATTTGCTATGGCATATGATTTTTTAGGTTAATCCGGCAATTTTATTTCCACACACTTATTTATCTCTGTATACACACTTAATAAAATATTATTTTAATGAAAATTTTATCCTAAGGTAAAATGACCATAATGGACATCAAAACACACCATTAACATTAAATCAATTATTATTATTTTTTTTTATTTTATGTACACATCATTTAAAAAAAAAAAAAAATTCTCAGTGCACATCTTTTAAGTAAAAAAAAAATGAAGTTTCTCCATTGTTTCTCACTTCGTCCATTGTTGTTTGCTTATTTTATTGACTATTGTTTGCTACACACTCTATAGTCATCTATTGCTTGCAAAGCAATACTCTCATATTGCTTTACACTCTAAGTTTATACTTCATTGATTATATCGTTTTGCCATTAGAATCCACCATAATTCTTGATTCAAAAAAGACTCTGACCCCCTTTGAAACCCACCCCCACGACCCCCTTTGAATTTTGATTGGCCAAATTTTTTTTTTTTTTTTTTTTTTTCCCTCCCCCACTCACCAACCCCCACGTGTGTGTGGGGGTAGAGGGGGTGGGGATCCGTGGGGGTCCTAATCACCGCTGTTCTTGATTTTTGTGATGAAAGAGTTGCAAATCAATGGAAATTCAAATTCAAATAACAATATGCTTGGTTACAACAAAAACAGTTATAAAAATGTAAGTTTCTTTGTGCAAAACTTTTTTTCACGATTTTAATTTAGTAAACTAGTGACGAAACATGTTACTTTTTTCGAATATCAATTGTCAAAAATATTAATTCCATTCGAAAATCAAGTTTCGAATTTGGATATAAACCAAATTCGGAACTCAACTTTCAAATTTGAGAATTTATTTTAGAAACCAAGTTTAGAAATTTTTTACATGTTTTGGAAGTTAAAAATCGAATAAACCTTTTTCATTCAGCTAACCAGTACCGAATAAGCAAAATCGAATTGCTTCCCAAAAAAGAAAAAAAAAGGAGAGAGTTCATAAAAAATAAAAGATAGATAGAGTTGTACGTCTTCAATGAAGTTTGATACAAAACAATGTTGTTTCAAGATCTATGTTAATACAAGTCGATGTCAATTAATGACTTTTTTTATGTTGACTAGATTGTTGATTGAAGGAATCGGTTTGATGATGTAACTGGAAATCAAAGGAGGTAGTTTGTTGTATAATTTGAAGATTCATGGAGCGATTTGCTGAGAGATTTCTTGTGAAAGATGTTGCTCTGTTTTCAAGGTGGGTGGGATAAAAAATGGGTCTACACCATTGAGTCTCTGTGGAACAAATAGTTTACATGGTATGTGTACAAGGATGTTAGTTTAGGGTATAATTGGAACATATGAGGTGTAGACTGAGAATAAAAACATAAAGCCAATTTTATAAGGGTGTGCATTGAGAAATTATGTACATTGAGATAAAAGAGTGTGTGGAAATAGAATTTCCCAAGTTAATCAAAAGTCAATGGGAAATTCTATTTTCCCACACTTACTTACCTCTGTGTATAAACTTAATGAAATATTATTTTAATGATAATTGTAACTTAAAGCAAAATTACTATAATGGACATCAAAACACATCCACAATATTATATCAAAATTTCTTTGTACACATCTTTTTAAAACAAAAAAATCTCAACGCACATCTTTTGAGTAAAAAAAAGAAGAAAAAAAAAAACTAAACCCTAATTTCTCCGATGTTTATCCCTTGTTCCATTGTTTCTCACTTCAGTTTATTGTCCATTACTTGCAACATATTCTATAATCTTTTAGTCTATTGTCCATTTTGATTTTGAAGCTTTTGTTTTTTTACCCCAATCCCAGGCTTGAATGATTATTTTTGATAGATATACAAAAACAAAACAAAAAGGCTAATAATGACATTAATCAATCACACAACTCAATTGCATTAAAACCCTGTCTAAACTAAAGTAATATCATTCACAAAACTATTTACGAAGAACAAATAGTCAAAGAAATGAAAATGTAACATCAATTTTATTATAAGTAGCAGTCAATTTACAAGTACTAAAGGACCCCCATGCATTCATCTTCGACAAAACATCTCTCTTTCTCAGTTAAACATATCCTGATTTTTTATTAAGATTTGGATTTCAATCCATTTAATGTTCTGTACAAAACAAGGGTGCCCAAGAACTCAAATGTTCTCCCCTGAACCATTAAAAACAAAGTACTTTGAAACCAAAATAATAAAAACAGAGAAAGAAACAAAGAAACAAAATAAAATTTGTTATCGGAGCTGAAATTATGTGATACCCCCAAAATATTGATATACAGATTACCTGAAATCCTAACATTTAAACTTTATACAGATTTAAGTAAATCAAGACCAGTTATATACATATAAGGATCAATGTTATACTTCTACAAAGCGAGTACACATGCATAATACATTCATTGATAGTGGACCCTGAATCTATAGCATGTGAACGTTAAATAGTAATGTCTAAACTATTATAGGTCGATGCCTTAGTGGCTACAAGTTCCCAAGTTTATACTTGGTTACAACAAAAGTGGGACTTAAGCCCAGTACATAAAAGCCCGAGGCTAAGCACAAAATGGGACACAAAAGATGAGCGTTCAGCTCTAACTTCCTCCCAAGCTATCCTCTTGACGGAGGCAAACCATTAGCACTTGAAATGTTTTTCCACATAGGGTGAGCTAAAGCCTAGTAGATATAAGTTTAACGAGTTGTATGATGCTTAACCAAATCATGGGGTGAATGCGTGTGTTATGCCGTTACCCAAAACTATGAGTTTTCTCTGTTTTTGAAACCATACAATGCCATAATTTAAGTTACATCTCGTATGATTGCATCATTTCTTGAAAACATGTAATAGGGCGGTAAATATACACAATGAGAATCTCTAGCTACGTGTCTGCAAGTAGGCTGTACAAGTACTACCAAAAGTCATTTTACCGGTACTATCTAGAAGGATCAACACCTAACCGTGCGAGTTTCTAGACTTTCACAAAAGCCAACTTAAAACCACAACCCACATTTTCTAACCAGATTCACCAAGGTATTCACCCATTTTTCTCAAAACGATTCTTTTCAATACATGATAATTGTAACGCCCCAAAAATTTATGCAATGGATATAACAATAACCATGACTCTTTATGAGATACCGGAATAATCCCTAACACTTTACATTACATGATCATAGTGTTTATACAGAATAATTCCACAAACGGTTATACATTCAATGAATTCTAGCACATGAATCCATAGCATGCAGAACATTCAGTCAAAAATAAATAAATGCCCTCAAGGGCTTACAAGTTCCAAGGCTTAAGCCCGGTTACACAAAAGATGGTTTCTCGAACCCATACATTTATAGCCCTTGGCTTAAAAAAATACAGTCATAACAAAATAGAGCCTTGTGCTCTCAACACATACATCCAAGCCCAAGTTTGGCGGATTCACCACGTCTTTTCCTGTACCAAGATCCCATAGGGGTGAGTATAAAACCCAGTAAGAAAACCTTAACAAAGTATATATATATTTTATATAAGCTTCATCAAATGAAATCCATATGCCATGCCATTCTTTTTGAAGGAAAATGACATTTATGTCTTTTGAAAACCATCATGCTCACAAATAACTTGAAGTCTCAACAATTCAAAAATTATCAATTTAGTTCAAGGGGTGGTAAATACTACTCAGGTAATTCCTAGGTTAGTGTCTGCAAGTAGGCATACCTCCTCTGCGCATGTTTTCGGTCTTTCACCCCAGAAACTCAAGCCAACTTAAATCAATTTCCACTACACCCCCTATCTGGACTCACCAACGTATTTACCCCAAAACAATTCCATGAAAACTTAACTTATAACATTCTTTTCTCAATGCAAAAGTTTTCAAATCCAAAAATCAAAATTTACCATAACCGAATGAATTAAGATGCGATGCAACAATTATCAAGACAATGCAACGTCTCTTCCATTTCCAATTCCTTCGCATTATTCAACCATGAAGGTCACAATTTCCAATTCCCAATGTGATTTCACTAGATAACCATATACCTATTCAATTTCATTAAAAACAACAACATTCCCACATCTCATGTATTCTCAACAAATTTGTCACTTCATGATTATGTCTACAATTTTAACTATAAGTTTCTAAGTCCATATTTCATATATTCCATGAAATTCGTCATTCTCACAAATAGCAAATAAGAAATCTTCCATTTCATTCTTCCATTGTGACATATTAATAATTGACAAAATTTCTTAGACTCTCAACCTGTTTCAACAAATCTCAAATATTAGGCTTTTGACTAAAAATAGGCACCTCTTCACCTTCTTGAAAGAAACTCACACAAAGCATCTTCTCTCACACAACGTAATTGAAACCCTTAAGAATTAGCTTAGAAAGAGTCAAGATTTAAACCCACTTTTGAAACTCCTATCATTCTTAAGCCAAAAACCAAAACTTTCTTAATATCATCAAGAAAACTCCAAAATCAACACAAATCTTGCAAATATATATATATATAACTCAAAGAACTCCCTACCTCAAGTTTTTTTGAAGGAAAGTAGGTAAAAGCCCCAAATTTGACGGTGTTGAAATCCAATCTCCACCGCACAAGACAAAGCCCTCGGTTAGCTCTTCAAAATTTGTGAAGGATGATAGGTCAAAATCCCAATGGATTGGGAGAAATCAAGGGTTTAAGGTGTTTGGTGGAGGTTTTTAGAGAGAAGGAGGACTAAAAGTTGATTTTAGAGTGAGAGAGAGATATACAAAAGTAATATGCACACAGCCCAAGAAGAGGGAAAAAGCTGAATTTCGGACACAGACCGTCCCGTACGTGCAGCACCCATCCCCGCACGTGTGGCTCTCCCATTCCGCACCTCCATTTGCACCTACATATAATGCAGTGACCAACACAGAGTTTCCCCTATTTTCTGCACGTGCGGCTTCACCTCTCGTACGTACGGCCCAAGGCCCCGCACGCGCAGCTCTGTCCTCCGGCCAGGAAATTTTTCAGCCCAATGTCGGATACTCCAGACCCAACCTCGCACCTTCCGAAACATGAGAAATTTGACACCGAAATAAATAAAAGCAAGGACTTGAAACAAACTTCCAAATACAACAAACCCTGTGAAAACCTGCATTTAATTATTCTAAAAATAAAAATAAATAAATAAATTAATTAATTAATAAATTTTATCTGGAGTTTGTCTGAAATATATTAGTATATAAGTTAGTTTTAAATTAATCTAATTAAATCACTAACAAAGACATTATTAAGAATAATAATTTTGTGGGTATTCAATATTTATTGTTTATAAATTATTTTAATTAGGATTTAACATGATAATTATTCTTACTAAATACCTTAGTTAAAAATCTTAGTGTATCAATTTTGAGAAACCCATACAAATATACACACACACACACACACACCAAAAAAAAAAAAAATCTGAATCGAATTCTCGGTGATAGAATAATGCCACCTATTTGTTTGCTTGTAAATGTAGGAATCCTCACCTCATCATACTTCTTGGATTTAGAAGATACGAAGTGACCAAAGAATGATGAGAAGAGAGAGAGAGAGAGAGAGAGAGAGAGAGAGAGAGAAGGGAAAAGCCTCAACCTCAACATTTATATATATATATATGCATGCTACTCTTTGATTAGAGAATATAAAGGAAACCTGAGAAAAGAAAATCTGCGAAGCGGAGTAAGTTAACAAGAGGAGGAGGTTAAGAAGGTTGCATATTTTCCTACCATTTCACTATCCCATTTCAATCCTACAATTAAGTAAGAAAACCCTCTCAAACCTCTCATTTTTTTTTAATTGTTGAAATTTTCAGATTATATTCATATGATAAAATGACTAACTTATAAATATAAATTTTTATATATATGTATATAAATTTTGTGATGTGTATATCAAATATTTGAAGATATTGATAGTCTTAAAGTTATGGTATTATTGTGGAAGTAGGTTTGTATGTGTAGTTTATACCATTAAAGAGAGGATTGGAGATTTTATTTGGTCTTTGAATTTGCCAGAAAATTTGTACAAATTTTTAGACAATTTTATACTCAAAATTTGAAGATGATTTTTTCGATAAAGTTTTTGAGAATGATATCTAGTTCATCCAAGAATTTTGGCAACAATTATTGAGCTTTGTACGAATTTATACAAATTTTTAATTAAATCTGAAACTGTAAGACAGATTTTATTATATGCTTGAAAATTTATAAAAAAAGTTCTATATTAAGCCAAATCTAGTAATTTCTAACTAAAAGATGAAACTTGAGAAGTCTAGTTTCATGATAATTTTTTAGATTATGGAGTTGATCTATGAATTTAAGTATGGAATTAATTTAAGAAAATGTAATAAATCTGTGTTATAAAATTTCTGGAAATTTTGCAGAATTATTTATAACTTATTTTTGGAAAATTCTTTCTGAAAAGTGACCTAAACATCTTTATTGAATATTCTATACATTTGCACGAATTTTAGAATTGTATAAATAATTTATTTATAATTTTTATTACCTAAGGTATAATCTGAAATTTTCTAGACAAGTTTAAGATCATCACTTCAATCATTTATTTGGATAAAAATCAATTATTGTGTTGGTCTATGAGAGGGAGATTTATGATCTGGTTTGGGCCGTGATAATGGCCGGGCAGATTTGGGCCAAACAAGATTGGGCCGCGGTAACACGGCCCAAACCTGAGAGGTTTTGCTCGGATAAAGCAAGGCGTGGTTGGATTGGGCTGTTTGGCTTCATGATATAGAAGCTGGTCAAGTGGGATGTCCGGCGCCAGGCAAGGCGTGGTTGTTCCACGGTTCAAGAGTTAGCTCGGCAGGAAGGCCGATGGTAAACCAGCATGATCTGTCCCGAGCTCGGCAATGCCGGGATACAACTGAGCTCGGTCGACATGGAGCACGGCGAGCGGAGCGCTCTGGCTAGCTGCACAACACGGTCGTTGACAGCCGAGAAGCTGTAGCCCGGCTGCTGAGCTCCCAGTAGAGTGGGCTGGCAGTTTGGTTAGGTGGTGTTCAGCAAGATTTGTGCTGACAGATGGGATAGCAGCACCACGTGTCGAGAGATGAATGAGAGTAGATTTGGGGCACAGAAGGTATATAAGCGAGTCTGCGCCCCCCTCATGGGGGCAGATGACATTTTGGTGAGATATACACTAAACATAACTCAGTCCTCTCTCCCTCTCTCTCTCTCTCTCTCTCTCTCTCTCTCTATCCCTGTGTGTGTGTTCTAACTTGATCGTCGGAGGGGTATTCCGGCCACACACCGCCGGGTAGCTCACTGCCGTTGTGCTCGCAGGTCGATTGGACAGGCAGGAGCTTGGAAGAAAGGAGTACGGGCTCGCCTAAATATTTGCTCCCCGTACAATTGGCGCCGTCTGTGGGAAACTTGACAAATAAAACCTTATCTTCCAGGCTCATCCGATCGCCGTCCATGGCGAACAACAACGAGATTCCGTTGTCTGCCATCGACGGAGTTACCCCGGAGTCAGGCAAACGGAGAGAAGGACATCCCGCCATTCCTCCTATGGCGAACCTGGAGACTTCTCTAGGAGGACATTCAAGAGACACGCGAGATAAGCGTGGAAGAAGCTTTGGTCATTCACGGAGTCCAGACGGTCACCGGCGGCGGAGAGAATTGCACGCCAGACGACTGGAACACAAGCTAAGAGACCAAGATGCCGTCATCCGAAGAATGGCGGCGGAGATGGAGGATCTTAAGCGACATGTCAAAGGGAAGGGTGTAGCTGGAGTGGGAGACCATAGTGAGCGCACCCAACCCCGCCGTTCATGCAGTCAGAGCCAGTGGCGTACTCCTTCCATCTCAATCACCAGAAGTTACGAGGTTGGAGATTCTGACGAGCACGTAGAGAAGTCCAGCGCGCAAGACAGCACCTATTAACCCTCACGTCCGGCGACGATGTCGAGGTACTCTTATTCCGCTCGTTCAGAGGATTTGCGGGTAGTCTTGAAGGAACGGGCTCGCCGGCGGGAGGCTCAGAGGGTGCCGGCGTTCGAACGGCTATCCTATGGGGTTCACGCCAGTGCAGAGGTTGGAACACCTCTACCCCGCCATGCTGTGCCTCTCCTTCTAAACACAGACTTGGCAAGGCTGAGCGCCACCCCTTTCTCCCTGGAGGTAGAAACAATACCACTTCCCGCGGGCTTCCACCAGCCAAAGTTCACGCTCTATGACGGAAAGACCGATCCGTATATGCATGTGAGCCATTTCCGACAGGTCATGGCCGGACATAGGCGAAATGACGCTCTTATGTGCCTTATCTTCCCGTCAAGTTTGGGCGAGCTGGGCTTGAAATGGTTTGAGAGGCTGCCGAAGGGGAGCATAGAAAGGTGGCAGCAGTTGGCGGAAGCCTTTGTGACGCACTTCAAAACCAACACCAAAACGCCAAAGGAAGTTGACCACCTTCTCAGTGTCAGGATGGAACCGAGCGACACTCTCAAGGCGTACAACTCCAAGTACTGGGAAACCTTCAATGATATCCTAGATTGCCCGGTCAACCTGGCAATCACCCAATATAAGCGCGGTCTCCCGGTCGGACATAGGCTGAGGGATTCGCTTACAATGAGCCAGCAAACATCCATGTGGCACCTAATGCAGCGCATCAATGAGCACATCTGAGTAGAGGATGATGCAGCGACGTCCACCGCGGAGACAACCCCGGTGGCAACGAGCAAGTGGGCGACTGGGTTTTAAGGAAGGTCATGGGCAACGCACTAGTGCCGGGCGAAGGCGAGCTAGGGGCAAACTGGGAAGGGCCTTACAAGATAACCGGGCAAAGGGGCATACCACTTAGAAGATTTGGATGGCAAAGGCGTACCCCGACCATAGAATGCGACCTTATGTAATTTTTTGAGGAAGGAACTGTTTCCGCTACACTTCTAAATGCAAATACTCTTTTTGTCAATGTAATAGAAGTGAATTGCTTTTGCTGAAGAGCTTTGTTGTGTCCGAAATAATAGTGGATGAGGGGCCTACTCTTCTGTTCCAACCAAGATGTTTTACTCCGGCTGAAGGGTTGATGATTTGCTCAACTGCGAGGTTCCAGCTGAGATGTTTTACTCCGGCTGAAGGGTTGATGATTTGCTCAACTGCGAGGTTCCAGCAGAGATGATTTACTCCGGCTGACGGGTTGATGATTTGCTCAACTCCGAGGTTCCAGCCGAGATGATTTACTCCGGCTAGAAGGGTTGATGATTTGCTCAACTGCGAGGCTCCAGCCAAGATGTTTTACTCCGGCTGAAGGGTTGATGATTTGCTCAACTGCGAGGTTCCAGCCGAGATGTTTTACTCCGGCTGAAGAGTTGATGATTTGCTCAACTACGAGGTTCCAGCCGAGATGATTTACTCCGGCTGACGGGTTGATGATTTGCTCAACTCCGAGGTTCTAGCCGAGATGATTTACTCCGGCTAGAGGAGTTGATGATTTGCTCAACTCTGAAGTTTCAGCCGAGCTGATGTTGCTCGCTAAGAAGAAAGTCGCGGAGTGGACCTTGCTCGCCTTCATTGGAGTTCCTTGGCCGAGCTGATCTTGCTTGCCAAGAAGGAAGTCGCGGAGCGGACCTTGCTCGCCTTCTTTGGAGTTCCTTGGCCGAGCTGATCTTGCTCGCCTAGAAGGAAGTCGCGGAGTGGACCTTGCTCGCCTTCTGTGGAGTTCCTTGCCCGAGCTGATCTTGCTCACCAAGAAGGAAGTCACGGAGCGGACCTTGTTCGCCTTCTTTGGAGTTCCTTGACCGAGCTGATCTTGCTCGCCAAGAAGGAAGTCACGAAGCGGACCTTGCTCGCCTTCATTGGAGGTCCTTGGCCGAGCTGATCTTGCTCGCCAAGAAGGAAGTCGCGGAGCGGACCTTGCTCGCCGACCTTGGAGTTCCTCGACCGAGCTGATCTTGCTCGCCGAGAAGGAAGTCGCGGAGCGGACCTTACTCGCCATGCAAACCGAGGACCGAGGAAGAGTTACCCCGGTCAGACAGGTAATCCCAGTCACGCTTGCGCGGACAGAATTAAGGGGCAATTGAGAGGGAGATTTATGATCTGGTTTGGGCCGTGATACTGGCCGGGCAGATTTGGGCTAAACAAGATTGGGCCGCGGTAACACGGCCCAAACCTGAGAGGTTTTGCTCGAATAAAGCAAGGCGTGGTTGGACCGGGCTGTTTGGCTTCATGATATAGAAGCCGGTCAAGTGGGATGTCCGGCGCCAGGCAAGGTGTGGTTGTTCCACGGTTCAAGAGTTAGCTCGGCAAGAAGGCCGATGGTAAACCAGCATGATCTGTCCCGAGCTCGGCAATGCCGGGATGCAACCGAGCTCGGTCGACATGGAGCACGGCGAGCGGAGCGCTCTGGCTAGCTGCACAACACGGTCGTTGACAGCCGAGAAGCTGTAGCCCGGCTGCCGAGCTCCCAGTAGAGTGGGCTGGCAGTTTGGTTAGGTGGTGTTCAGCAAGATTTGTGCTGACAGATGGGATAGCAGCACCACGTGTCGAGAGATGAATGAGAGTAGATTTGGGGCGCAGAAGGTATATAAGCGAGTCTGCGCCCCCCCCATGGGGGCAGATGACATTTTGGTGAGATATACACTAAACATAACTCAGTCCTCTCTCTCTCTCTCTCTCTCTCTCTCTCTCTCCCTGTGTGTGTGTTCTAACTTGATCGTCGGAGGGGTATTCCGGCCACACACCGCCGGGTAGCTCACCGCCGTTGTGCTCGCAGGTCGATCGGACAGGCAGGAGCTTGGAAGAAAGGAGTACGGGCTCACTTGAATATTTGCTCCCCGTACAATTTATCAAATATTGTAAATTAGTAATTCATGTATGGGTGTATTGTGGTTTATTTAATATTGTGCTAGTCTAATTTTGTAAATTAAAAATTCATGTATGTGTGTGATTATGGTTTATTTTCTTTGTATCTAAGTTATTATATTCATACCATGGTTTAAATTAATTGTTTATTTAAATTTTGTAAATTGAATTATTATTGTGTGACATGTGTAATATTTTATGTTGGGAATTTTAATGAGTTGGTATAACATTATTGGTGATTGAAATTTGAATAATTTGTGATTAATATAAAAACTAACCGAAATGATTAATAGTATATATAAAGTTAATGATAGAGGGTTAATACCGATTGTTCATGGTGAACCCTGATTTTTAATAATTTTTTCATAAATTGTGTCGCGAAACCCTAAGATGGCACGGGGCTTATTTGAACCCTTATCGGTATTTGGTTTTAGAATAAAGGTGGATGTGCTGGTGGCACGCAGGGAAGTTACGTACCCCTGGCAGATCGTTCCCTTGGGACAGACCACGGATGCCACGGCTTGGGTATATAACTCTGGGCGTGGGCATCTTTGGTAATTCTTGAATATTTGACCAATGGGGGGTTTCCAAATTAACCGTGGCCATGACTTAGTGGTTGGTAAGAAAATCTCTTGGGTGAGATTTTGAGAGTCACCTAAACTATTAAAATTGTCAAAATTATTATAGTGGTTGTTACATTTATCATGCTATTAATTATTATTATTATTTTAATTATTATGGTTTGATTATTTTCTCTTAAAAAGAATGGTAGGTTGGTTATATTTTCTTACTGTGTTGCAAAAATCATGGCAAATATTTTGTTGCCCTAGCGTTTCATGCCAGATTATGTCGAAGAAGGGACTGAGGTTGAATTTGGAGCTGCTGCTAATATTGAACCTTGGCTATCTTAAAGTCAAGACTTTATCAAAATAAAATTTTATTATCTCTTGTATTAGTATTTAAAAATGTTGTGGCGTTGAATGTGAACTTGTAATTTTATTTTTGTTGTTGAACTTTGACTATGTGAGAATTTAAATTTCCTAATTAGTTGTTAAAATTTTATTTAGCAAGCTATTTGTTATTTAAATTTTATGATGTTCCAAAAAAAAATTTAGGGCGTCACAGTTTGGTATAAGAGCCTAGGTTTGAACCTTTGGGTCATGGGTAGCAATTTATTATTTTACGTTTAAGAAAACCTTACGTTAACTTATAATTTTCAGTGACTTAACTAAGTTAGAACCTTTTTAATTGTAGGATGCCAGGGTCATCAGATATTAACTCTAATGAGGAAAGTTCGGTGGGAAACTATGACATAGAGTTTGACCCAAGCGAAGAAGTGGAGTTGCCTGTAGAAGACTATGAATCTGAACCAGAGCCTGAGCTTGAGCCTGAACCTGAGTCTGAGCCTGAACTTGAACCCGAAAGGGTTGTACTAATGTACAACCCACTGGAGATAATTGTGATTGAGTCAGACACTAAAGAGGAGTCTATAGAAGGCAATATTAATGAGAGCACTAGAGATGTAGAAGCCATGTATGAGAATTGGGATGTTCGAAATGGGTTGCAGATTGGCTCTTTTGTATATGTTAGAATTTATCCCCTAAGAGGTTGTGCTTGGAAAGCTGAGAGTTGGGTAGGTGCCTATATTGGACCTGTCCAAATTCTAAGACAAGAGACTCCCTGGTTATATCAGCTAGGCCTCTTCCCGGATGGTTTCACCAATAGGATGGGCAACCTTTTTGACATTTGGAGCCTTTAGTATATCATGCCCGACCCAAGCAGAATTGTGAAGAGAGATGGGTCAGTGGACTTCAAGGACTGGAGGATCTATCAGGAGGAGCCGGTGCAGCTGCTAGGGTAGTGTGTGCAGGGAACTGCTGTCTTTGTAAGGGTGCTGTGGCGATTCATGGGGCTTTTCCAAGCCACATGGGAGCCAGAAGCCCATGTGAAGAGAGACTTTCCTTGGTTGTTTTCGACGCCTTAAGGGAATTACAAACTAGGCTAACCGATTGTTTTGTATGCTTGCATATAAAATTGCCTAGTTTAGAATTGTTGATGTAAGAATTAACCTGGGATTGTAGGGGCTATCTTTTGCTCGTAGTATTTTTAATATATTTTTTTTGTTTTATTTTTATTTTGCTGATTGTAGCTTATCTAATCTAATTAATAAAGTTTCTTTTTTTTATTATTTACTATCCTTGCACATAAATATAATAATACACAACAATAATGATAAATAAATAAATGAATAAATCACAAATTACTAGAAAAAAAAAATCCCATCATGCTGAATGGCTGGATGAACAAGAAATAGTAACAACAGTAATGGTGATGGAGTGTCTGATGGCGATGTCGCTCGAATTATACGCGCAATTGCTGATAGGGTAGGCAATATACCACCCCGAAACCAAAATCAAAACAAATCTAAAATGATAACAAAATTTGAAAAGCTACATCCTCACAAATTCCTTGGTGGATCAAACCCCTATGAAGCTGAAGCTTGGTTAAGACAAATGAAGAAGTTGCCAGATACTTCTGACATCCGAAATGAGCAAGATAGAGTGACCATGGCAGCATTTCAAATGGAAGGGGAAGCAGATCATTGGTGGGAAATGATCAGAAGTACTCGACAAGTAGAGACATTAACTTGGAGACAATTCGAAGACTTATTCATGGAAAAGTATTTTCCTAACTCGCTAAGACAAGAAATGATTCAAGAGTTCTTCCAACTGAAACAAGGAAAAATGTCAGTCACTCAATATGCGAACCGTTTTGAAGCTTTCTCACGGTATGCTTTAGCCATAGTAGCAAATGAAGAGGATAAGGTAAGATGATTTGAATGGGGTTTGGACACAGACATTAAAGGAAGATTGATCGCAGTGCAACTTTCCACCTATGCTCAAATGATGGATCAAGCTTTAATTGTGGAACGAGAATTAGCGGATTCCGAATACATTAGAAATCAACGAACGAGGAATAACAACCAACCACGCGGAAAAGGTCCAGTCTGCAACACCAGAAACCATCCTGCACCAGCACCTTATACCGGAGGGTTGCAGCAGCAACAAAGGCAGAATCGAGGAAACCAGTAAGGAAGAAACTTTGTAAATGAATGGAAAGGAAAGTGTTTCAGATGTGGTCAACAGGGGCATCGTCGAAGTGAATGTCCTCAAGGTGAGGCGTATTTTATGGATCAGTGAGGGGCACAACAATACAACAAATGCCAACCAGGGCAAGGTTCTAAGCCTACTCAAAATACTCAGACTAACTAGGGGTAGCCATAAGCCTCTAGGAATGCAGGCCGACCAAGAACACAACCACAAGGAGCTGGAAATGGAAAGAAACCAAGAGGGACTAACCAACAGGCAGTAGGGAGAATGTATGCTCTCCAAGAAGAAGAAGATGTTGGTAACCCATCAGTAATTCAAGGTATGTTAATCCTTATGAATTCTTGGGTTAAAGTATTGTTTGATTCTGGAGCTTCGCTAGAGATAGCTATGAGTGTCGCTTCACCCTTAGGAGGTCAAACCTGAGTAAATCTAGTATGTAAATCTTGTGAACTAGAATTCTCCAGTTCATATTTGATCTGTGATCTAAGAGTTATAGAGATGTCTGATTTTGACGTCATCCTAGGAATGGATTGGTTGTCAGCTCATCAAGCCATTATTGATTGTTACCATAAGACAGTGACAACATCCTCCCTTAATGGCACGAAAGTTCAATTTAAAGGAGATAGACAAGATTCTTTAACTCTAACGTGTCGCAAGTCGCAGTGGCATGATCAACTAACTGGATGGTTGGCAAGCTTAATTTTGGAAGATGAAAATTGAAAGGATCTAGGGTTATCCCATGTGGTGTGCGAGCACGCTGACGTTTTCCCTAACGAATTACCGGGATTACCCCCAAAACGAGACGTAGATTTCACTATCGAGCTTCAACCTGGGACTTCACCAATTTCAATTGCACCACATTGTATGGCGCTAGTTGAACTTCGAGAATTGAAGGAGCAGTTGAAAAATTGTTGAATAAAAAGTTCGTCAGACCAAGTGCGTCTCCCTAGGGAGTGCCAGCACTATTCGCGAAGAAGAAGGATGGAACCTTAAGATTGTGCATCGATTATTGACAGCTAAATCGAGTCACCATTAAAAATTGATATCCCTTACCAAGAATTGATGACTTGTTCGATCAATTAAGAGGTTCAAAATGTTTTTTCAAAATTGACCTTAGGTCGGGATATTACCAACTTCGTGTTAAAGAATAAGATATACCCAAAACTGTGTTTCGAACCCGTTATGGCTACTATGAGTTTGTGGTAATGCCATTTGGATTAATGAATACGCCTGGGGTATTTATGAGTTTAATGAACAAAATTTTTACACCTTATTTAGATCAATTTGTGGTAGTATTCATTGATGATATTTTGATATACTCACGATCAGAGGAAGATCACGAGCAACATCTGAGAACCGTTTTGCAAATTCTAAGGGAGAACTAATTGTATGCTAAAGCTAACAAATGTTAATTTTGGTTGAAGGAAGTAAAATTCTTAGGTCATGTTGTGTCTGAATCAAGAATATCTGTGGATCCTACTAAAGTAGGAGCAGTAATGGGATGGAAACAACCTAAGAATACATTTGAGATTCGTAGTTTCTTGGGATTAGCAGGTTATTATAGGAGATTCATTCAAGATTTCTCTAAATTAGCAAGCCGGTGACACGCCTAACACAAAAAGGAGTAAAGTTTGAATGGAACGAAACTTGTGAGCAGTCGTTTCAAGAACTCAAGAAGAGACTGACAAGCGCTCCTATATTAATCATATCCAAATGTGACGTTGGGTACACAGTTTATTGTGATGCCTCTAAAGAAGGGTTAGGTAGTATGTTAACGCAAAACGGGAAGGTAGTAGCTTATGGATCAAGACAATTGAAGAATCATGAGAAAATTTATCCTACTCACGATTTGGAGTTGGCGGCTGTGGTCTATGCACTTAAGACTTGGTGACATTACTTTTATGGCGAAAAGTTTGAGATATTTACCGATCACAAAAGCTTGAAGTACTTGTTCACACAAAGAGATTTGAACATGAGGCAAAAGATGCTGGATAAAGTACCTTAAAGATTACCAATTCACTTTGTCTTATCATCTCGGGAAGGTTAATGTTGTAGCAGATGCACTAAGTCGAAAGACAAGAGAGATTGTAGCCAGCATATCAATTAAAGAATGGGAAATGGTAAACACCGTGAATGAGTTTAAGTTACAACCAGAGAATCAGAATGGGAAGGGTAGATTGTTTTCGATAGTTACAACACCCCAACTTCTTACCAAAGTGTTGGAAGCCCAAAGATTTGATCAAAAGACTAACTTCATCAAGGCACGATTAGCACCCGGGGAATCTTCACCGGATTGGACGCTCCATCAAGATGGTAGTTTAAGGTATTTAGGTAGAATTTTTGTGCCGAACATCGAACAATTAAGAGAAGAAGTACTTAAAGAATTTCACCATTCGGTTTTTACGGTTCATCCGGGAGGAAACAAGATGTACCAAGATCTTAAACGACAATATTGGTGGAGTGGAAAGAAGAAGGACGTTGCTTAATTCGTATCGAAGTGCTTGACGTGTCAACAAGTGAAGGTAGAACATCAGAAGCCAGCAGGGAAACTCTAACCTTTACCAATACCTAAATGGAAGCGGGAACATATAACAATGGATTTTGTAACGGGATTACCTCGGTCGCCGCAAGGCCACGATGCCATTTGGGTGATGGTTGATCAATTAACTAAGACGGCACATTTCCTACCAATAGGACTAGCAGACACACTCGAATCATTAAGTCGAATATTTATTCGAGAAATCATTAGGTTGCACGGAGTACCAGTCTCAATAGTGTCAGATCGTGATTCTCGTTTTACGTCACAATTCTGGCAAAGTCTGCAAAAAGCCTTGGGTACAGAGTTGTGTTTTAGTACAGCTTTTCACCCTCAAACTGACGGTCAATCAAAAAGAACAACTCAGATTTTAGAAGACATGCTTCGAGCTTGTGTGATAGACTTTAAGGGTAGTTGGGAAAGACACTTACCACTAGTTGAATTCTCTTGCAATAATAGTTTTCCAGCAAGTATTGGTATGGCACTGTATGAGGCTCTGTATGGACGGCCTTGTCGATCACCAATATGTTGGACGGAAGTCGGAGAAGCACATCTTATAGGGCTAGAGTTAGTTCAAGAAACTACCGAGAAGGTGAAATTAATTAGACAAAGACTTGAGACCGCTCAGAGTAGGCAGAAAAACTATGCAGATTAAAGGAGAAGACCTTTAGCATTTAAAGTTGGAGATCATGTGTTTCTGAAAATACAACCTCGTCGAGGAGTTGTTCATTTCGGAAAGAAGGGAAAATTGTCACCTCGCTTCATTGGGCCTTTTGAAATTTTGGACAAAATAGGAGAAGTGGCGTACCGTTTGGCTCTACCACCTCAACTAGCTGGAGTACATAATGTTTTCCAAGTCTCTATGCTACGAAAATCCGAGCCACACCCTTCTCATACCATCAATTGGGAGGAAATTAATCTTGATGAAGATGTGACATTTAAAGAAAAGCCTGTCAAAGTTTTAGATCGTTGCAAGAAGAAATTACGAGGTAAAACTATTCTGTTGGTTCGAGTTCTCTGGAGACATCGTGGGACGGAAGAGTCAACGTGGGAACGAGAAGATATGATACGTGTCCATTACCCTCAACTTTTTGAGTCTAAAGGTACGAATTAATTTCGAGGACAAAATTTTTTTTTTTTTTTTGGGTAGATTATGAAAACCAGCATTTAATTATTCTAAAAATAAAAATAAATAAATAAATTAATTAATTAATAAATTTTATCTGGAGTTTGTCTGAAATATGTTAGTGTATAAGTTAGTTTTAAATTAATCTACTTAAATCACTAACAAAGACATTATTAAGAATAATAATTTTGTGGGTATTCAATATTTATTATTTATAAATTATTTTAATTAGGATTTAACATGATAATTATTCTTACTAAATACCTTAGTTAAAAATCTTAGTATATCAATTTTGAGAAACCCATACAAATACACACACACACACACACACACAAAAAAATCTGAATCGAATTCTCGGTGTCAGAATAATGCCACCTGTTTGTTTGCTTATAAATGTAGGAACCCTTACCTCATCATACTTTTTGGATTTAGAAGATACGAAGTGACCAGAGAATGATGAGAAGAGAGAGAGAGAGAGAGAGAGAGAGAGAGAGAGAAGGGAAAAGCCTCAGTCTCAGCATGTTTATATATATATATATGCATGCTACTCTTTGATTAGAGAATGTAAAGGAAACCTGAGAAAAGAAAATCTGCGAAGTGGAGTGAGTTAACAAGAGGAGGAGGTTAAGAAGGTTGCATATTTTCCTACCATTTCACTATCACATGTCAATCCTACAACTAAGTAAGAAAACTCTCTCAAACCTCTTTTTTTTTTTTAATTGTTGAAATTTTCAGATTATATTCATATGATAAAATGACTAACTTATAGATAAATTTTTTTATATATGTGTATATAAATTTTGTGATGTGTATATCAAATATTTGAAGATATTGATAGTGTTAAAGTCATGGTATTATTATGGAAATAGGTTTGCATATGTAGTTTATACTATTAAAGAAAGGATTGAAGATTTTATTTGGTCCTTGAATTTGCCAGAAAATTTGTACGAATTTTTAGAAAATTTTATACTCAAAATTTAAAGATGATTTCTTCTACAAAGTTTTTGAGAATGATGTCTAGTTCATCCAGGAATTTTGGCAACAATTATTGAGCTTTGTACGAATTTATACAAATTTTTAATTAAATCTGAAACTATAAGACAAATTTTACTATATGCTTGAAAATTTATAAAAAAAAAAATTCTATATTAAGCCAAATCTGGTAATTTATAACTAAAAGATGAAATTTGAGAAGTCTAGTTTCATGATAAATTTTTAGATTATGGAGTTGATCTATGAATTTAAGTATGGAATTAATTTAAGAAAATGTAATAAATCTGTGTCATAAAATTTCTGAAAATTTTGCATAATTATTTATAACTTATTTTTGGAAAATTCTTTCTAAAAAATGACCTAAACATCTTTATTGAATATTCTACACGAATTTTACAATTGTATAAATAATTTATTTATAATTTTTATTACCTAAGGTATAATCTGAAATTTTCTAGACAGGTTTAAGATCATCACTTCAATCATTTATTTGGATAAAAATCAATTATTGTGTTGGTCTAATTCATCAAATATTGTAAATTAGTAATCCATGTATGGGTGCATTGTGATTTATTTAATATTGTGCTAGTCTAATTTTGTAAATTAAAAATTCATGCATGTGTGTGATTATGATTTATTTTCTTTGTATCTAAGTTATTATATTCATACCATAGTTTAAATTAATTGTTTATTTAAATTTTGTACATTAAATTATTATTGTGTGATATGTGTAATATTTTATGTTGGAAATTTTAATGAGTTGGTATAACATTATTGGTGATTGAAATTTGAATAATTTGTGATTAATATAAAAACTAACCGAAATGATTAATAGTATATATAAAGTTAATGATAGAGGGTTAATATCTGTTGTTCAGGGTGAGCCCTGATTTTTAATAATTTTTATGTAAATTGTGTCGCTGTTGGCTTTTTGGCTTTCGAAGGGTATTTTTGTAAATGCGAGCGTGCCAGCAAGGATCAATCAGTCCTTACAGAAATGTTAATTGCCAACCAATTATCAGACGATTGTGTTTTAGTTCTTTCAATCTCAATGAAGAGGATTTTTACTGGTGACTTGACTTAGGAGAAATTAAGCAAAATAACAGTTAAATGAAGAGCAATTGAAGTATTTCATTAGAATGAAAACTTACAATGATCCAAACTCAGCCTCGTAGAGGTTTACAGTAACAATCTACTTGAAACTACTCCTATGAATGAAGTGCAGTGCAAGAATTTAAAGTACAGGAATGTAAAGACTGGAAATGTAGAACTGGAAAAGAAAATATGTAAAGTAAGACTGGTTTGTATGATCTGAGTCTGGGTCCTTTTTTCTGGGGTCTTCCCCACTATTTATACTTCTCAAGGATGACCATCGAATTGCACTTCAAACCGTCGAACTGCTCCTTTATGATCGCTGATCATGTTGCCTTATAAGTAGTTCCACTACGCCATCACTTGCAGTTAGGCTTCCCTCCTATATTTGAATTTGAATCTAAGTAACTGTTAAAGCCACGTCACCTTGCACCTCTTTATTGATCCAATGCTACTCAGATCACGTGAGAACCAATACTAACTACCACGTGTACGATCAGAATCGAAGACTTGAATAATCTTCCTATATTACCCTTATTCTGCCACGTGTTGAATTGTAACTGGCTTGTACAAAATATGAAGCCAACATTACCTCCCACACTAATATACCCAATACTTGGTGATATTAGTGGATCAAAGCCCTTTTCCCCGCGTTTTTTAGAACGTGCATGGGGTCTATATTCTGGAAACACAACCGTCACTTATTGATGATCATTTGCATTAATTCTCTTTCAATCTTTTGAACACCCCAATACCTTAGCACTCGTACAGACTGATACTTCTTCTATGGCTGAATCAACTTTCTCCTCCACTGATCGAGCACACGAAGAGTCATATGATGATGTTGTTCCTCCTCGAAAGAATTTTCATGCATTAATTAGCCACCTTTATCCACCTTTCCATATTCAGGTCATGGATGCCTTTGCAAATTATCGACCTTTGGATTACGAACGCATTGCCCTTAATCTTTCGATTCAGAAACTTGCGAATATAGATACAAGAAGTTCTTCCTCTAACTCACCCTTGTGCTTCGAACAAACTGCTCACAAACCTTTGATTCGGAAAGTTGCAAATATGGACTTGGGAAACTCTTCTTCACAAACCTCTGCATGGGATAAAGCTGCAACTTCTTCCTCTTCTGGGGTTTCTGACTGGACAAGTTGGTCAACACCTGAGACCTGTGATTTAAGGGAACGAATCAACCATCATTTTGTTGAGTTCACTGACCCTTTAGAGTTTCCTTCCTACGCTCGAAGTTCAGTGGTCTACCCCTACGTGCCCATTGACCATCGATGTAGTTTGGAGGCGAATCTGCTTGTAGCATGGTACACATCTTCCATGCCTACAAGGATAGTGCACGCCGCTCGACGCCCAGAAGAGGCACAAGGTTATAATCCATCATTCTTAGCTCAGAAGGCGAAGATTTGTTCTTCTGACTGGCTTGGTTATATTAATGCCTTTGTTCCTTCTACTCCTGCTCCACTCCCTGAAATGGAAGCATCCATGTCTTCTCCTTTGCCAAATCCTTGCTGGATAGAGAGACTAAGGTTTGCCCTCTCTATGGACAAGGTCTTTCCACCTTACAAGCCTCCGCCTTTCCCCACTCCAGTTGAGCGGAAGCAAGCTCAACTTCTGCTTACGGCTTTCTCTCACTTGCCCTTCAATGTCCTTGAGGATGAAGTCTCTCTCAAGAACCTTCGATGGGCTTGTGACATTTTGACTCGAGGTCATGTCCTCAATCCCCTTGCCCAAGCAGAGCTTCACATGTTTATGGACCAACTTCCGTTGCTCCTCTATTGGCATCGAACCTCCATGGCAACCACACAATCCTTAGACCAACTCTCGTCCCTTCGAATTCATGCCCGGTACGAAGCAGAGAACTTCATTGAAGAATTCGATGATTTCAAGAATAAAGATTTTGCATACTGGATGACTTGGATATAGACGAATTGGAACAAAGATTGAGAGAAGTGGCTTTCGAAATAAAGGCTGAAGAGCTCTACTACGAAATGAGAGCACATCAACTCATGCAGCCGATGTTCGAAGAAATAGAGGATAGAATAAAGAAAGAACAGAAATTCATTGATCATAGTTGGACTAAATTTCATGATCTTGTTATTTATTCCATTCCCTACTTTTATGAACTTGAGTTTGTACCCAAATAGGGCCATTCGATGTAATTGTTTTTTGCTTTAATACGACTAAAACTTTTCCTTTGTTTGGCATTGTCTCCGTTTGTTTTTAAAAGCAAATTCAGGACTTCGAACTGAACAATCTCATCCTTCGAACCTGGACTCAATTGTTTTAAATGAAACACTACAAAGAACCAATTATGAACTTTTCCAATTTATGGAATAAAGTTGACAATTTTTGCTGTTTTTCAATTAGAATCAGTGCTTCGAATCTAACAATCTCATACTTAAAGCTTGCTTCAACCATAACCAACATCTGATCATGGTTAGTATGATCAATTAGTTTTAAATTGACCATCTTTTGCCTCAAACAACAGTTCATGCTGTTTTTAGTTCAACAAACAACCCCCACCTTTTATATATATATAAACCAACCATTGGTTTTGATGTTTCGAACTCCAATTCCCATCCTTAAGGAGTCTCAAGTCTTGCCTCGAAGGACATTACTTTCATTAAGAAACCTAAAATAGGTCTTTAAATCCTTTGAAGTAAAACAAATACTTGAGTATTCTTACATTTTTAAGTACGGAAATGTGCTTCGAAGCCGACTTCTTTGTTTCGAAGCCGTTGTTTTTTGGCTTTTGGCACCAAAATCTGGTTTCGAAGCCAAATATTTTACTTCAAAGCTAGCCTCAGCATCTGGGCTGTGTTTTTCCCTCCAAATACTATCAATATTTGAAGGAAACTCTTCGTATTCGTACTTTTAGTGCTTAACGAACCAAGCGTTATATATCCCCCAAACACAAAGGCTTTTGAAACCCTTTTATTTCGTGTTCTGAAATCATTTGCTCGCTCAACACACAAACCATTTTACCTCTGCCGATCTTCCACTTCCCTCTACTTCCTTTCTCAGCTTCACCTTCTGGAAAAGCGTACTATCAATGGCTTCTTCTTCGGTGCCAGTCGTAAAGCGTGCGAGCCCATCTGTAGCCCTGAAGAGGATCATTGATGCAGAATGTGAGAAGTACAAAGCTGGGGAGAAAAGTGCTATCGATGGACGAATCTTCATCCCTCGTCGCCATGTGCAGCAAGACTATGTGCTTGGGCCCATATTCAAGGAGATCCTTACTGACCTCCCAGCCCTATATCCTCGTTTGGAAAACCAATGTCTTCTTTACGAAGGTGGTCTTGACTGGAGGAACTGGAGGATAAACCGCCCCACCGATGCTGGCCCACAGTGAGACCGGAGTGGCAAGAATGGTATGACCGGGTTGTCCCCGCTAAAACT
The DNA here is from genome assembly GCA_036172215.1 of Camellia granthamiana. Lineage (NCBI taxonomy): Eukaryota > Viridiplantae > Streptophyta > Magnoliopsida > Ericales > Theaceae > Camellia > Camellia granthamiana. The sequence continues at coordinate 91,658,799 of CM069908.1, read as the reverse complement.
CTGGACCTTCAAGAGCTCTGCCTTCTCGATGCTCTCCGACTATCCAGAGTAACTATCTCAGAGGACCTTTTCCTAATTCCTGCTGCCTTGTGTTTTTGGAATCCTATCTTTAATTTCTTTCAATTTAGATGTGGGATGATGGCCCCTACTGTTCTTGACATTTGCCATCTACTAGGATTATCCCCCATTGGTACCCCCTTTGGACCAGATTACCCTGACCCAGCAGTCCCTTTCTCCCTCCCCTCTCTTAACTCATCCTATAGTGATTTCGCTAAGGCTGAGAATAAAACAGAGGGCCTTATGACTGATAGGGAATTCTTTCTTTCTTATTGTATTGGCTTTGCAAATTCCTCTTCTGCACCTCCTCTCAGAGAATCATGCCTGAATTTGCCCCTCTTGCCAAAGCCTTTGTTTTACAGAAAAATGTGGCCTTAGCCTCATATGTTCTAGGCCATGTATATAGAGTCTGCTCCCTCTTCTGTGAGAAACCCTTAGATGCTAACCAAGGGGGGCCATTCTGGATCCTTCAGCTTTGGCTTTTTGTCTATTTCACCGAGTTACAATCCAAATGCCTTAAATTTTCTGAGCCAAACCCTCTTACTCATGGCATAAGGCTGGCCAATGCTTCACTTTATCCCTCCACTTTTGCTTTTTACTTCTCTTTCTTCCACCAACTTCCAGCTTCCCTTCCTACTTTCCGTTTCCTTCCATTCGAACCCACCATTGGTCCATCTTGGTTGAGGAATTTCCTAAGTGACAGGTCCTGCGCCTCACCTGCTCACAAAGATATATGGGCTTCCATTCTAATCCCTAGAGAGTTATTTATTGGGACCTTGAACCCCAGAGCCTACAAATGCATAGCTGAGCCGTATTGTCCTACTCAATTTGCTAAACAAGTTGGCTTCACACATGGGGTCCCAATACCTCTCTGCAGCAATACCAATCTAAGTCTCACTAAGAGGGATCTGAAAGTTCGGAGGTCTAGGCTAGAAGAGGCAACTTCCAAATTTATAGATGACTTGGTCAATTTCGAGTATACCCCTTTCCTTCCTCAGGATACCTTGTTGAAGAGGTACCAGAACTGGTGGGTGACCAACATGGAAGTATACTTGGCCATTTCTCCTCAGAACCTGCTAATGGTATTGGATCTGCCCAAGCCCAAAGGAGCTGGAACTATTACTTCTTCCACTGTTTCAGTTGCAGTGTCTGCGTCCACTCCTGCTGCCTCAACTCCTCCTAGAGTCACTTGGGCTGCTTCGAAGAAAGGTATACACCTTTGTTTCTTTTCCTTTGGCCTTCTCTATAATGGTTGTAGTCTTATCCTTAGTTCTTCTTTTGTGAAGGTAGCCCACAACAAAAGAAAAGGAGACTGCTTGAGCTTGAAAAGAAAACAGTTGAGGTGCAAGCAGAAAAAAAAGAAGAAACAGATCAAGAGCATGAGTCGCCCTTAATAAGAAGGAAAAGAGTGATCGTCCCTACTTCTGACTTAGTCCAAGATGAGACAACTGCCAGAGAGGTAGAAGAGGAGCTCATCTCTACAGAATCTAGATCCCAGATTAAAGAAGTTGAGAAGGAAATTGAGAAGGAGCAGACAATACCAATACAGAGAAGAAAGAAAAGAAAGATGACTATCTCTCCTTCTGATTTCACAGAAGACTCCGATTTCGAGACAATTGCCAAGGCAATAGAAAAGAGAAAGAAAGTGACTGCTTCTGCTACTAACTTGGTTGAAGATACCACCCATGAGGCAGCTGCCAAGGCAGTAGAACAAGAACATTCTAAGGCCATAATTGTCTTCGAGAGGGCTGAGAAGAGACGGCAACAACAATTTCTGAGAGATGAAGCTGCTGCTGCTGATGCATTACAAAGGAAAACTGCAAGAAGGCAACAAACTGCCAAACATTACTCCCTTCGTAGCTCTCCCATCACTGCAAACATTGTTGAAACAAGTAATTTCTTTCATGCTTCTACTATTTTTCCTTATCAAATTTTGACATTGAAGCATGGCATTACGTTTCTTCCTTTTTGCAGCAACAACTACTGAGGCTATACTTCTAATGAGGACTCCCTCAATTTCAGTTGAAGTTAATCAAATGCAAAATGTAAGGGCTATTCAGATATTACTCTCACTTCCAAGGCCTGCATTTGATGTACCTTCTTTGAGTCCTAGCATTCTTGTAACTATTTCTTCTGGTCTGACTCTATATCTTCCCTATCTAACCTTTGACCTGTCTCAATTTACTTCTCATTCGGGTCCTGCTCTTCCTTCTCCTTCTAAGGAAATTTCAACCATTACCTCTTCTTCGAAGGTATCTGATTCCCCAATTAAGGGTGCTGGTAGTTCTCCAACTCATAGTTCATTACCTTTGCCTACTTCCAACCCCTCTTCACTTGATTCATTGGTGGCTAAGACCATAGAGACTGCCAAAGATGCTTCATCCATTTCTCCTATCCCTATGCAGTCTTTTATGCCTTCCACCACAACTCTCTCTGCACCCCTCATGTCTACGGATGAGGTAGACATCTTCGAAGCCAGGCTAGCCAGTCTCTTCGATGTACCCTCTACCTCTTCAATAACCAATTTTAAAACTGAGCCATTAGTTTTGGCCTACTCCTTGCTACAAATTCTTAAAAGCTCTCATTCCTCCAGCAGCAAGCCTTCTGCACCTCTGATGGGCTTAGACACCTGCCTGGAACTGTTAATTTCCTTTTCGAGGCTTTATAAAGGCCTATAATAAGAGATGGGTTCCTCCAACGCTACAAAGTTGCTGAACAGTCAGGCATGGATGTCTCAAGTCACTTATCCCTAGCAGCAGCTGCTATCGACTTCTATATCAACATTTGCCATGCTGCCAAAGCTGCGAAGGAGAAATTGGCTAGATGTAGACACCCCATTTTTGACCGACCTTAAGACTCAGACGTCACCGATTGAGCGCTCGGTGATGTTGCATGTTGTGCTCGTTCAGAAGTCTCAGAGACGCGGCCGTGCGCCCTGCCTCCGGACTCCCGAACTCTCTTCTGTGCCTTGCCTCGGTTTGCGAACCAGACTCGGTTTTCTCTGTTTTCTTTCCTGAGGGGAGGGAGTGGTCCCGTAGACTATCTCTCAGTGGCCGTGGGCTAATTTTCGTGGCCGTAGGCCATTTTGCCCATTTCGGAGCCCGGTTCCCGGTTTTCGGAGCCGTAAGGCCGTGTGCCTCGGCTCGGGACCGCCCAACCATCTCCGATTTCTCCGGTTCTTGGCATGCATCTCATTTACTCCCTTTCAAGGGACACTGGGGTCTCAAATACCCACTTCGTGGCCGAACACCACTTTCGGTGCCTACAGCCTATTTTCGGGACCCCGAACTGCGTGATTCGGGCCCCGAGCATTCGTTTTGCATCGGTTTTTGTTCAATTTTGGCAGGTACCTCTGTTTTATCATAAGGAGGGACACTGGTGTCTCAGAGACCAACTTCGTGGTCGAGCACCACTCCCGGTGCCTAACAGCCCACTTTCGGGGTCTCGAACTGCGTGTTTTGGCTCCCGAACCTTCGTTCTACATTTTTGGGCTCCGACCCGAACTTGAGATAGTCATATTTTGAGGTCCTTTTCATGTTTGATTAAGGACCTTTTACTGTTTGACATCTCCATTTGTCACTTGCCTTTTTTACCTCTTTTTGGGCCTTTTTGCACGGTATTTTAGGCGTACTTGTGGGCTGCGTTGGACTTGGCCGTAAACTACAATGTGTCTTATTTTGAGCCCCTCTTCGACTTTGTTGAAGGGCTCTCGGCCATTTGAGAACCGTAGCTACCACTTTCCCTTTTGGCCATTTTTGGAGGGAAACTTGAAATGTTTCCCCCCCTTTTTTCCCCCCTCTTTTTCCCCCTCTTTTCTAAACGTTTTTGCCTATTAATACAGCCCTCCAGATCTGTTTTAAGGGTTAGAAAATCTGATTTGGGAGCTCCTCCATACAATCTCTCTCTCTAATTTTTCAAACACCAAAATCATCCAAGTTTCTACACCCCCTCTTCATCACCACCTAGCACCACCACCACTACACCATTTCCAGCAGCAAGGAGGGCCTTCCAGCAGCTAAGAGGCACCATTTTCAGTCCTAGAAGCAGCTAAGGTTTTGGTCTACAAGGGTAAGCACTCATTTCCCCTTTTGAGCTCCATTTTTGTACCATTTTTCTACCCTCTTTGCTTGAGGTTTTGAGCTCCGACCCCTACTGAAAGGGGCACTCTTTTGAGCCATATTTCATGTTTGCTTAAGGGTCCAACCTTGTTTGACCCTTCTATAGTCTAGTTGCTTCAATACTCCTTGATATGCCACATTTTTGCATGGAATTTCTGGCCTGCGTGTGATCTGTTTTTGAGCATAATATAAACTGTAAGTAGGCTCATTTTGAGCCCTTCTTCAACATTGAAGAAGGGCTCAACCATGTTTGGCCTCTCTAGCATGCACTTGCTTTGTAATCTCTCATATTTACCGTAAAATTGCATGATTTGTTTGGTCTACTTGAAGTCTGTTTTGGAGCATGTCATTAACTGTGAGTAGGCTTATTTTAGGTCCCTCTACAACATTGTAGAAGGGATCAACTTTGTTGGGGGTCTCCATGTTATACTTGTCTTTATATCCCTCCTTGACCCCCATTCTTGCATGCTTTGTTAGGCCTATTTTGCTTCTGTTTTCGGCCATGATCAGGTCTGGAAATATCCATATTGTGGCCTTCTTGTCATGTTTTGTTAAGGGTCCAAGGCTGTTTGATGAATGTTTGGCATACCTCATGTTATAGCCCTTTGTTGGCTTCAATCTTGCATCACATTTTTGCCATATTTGTATGCTGATTTGAGGGTTGTCATACACTGTAAATGTGCATATTTTTGGTCCCTCTTCAGTGTTGTAGAAGGGAATTTTTCAGTTTGGGATTTGCATATACCACTTGTTTCAATACCCCTCTCTTGGCCCTATTTTTGTAGGCCATTGTTGTCCTATCTATGCTTACTATTTGGCCATGTTTTGAACTATAAAAATGCTATTTTGGGGGCTGCCTTGCTACTGTTTTGCATGTCGTGTACCAATTGCGCATATTTAGTATAGCTATAGGCCATTTCGGGTGCCTAAATTCGCATTTCGGGACTATTTCGGGCATCGGGTGTAATTTTGCTATGATTCGGGGGCTGTTTTGCATCATCTTGGTTGCTGAAATTTGCATGTTCCATATTCCATATGCCACATCTCATTTGCATGTCATTTTTGCGCCTTTGGGCCATGCCTCGGTTTGCGTGCCCGTGTGCACGCATTTCGAGGTGCTTCATTTTTATCCGACGGCAGCCTATGTGAGTGTGGCTGAGGCCCTCTCATGTTGGCATAAGCCCATCATTGCATCCCGTTGCCATTTTATGCATGCCTCGGTTTGCGTGCCCGTGTGCACGCATTTTGAGGCGCTTTATTTTTATCCGACGGCATCTTATGTGAGTGTGGCTGAGGCCCTCTCATGTTAGTATAAGCCCAATTTGCATTCCGTATGTCATTTGCATTGCGTATGCCATCGCCTCGGTTTGCGTGCCCGAGTGCACGCATTTCGAGGCAGCTCATTTTATCCGACGGCAGCCTATGTGAGTGTGGCTGAGGCTTTCTCATGTCGGCGTAAGCCTAATTTTGCATTTTCATGCCTTTATATCATCGCCTCGGTTTGCGTGCCCGTGTGCACGCATTTCGAGGCACTTCATTTTTATTCGACGGCAGCTTATGTGAGTGCGGCTGAGGCCCTCTCATGTTAGTGTAAGCCCAATTCGCATTCCGTATGCCATTTCATGCCTGTATGTCACTGCCTCGGTTTGCGTGCCCGTGTGCACGCATTTCGAGGCACTTCATTTTCATCCGATGGCCTCTTATGTGGGTGCAGCTGAGGCTCTCCCATGTCAGTATAAGCCCATATTGCATTGCATATCATATTTCATGTCATTTCATGTCTGTATGCCATTTCCTCGGTTTGCGTGCACGTGAGCACGCATTTCGAGACATCCCATTTTAGTCTCATTGTATATTGTATTTCATGTCATTTCATGTCTGTATGCCATTTTCTCAGTTTGCGTGCTCGTGGGCACGCATTTCGAGGCATCTCATTTTCATAGCATTGTGCATGCTATATCACATGTTAGCTGCATTTCATGCATACCATGCATATTGCATCGTGTTCGGGATAGGCGTTAGCCCGGGCACGGGAAACGAGGTGCATCCCGTACTCCGAGTACCGGAATGTGTCTCAATTCCCAAGTCACCGACACTCCGGATCACCCATGATGGAGTTAGGTTTTGTTGTAGCATTCATCTGCATTCACCCTATATTGAGCTGTGCAATCCGACTCCTCGGCCATCATGCATCGAGATGCGTGATTGGTGGCACGAGGATCGAGGCATGCATATATTTGTGAAATACATTGCTATGCCCTTTTCCTGCTCTCTGTTGCAGCAAAATGAAGAATCAGCTACTTTTCGGAGTCCGACGCGCATTTCGAGAAAAAGTGTAAACAGAGGCTAATCGGGGCATCCCAGTGGATTTCCGCGCCAGGCAGCCCAACATGCATCATCCATCAGAAGCAAGGCAGTCCCTGGCTTGCATGCTAGTTTTACTTCTTTTGTAATTAATTTGTTAATTAATTAGAATCTGTATTATTCTTTTATTCGGACTGTATTATTTATTCAGACCCTCTGCGCGAGGGCATAATTGTAATAAGGGTGTGTGAGTGTGATGTATGTCTTCCAACCCCATTTCTTTCTCCCTTTTATTTACCCGCTTATGATGGTTAGATATAGGGCATATTTCAATTAGCATAACAGTATGACAGCATGTTTGCATCATTCATCTGTTTTGCATGCACCGGGCTCGGCGCATCATACAAACTGCATTGTATTTCAATTCCAAATTGAATACATGTTAGCTGTAGCATTCCATATGCCATGTTTAGAATAGCCGAGCCTGCTATAGTTTGCATTTTTGCATGTGTTGCATTAGGCATTTCTGTATATTCTAGGATCATGCATGATTTCTAATCAGTTTTCTGTTTTGGCTTGGAGTACTCTGTAAGTTTTATGCTTTAGCATCCTTGCATGCGTGTGAGTGTTGCCATGATAGCATGCTTACCATGAGGCTAAATGCTTATGTGATATAACTGCTTTGAATGCCTGTGGGTGGAGGTTGAGTTATCTGAATTGGGACAATTCATCAACTGTTTGTTTTAAGCCCACTAGATGGTGGCAAAACCATTGTTCTTATAAGCCCACCTGAGGGTGGCAAATCTGCATCTTAAGCCTACCTGCGGGTAGCAAACCATCTTTCAAAAACAAACATGAAATGTTTTGTTCCAATTCAGGCGACTCAGTCTATACTTGTATGCTGTGCGCATCACATAGTAACCTAGGCTAATAACCGGAATAAGAATTCACAATGTTTTCAAAAACTGATATCATGGTTAGTAGAGGCCGGTCTTTGACCGGGCGAGAGGGGGTGCTCACGATGTGACCTTCCCTAATCGTACCCAAGTTCCCGAGCCGAGGCAACTTTGGTGATGACGGACACGTGGCCTTTGGCACCGAGTCAGGGTTTCCTAAATTTCCCATTTTAAAATATTTAGGTGGCGACTCTGTTATCTGGCAAAGCAGTCCATGTTTGGCACTTCTTTCAAAAAATCTGTTTTTCTCAAAAACGATTTGCCGGATTTGGACTCTTTGGTTCGAGATTTGGAACCGCAACAAAATCGAGTCCGAACTGTAGCGAGGTCCCTCGCGGGCTTGTTACACTAGAGACCAGAGTTTTGTTTCCCAAGTACATACTAAAGTCTCAGAGCTCAAGGAACAACACTCTTCTGCCTCTCACTTTCGAGTTCAGCTGCTGAAGAAGAAAGCTCAACTTGAAGAGGAGCTATCTGCAGTGAACCAGGCCTTAGTCCGAACTGCTACCAAACTGCAAATCACCAACCAAGGACTGGCCGATCGGAAAGAAGAAATGGCTGCAGCTATTCAACTATTTTCATCACTTAGCAATAGGGAATTTGTTGTAAAAGAACAATCAAGACATTGTAATGATTTTTGGGCCAATTTGTGGCAAAATGTACTTAACTCTTTATGAAAAACAAATTCTTGTCTATTATCTGAGTAGTCTTGTGTTCTTATACTGGTGTTTATTTTATTCCTTGTGTTTCCCAAATGGTTGGAAAATAAGGCTTCAAATATCTGCCATTAATCTTTTTGGGATGTACATAACCATTCAAATTTCTCAAATGGTATGCTCCAAAAAGCAGAACTTTATGAATTTGATATGGTCCTTCCCAGTTAGGTGACCACTTGCCAAACTTATGACTTTTAATTCTTATTGGGAGTATTGTCTTCCATACCAAATCACCTTCATCAAAGCCAATGTGTTTGACTTTCTTATTATAATTCTTGGCTGCTTTTTTCTTTTGGAAAAGAATGCTATTTAATGCCAGAACTCTAACTTCATCTATGCTTTCTAACTCCAAGCACATACTTTGATGGTATCGCTTAGGATCTAACTGATCTTGGCATCTTACCCTCAAAGATTTAACATTGATCTCCACAGGTAACACTACATCATGCCCATATACTAAGGCATAAGGGGTGACTCCTGTACTTGACCTTGGGGAAGTTCTGTAAGCCCACAACACATCCAACAATAAGTTATGCCAATCCCTGGGATTGTCCTCCACAACCTTTTGTATTCCTTTTTTCAAGGACTTATTGGATGATTCAGCTTGACCATTGGCTTGTGCATAATATGGGGTGGAATTAACGAGACTAATTCCAAATTCTGCCACAAAGGACTTCACCATCTTCCTGTCGAACACCATCCCATTATCCACAGTTATAGTTTGTGGGATGCCAAATCTATGGATTAGATCCTTAATAAATCAAATAACCTCAGTCTGGTCTACAGCCTTGTATGGCTTAGCTTCGACCCACTTAGTGAAGTAATCAGTGGCCACTAGAATGAAACAATGATGCTTCGAAGAAGATGGGTGTATTTTCCCCATCATATCCATGGCCCATCCTTTGAATGGCAAGGCTTCACTACTGCATATGTAGGTCAGTTATGGGCACATGCCTTATTGTGCCATGCTTTTGGCATGCCTGGCAACCCTTTGCATACTCTATGCAGTCTTTAAGGATAGTTGGCCAATGGTAGAAATGCCTTCGAAGCAACCATCTCATCTTCACACCAGGCTGATGAGCACCACAGATGCCTTCATGAACCTCAGCCATAGCTGTTAATGCTTCTTTTGGGCCTAAACATTCTAGCAATAAGCCATCTCCCCCCCTTTTGTAGAGAGCATTACCATATATCATATATTGCATAGACTGCAATTTAATTTTCCTGCTGGCCTTCGAAGATGGACCAGCCAAGTACTGCATTATTGAATGCCTCCAATCTTGTTCTTGTAAGTCATTATGATTGACTTCCAAGACCACATTCCTTTTATTCAAAGGTGGTATCAATTTCTGATATGTTGTTTGGCTTATGTTCCTTTGGGCATTATCCCTTCTCTTGAAGTTCGAAGCTTTCTGAGCCACATCATTAGCTCTATTATTCAAGAATCTTGGAACATGAGTCACATTTGCTATTTGAAATTGAGAAAGCAGATGTAATGCAACAATATAGTATGGTAAAATGCTTATGCTTTGACACTTGAAAATCCCTTTCACTTGGTTAACCACCAATTGAGAATCTCCAAATATGTCAACTGCATGAACTTGTAATCCAATAAGAATTTCTAGTCCCACTATTAAGGCTTCATATTCAGCTTGGTTATTAGAACATGTAGCTTCATCCACTCTGAAACCATATGTGGTCTCTACTCCTTGTGGAGACCTAATCACAATACCAATTCCAGTTAAGCCATTGGCTTTCAACCCATCGAACCACATCTGCCATGGCTCAACACTAGCCATACCAAGTTCCATTATCTCTTTGGCTCTCTGTCTGAGATGGATGGTTTGCCAGAAAATTGGCTAAAACTTGTCCTTTTACTGCCCTTTGAGGGACATATTCTAGATGAAATTCTGATAAGGCTAGTATCCACTTGCCAATTCTTCCCCTCAACATAGGTCTAGATAACATGTACTTAACCAAATCTGTGGTTGCAATTACCAAGACAGTTGTAGGTAAAAGATAGTATCTTAATTTCATTGCAGCAAAATACAAAGCAAGACATAGCTTTTCAACAGCTGAATATTTACATTCACAAGAATTTAAAAACCTACTAAGGTAATAAACAGCTTGCTCCTTGCCTTCTTCATTATCTTGGGCCAAGAAAGCTCCCAACGAATCTTTTGCTGCAACTATGTACAACTTCAAGGGCTTATTACCCTTTAGTGGCATCAGCACTGGAGGGTTGGCCAAGTAGGCTTTGATACATTCGAAAGCAATTTGATGCTTTGCTGTCCACACAAATTCGTCTTCATTTTTCAGCCTTAACAAGGAAGAAAATACTTTAGTTTTCTCTACAGTGTTAGAAATGAACCTTCGAAGAAAGTTAACCTGTCCAAGGAACCTTTGTAATTCTTTCTTACTTAATGGAGGCCTGGCTTCAATGATGGCTTTAGCTTTATTTTGATCAATCTGTATTCCTTTCTTGTGCACTACATAACCCAAGAAGTTTCCAGATGACACACCAAAAGCACACTTAAGGGGATTAAGTTTTAACTTCAACCTCCTCATTCTTTCAAAAGCTGCTTCTAAATGAAACAGATGCTCCTCCATGGACTGGGATTTCACTACAATGTCATCAATATAACACTCTAAATACCCTCCAATGAGGTCATGAAAGATAGTGTTCATAGCCCTCTGATATGTAGCTCCAGCATTCTTCAGGCCAAATGGCATTTTAACCCATTCGAAAGTGCCAATATTTCCAGGACATCTGAATGTTGTCTTCTGGACATCCTCCTCTGCAATGCAGATCTGGTTATAACCAAAGTGTCCATCCATCATTGATAAAACTTGATGCCCTGCTGAACTGTCTACCAACAGATCCACTATAGGCATAGGGTACTCATCTTTTGGAGTTGCTAAATTCAAGTTCCTGAAATCAATGCATACTCTCATTTTACCGTTCTTCTTAACCACAGGCACAATATTAGATAGCCATTCCACATACCTAGCTGTCCTAATAAAGCCTGTTTTGAGTAGTCTAAGAATCTCCTTCTTGACTTTCTGAATTACTTCTGGACTCATTCTTCTTAGTTTTTGCTTGTATGGCTTGAAGTTAAGTTTCATAGGGAGCCTATGTTCCACTAATGACCTATCCAATCCTGGTAGTTCATTATAAGACCATGCAAAGCAATCTTTATATTTCTTTAGAACAACCAACAACTGGTCCCTGTCCAGAACATTCAGACAAGTACTTATGTAGGTGGGCTGCTGTATAGAATCTTCCCCTAAATTTACTTCTTCTAAGGGATCTTATGTCTAAGAACTTACTGAAGCTTCTTCTTTGATTTCTTCTATCTTCGAAGCAATCTCTCTGCTTTGTTCTGCTCCCAGGTTCTTTAATTCAACATCTTTGCCCTCCTCCTCATAGACAAAGTCTGTCCACAAGGCTTCCTCTTCCTGTATCTCCTGGACTTTTGTTTCAATGTCCAATGCACAGTATTTATCAAGGGTCAAAACTTTGACCTGTTGTTACTTCTGCTTGCAGCCAATTATCACGGCTTCTCTCTCTTGCTCCTGTACTTTCTGGACTATTGATTTTACATCCAATGTTGAGAATTTAATTAGAGCCAGAGACTTGGCTTCTTGTGTTTCATTTCTTTGCCTACAACCAGGCATCATTGTCATCCTTAACGACAACCTCCTCATCAGCACTCTCCTGGACTAAGTGCTTCAGGTGTGTCACTTCCTCATCAGCCGTCACTTCGACTGAGCTATCAGGTTTCCTCAGTATACTGAGTGGTGTCACTCCCTCAATATACAGTTTGGCCTCTACGAAGTCTGCACAGGCTATGAAAGGTTGAGGATCTGCATCAATTTCCTCTGTCTCTCCATTGCCTAAGGCCATCATAATTTTCTGTTGCAAAGAGGAAGGCACACATTTGTTAGTGTGAATCCAATCTCTTCCAAGTAAAGCATTGTATTTAGCATTACTGTCGATTACGAAGAATGCTGTCATGCAGTCCCTGGTTCCCACACTCAAGTTGATGGGTAAAATTCCTTGAGCCATCTGTTTGTCTCCAGCAAAGCCAGCGATGGTTGTGCTGGTTGGGATTAACCTAGGATTCTTTTTCCCTAATTTCTTCAAGAAGATTTCGGTAGTAAATTCACTGCTGCCCCATTATCTATCAGGACTCGGTTCAATTGTATCCCATCGAAGAAAGCCTTGATGTACAAAGGCTTGACATGTTGTGTCATAGAATTCGAGGGATACTCAAAAAGATATGAGAGGTTAATGCTCACCTCTTCTTCACTCTCATATTCAGTTTCCATTGGGGTAGCCATTCCAGAATCATCTTGTACCATACTCACTTGTGAGTCTTCACTAGAGACAGGAATATGATCAATTTCTTGACCATCTTGGTCCTCATCTCCAGCCTGGAACTCATGAGGCAGTATGTGTACCATATTGACTGATACTGGAGGAAATTAGCCAAATTGGATGGTTGGCTGTACCTGTTTCCCCTCTTGGCCACCTTGTTCAGTTACTTCAGAAGCATCCTCCATGCTGCACTCTAGCACTTCGTTGTTAACCGATTCCTTCGAAGGATCTTTCTCAACTGGTTTTTCAACCAAAAATGTTTGCTCAGCCATGAAAGCTTTGAACATTTCTTCCTCCACCATTTCTTTCTTTTGGCTTATGCCAATTTCTTCTTCTGTCTCGCTACCACTCTCCATCAGAGCTTTCTCCAATCCTGCTAAGCTAGATTTCTCTCTGGCTTTTAATTCAGAATGAACCTTGGCCAACTGTTCTCTCCTGCAACCCACCTTGCTTTGTAGAGTTGTCTTTGGAGTATGGTCTGACTTTGGAGTCTTCTTTCCTTCTGTCTGGACCAATGAAGAGCTCTCTCCATTTTCTTTCATATCTTTCTAGTACTGAGTGTACCTGCGCTGAATCTTTCTCCTTTGTGATCTCGAAATGACTGGGACCATATCTGGTTCCTTCGTCTTTGGGTGTTTAAGCAATACACAATTGTTCAGAGCCACCAAAGGAGGTTTAACCATCCTTCCTTGGTTTCCAACATCTCTCTGAGTAGGCACTTCCCTAGGTTTGTTCTGTATCACAAACCAATCCGGAACTCCAGGTACCTACGAACTTACTGACTCAGATGTTGAACTGCTTCTTTCTACCTTCGAAGCCATCTTCGAAGCTAGCTGTGAGGGCACTTGCTTAGTCCCGACCTCATGTTTTGAGCCTGATTCAGGCCTTCGATGAAGGTGGCCACTTTCTGTCCTGCGTGAGGTTGGTCAAGGGGGCCAATCTCTGGCTTTGATCCCATAACCTGAACTTTTCTCTAGTCTTCTTTCAAAATGACTGCTCTCCATTCTGTAATAGTTAGGTGGCCTGGACTCATACAAGGGCCTCTTGTCTTTAGCACGCATTCTATCGACTGCTGGTTCAACTACCAATGGCTGCTGCCTAACACTAGCCGGATACGGCCTTTTGTTATAAGCATTGGTTGGTTTAGAGCGTCTGTAGACACCCCATTTTTGACCGTCCTCAAGACTTGGACGTCACCGCTTGAACACTCAGTGATTATCCATGTTTGTGTTCGTCTCGAGTTCCCGGAGGCCTTGGCAGCGCGCCTCGTCTCAGGACCTCCTGACTCGACTGTTTCGTGTATGGTTTTGGCACCAAACACCTGTGTTTTTGCCTTGAAGGGCAGGGAATGGCTTGTTGGCCATCCCCACACCCCACCGGCCCTCCCCTACCATCACCGGCTGCATATGTGTACCATCGGCCATGGTTTCTTAAAAACAATGGCCGGTCGGCACTATGTTTAGCCGACCGGCACTTCTCTTGGCCGGTGACCCCTTTTGGTGGCCGGCGTGCACCCTTTGCACCTCTGAGGCATGGTGCATGCCAGCTGTGCCAGCTGGAATGCACCATCACTCATCCCCGTGCATGGGAGTGACCCCTTTGCACCTTTGAACCCCCAAACCTTCTAGAAGGTTGAACCCTTTGGCCAAGCTTCTCCAAGAAGCTTGGCCAGCTGTCTTAGCTTCTCCAAGAAGCCAAGACCCCTTTGCACCTCTTGACCCTTTCTCCTTTGCTTAGCCACTAAGCTTCTTGGCTTTATCTTGCCTATATAAGCATCATATCTCTCCTTTTGTTAGGGGTTGGCCATTCTTGAACAAAAAACTAGAGCTTTGTATCTATATATCTGTCATATATCTTCTCTCTCTAGATTTTCCCTCTCTCTCCTCTTGTGTGTGTGTTTTTAGGCCTAGAAGTGTAGTTTTACCTTACTTTTGCACTAACACACACACTATCACACTTTAGCTCGAGATTGGGAGGCTTGGAGGGTTGATTCTTGAGCTTTTGGACTGGTTTTGATCGATAAAGAGTGGCTGGATCATCTGTTCTTCAAGGTTTCTTCAAGGGTGAGCACTTTACTTTAGTTTCCCCATTTTTGCAACAAGTTTCTACCTGCCTTCTATACTGATTTGGGTCTTGTGTATAACATGAAAAAGTCTTATATTTTCTTTCTTTAGAACTTTCATTAAGGTCACTTTGTGGTTTGAGTGCAAACCCACCCTCTTAGGCCTTATTTTGGCCTCTTTGGTGCCTCTTCTTGAGGCTTTGTTTGCCTTGGTGTTTTGGTCTTCTCACCACTGAAAACCAGTGGGTTTTTAGTGGCGAGGAAGGTGGTTTGAAGTCCTGTATAGGGGAGGGACACCCCTCTCCCCTTTGTCCCTCTTTTGCCTTTGCTTTTGGTTTATAAGGGAGCATGCATACTTGGTTTGTTTTGGCTTCATTTCAGAGCTTATTTGGTGTTCATATGATATGTTATATCTCTGTTTTTGGTTGGATTTGTAGCCCTTAGCATGCATCTTATACTTGCTTTGAAATGCTCTACTTTGCCTAGAAATGTGCCATGTGTTTAACCTTGTATATCCTCATGTTTTAGCTTAGCTTATTGGAGCTTTTGGTCATGATTTTCCATGCTTTAGGTCTGTTGGCCACTGATTTTACCATGTTCGGCATGCTTGATGAAGCTGCTTTGCATTATGGCTTGTAAGCCTTGAGTATGAGACCCATGAACATGCATTGGTTAGGCTATTTAGGTGATTTGGAATCATTTGACATGCTATTTCAGTCCCTATACCATGCTTATATACCTCCATTCGTCATCTCTTTCATGCTTTGAAGTGTTGTAATCTTGTGCCCTAAAGGGTGATCATTGGGCATGTGTGTATGTTTAGGCATTTGGGCTGCCATATCATTGGATTTTGGGGTGTGTTTTGATGCCATGAAGCTCTGTTTTTGGCCTAATAATCCATGCCATGAGTGGTCTTGGAAGTGGTAGTTGAATGCTCCCTTTTGTGCCTTAATCTTGAGTCCATTGATTTATATGCTTGTTGAGTATTTTGTCCATGGTTTTAGGCACTTTTGGCCACTGTTTTGGGGTGGATTGAGGTCTGCCCCTTTATGGTTTAAGCCCCTTATTGCATGATTGTCTCATGTTCCTTGCATGATTGCTTCACTAGGTATTGTAGCATGATGATCCTATTACTTAGATTGTCCTTGTTTGCATTGCATTAGCATCTTGCATGTTTAGCATTACATATTTACCATGATAGGTTGCATTGCATTTGACATGCCTTGCTTCTTAGCCTTAGGATGCATTGTTGAGCCATGTTTGCATAACATGCATTGCATTACTTGGTTTGGGGTGTCAAACCAAGTGTGAGGGATGAGAGGTGTTTGTATTGTAAGTGACAAAACACATCTCAATTCTCATGTCACCGAGGCCCTTGACTTTGACATGATAGGGTCTTGGTCTTCATTTACGTGTTGCATGCATATTCATTGAAATGCAATCTTGGTCTCTTAGGTCATCATGCATCAAAATGCATAGTTGGTGGCCCAAGAACCAAGGGCCATGCCTCCTTGAGTCCCATACATGATAGGAAACATGGCCACGCTTACATATGCCCAAAATTCCATGCCATACACTGTCTGTCCTTGTTGCTGTCAAAAACCAGATTCTGCAGGAATTGTTTGTCGACCGGCAGTAAAGAGTGCCGACCGGCAATGTATTGATGGCCGACAACCTCATAAGCAGCCGACAGACATTTTACATGGCCGGTGGCCATTTCATCCAGCCGATGGTGTGAAGCAGTGTGCATAGAAGGTATTCTGGGACTTCGGCAGTTTTTGGAAAGGCAGGACAGTGAAAACAGAGGCAGCAGTGGTATGGTGCGGGTTTTCCGGGCAAGACGGATCGAGCGTGCATCATTTGCGCACCCCGAGGCAGGGCTGAGGCCCCCCCCTTTCTTTTTACATTCGATCTAATTTGATAATTAGAATTTTTGTAATAATTTATTCTGTATTTGGACTGTACTATTTGGGACTGTATATTCTTTTGGTCCCTCTGTGTGAGGGCACATTTGTAATAAGTGTGTGTGAGTGGTGTGTATGTCTTCCAACCTCCACTTCTTTCTCCCTTTTATTTACCTGCTTATAATGGTAGATTAGGGCATATTTAAATTAGCATAACAGTATGATAGCATGCGTGCATCCATACATTCGTTTACATGCACCGGGCTCGGCGCATCATACTAACTGCATCGTATTTTCAATTCCGAATTGAATACATGCTACCTGTGTATTTCACATGCCATGTTTAGGATAGCCGAGCCTGTCTAGATTGCATCTTTGCTTGTGTTGCATTAGCCACTTAACATGAACTAGGATCATGCATTTGATTATTAACTGGTTTCTGTTTTGGCTTGGAGTACTAAGTGAGCTGTTATGCTTTAGCATACCGCATGCGTGTGAGTGTTGCCATAATAGCATGATTAACATAAGGCTAGCTGCTTATGTGAAATAACTGCTTGAATGCCTGTGGATGGAGGTTGAATTACCTAAATTGGAATAATGCATTAAAACTGTGAGTTTTAAGCCCACTTGATAGTGGTAAAACCATCTTTTCTAAAGCCCACTTGAGGGTGGCAAAACCTACATTTTAGCCTACTTGCGAGTAGCAAACCATTTTCAAAACAAACATGCAATGTTTTGTTCCAATTTAGGCGATTTGGTCTATACTTGTTTGCTGTGCGCATAACATAGTAATTCTAGGCTAATAACCGGAATAAGAACATATAATGTTTTCAAAACAAGATATCACGGTTAGTAGAGGCCGGTCTTCGGACCGGGCGAGAGGGGGTGCTCATAGCTGACCTTCCCCGATCGTACCCAAGTTCCCGAGCCGAGGCAACTTTGGTGATGACGGATACGTGGCCTTTGGCACCGAGTCAGGGTTTCCTAAATTTCCCAAAATAAAATATTTAGGTGGCGACTCTGTATCTGGCAAAGCAGTCCATGTTTGGCACTTCTTTCAAAAAATCTGTTTTCTCAAAACGATTTGCCGAATTTGGACTCTTTGGTTCAGATTAAGAACCGTGACAACAAATCGAGTCCGAGCTGTAGCGAGGTCCCCCCGCGGGCATGTTACAGCGTCTTTGCACATCCTTGTAGCATTGCTTCCCATCAATTGGAAGCCCCTTTAACCATTTATAACTCAGTCTGCACCTGGGACATATCCTTTGCATTACTGCTGCCTCTAAGGAATCATCATCCAGTGATTCTTCATCAGAGTGTTCCCTCTGGTGTGAGAAACCTTGTCCAATAACTGGCAGATTTCTGGTGTCCTTTATGATGGTTGTCTGGTTAGCAACATGCATCTGCACATTGACTTCTTCCAATTTTGTCAAGGACAAGTTTTGGAAGTCTGACATAATGACATTGGATGTCACCTCTCCAACTTCTGGAAATGGATTACTGTCGATCCCCATGGCCTTTTCTGCTTTGGTTGGGAATTTCAAACTTCCTTTCCGAATTTGTTCTTGGATCCTGTCTTGAAAAACAATGCAGTTTTTAGTCGAGTGAGACCAAAAGTTATGCCATTTACAATATACTTTTCCCTTAAGTTCATCTGGAGATGGCAGTTTCACTCCTTTAGGTAATTTAAGGAAGTTGGCCGCAAGCAAATGATCAAAAATGTCATCTGCCTTTGTTAAATCGAAAGAATACTTTCTGTGAAGGTCTTTCTTTTTAAACTGCTGGTCAATTGTTGTATCCTTATGAATTAATGCCTCACAGATCACAGGTTCTTTGCCCACAATCTCTGCTGCATCGATCTCATAATTAGGATCTCTATAATATGTCTTGTACGATGCATTATTTCGATCTTGTTCCTCCTCTAGTAATGCTTCATACCTAGACACCTTATAGGTTAGTTCCACCAAATCTCTGAATTCAGTTGAGTCAAACTTCTTTCGAAGCCTGAACTCTAAGCCATTTTGAGCCAATCTTACGAATTCTAGCTCTGGCAAGATGACTCTACATTTATTTCGAGCCCTTTTAAATCTAGCAATAAACTGAGTAGCCTTTTCTTTTGGCCTTTGACTCAATCTTGCCAAGTCTGCCGTGGAAACCTCTGGCTCCGATTGGAAGAATTGGGCATGCAATGCCTCTTCCATTTGTTGCCCAGTTTGAATAGAGCCAGGTGTAAGGTTGATGTACCATACAAATGCTCCCCCAGTTAGAGAATTTGGGAATAATCTTAGTTTCATATAGTCATGATTAGTAAATTCACCGCATTGAGCAGCAAACCTAGCAATATGCTCTACTGTTGATTGGTTTCCATTCCCATAGAAAAGGGTAAAATCTGGTATCCTGAACTCCCTTGGGTATTCATGTACCCTATCTACCCATTATGGGTATGGTTTTCTGTATACAAGAGTCTGGACCCCCCGAGCCATCGGTCCACACATCTCCCTAACAATATCAGCAATTTGGTCCCTAGGGACCATATTTTGTGCTTGCTGAACCACTACTGGAGGGACAAACACAGGATTTGGTGGACAAACTTGTGCTTGTGGTCCTCTTGGTCTATGAGGTGGTACATTTGGAACTGGTTGTCCCTGTGGTGCAGGTTGCTGTTGGGGGTGTGGGTAACCCCTTTGAGCCTCTCTTACGAAAGGACCTGGAATAGGTGTTGTGTCTCTTCCATTTGCAAGCAAACCTTCCAACCCCCCGGGTATAAATTCGAATAAGGGATTAGTGAACTCCTTTGTGCCAAGTATGGCTTCGAACATAGGATTTGGAACCATTCTTATGCCATTTTCTTGTACTGGGCCAGATCCACCAAATTGCATGGCTTCACTTTAAGTACTGAGGCATTTTGACCTGCTATAGGCCTCGGAATAGGTTCGTACCAAGACTGAGGTGATGGTCTTTCATAGTTCTGATTACTAGTTTAACCATTAGAATGTCCATTAACTTGCATATGCTATTTATCTCTAGCCAATCTTTGCTGAGGGACATTCGAAATTTCCTCGATGTGTCTTGCACTTGTTGGTTGGTAGTTATTCATTCGATCCAAAAAGGACGTTGCCCACCTTTCCATCGTGTTCATTAATTGCTGTCCCATAGCATCTACTAGGCCACCCCATGGATTTACTGGCTGAGTAGATGGAACAGTGGATGGTCCAATTCCTTGGTCTCGTCCAATATTATGAGCATATGGTACTTGTTCTGAAGTGCTGGTCTGTTCGACCATAGGTTCTGATAAAATAGGAGTTTCCACAGGACGTGTTATCACATTATCCTCTGGATTAGGTATCTCTACCTCTCCTTCCACGCCTTCTTCCAAGCGTTCATTTTCTCCGTGTCTTCTACGTCTAGCCATTTTAAATTTAGTCCCACCGGGCGTGCCAAAAATATATGTTGGCTTTTTGGCTTTCGAAGGGTATTTTTGTAAATGCGAGCGTGTCAGCAAGGATCAATCAGTCCTTACAGAAATGTTATTTGCCAACCAATTATCAGACGATTGTGTTTTAGTTCTTTCAACCTCAATGAAGAGGACTTTTACTGGTGGCTTGACTTAGGAGAAATTAAGCAAAATAACAGTTAAATGAAGAGCAATTGAAGTATTTCATTAGAATGAAAACTTACAATGATCCAAACTCAGCCTCGTAGAGGTTTACAGCAACAATCTACTTGAAACTACTCCTATAAATGAAGTGCAGTGCAGGAATTTAAAGTACAGGAATATAAAGACTGGAAATGTAAAACTGGAAAAGAAAATATGTAAAGTAAGACTGGTTTGTATGATCTGAGTCTGGGTCCTTTTTTCTGGGGTCTTCCCCGCTATTTATACTTCTCAAGGATGACCATCGAATTGCACTTCAAACCGTCGAACTGCTCCTCCATGATCGCTGATCATGCTACCTTATAAGTAGTTCCACTACGCCATCACTTGCAGTTAGGCTTCCCTCCTATATTTGAATTTGAATCTGAGTAACTGTTGAAGCCACGTCACCTTGCACCTCTTTATTGATCCAATGCTACTCAGATCACGTGAGAACCAATACTAACTACCACGTGTACGATCAGAATCGAAGACTTGAATAATCTTCCTATATTACCCTTATTCTGCCACATGTTGAATTGTAACTGGCTTATACAAAATATGAAGCCAACAGTCGCGAAACCCTAAGATGGCACGAGGCTTATTTGAACCCTTATCGGTATTTGGTTTTGGAATAAGGGTAGATGTACGGGTGGCACGCAGGGAAGTTACATACCCCTGACAGACCATTCCCTTAGGGCAGACCACGGATGCCACAGCTTAGGTATATAACTCCAGGCATGGGCATCTTTGGTAGTTCTTGAATATTTGACCAAGGAGGGGTTTCCAAATTAACCGTGGCCATGGCTTATTGGTTAGTAAGAAAATCTCTTGGGTGAGATTTTGAACGTCACCTAAACTATTAAAATTGTCGAAATTATTAAAATGGTTGTTACATTTATCATGCTATTAATTATTATGGTTTGATTATTTTCTCTTAAAAAGAATGGTAGGTTGGTTATATTTTCTTACTGTGTTGCAAAACTCATGGCATATATTTTGTTGCCCTGGCGTTTCATGCTAGATTATGTCGAAAAAAGGGACTGAGACTGAATTTGGAGCTATTGCTAATATTAAACCTTGGCTAATTTAAAGTCAAAACTTTATCAAAATAAAATTTTATTATCTCTTGTATTAGTATTTAAAAATGTTGTGACGTTGAATGTGAACTTGTAATTTTATTTTTGTTGTTGAACTTTGACTATGTGAGAATTTAAAATTTCCTAATTAGTTGTTAAAATTTTATTGAGCAAGTTATTTATTATTTAAATTTTATGATGTTCCCAAAAAAAAATTGGAGCGTCACAAACCCAAACCGTTAACAAGGTTTCCGGTTAAACCCGACACTCAAATAAAGGCAAACTCAAAGTTAAACGAAAAGGAACGAGACAAATAACACACCCAGCCACCACAATAATAAAACATTTGAATGTGTGCAATGCATCAGTTAAATGGTTTCAATCAACTTAGTCCTCATGCAATTTCTACAATAAACAATACTATTCTCTATCAATAACCAAAACAGTTATCTCTATTCAAGATCTATATTAAAAGTAACAATACATATAAAAGAGCCCAACTTGTCATCACCAATATGTCAACAAATACTATATTTCCACCATTTCCATTTTTAAGCCAAAACTTCCATAACTATAAATTCTACAACTCAACAACCATTTCTCAAAGATTTTGGGAAAAACGAAAGGAAAGTGCTTTTAAAGATCCATTTCTTTCAACTTTCAACCACACTCACTCCCATAAGTCAACAAAAAAAAAGAGTTTTGGAAACAACATCAAGAAAACCTCTCTTTTCAGCTTTTTAGAATACATTTCAAACCAAACCAAAGCCCCCAAAGTGTTAAGCTACTCAACTAACACATAATAAAGGTAAATAACACACAAGTCATTAAAGAAAGCCCTACCTCAAAGCTCAAGGAGCAACCGAAGAACGACCGAAAAGCAACAACGCCAAAAAGTAGAAATTTTCAAATTAAAACGTAGCCCCAACCTTGCTCTACATAAAAGCCTTAGGGACTAGGGGTAGGAGATGTATGTAACTAGATCAAAACCAAGGGTTTAGACCTTAAAAAGGCAAAAATGGCGTTTACAGAAGTTTTGGAGAAAAAAGAAATTAAAAACAGATATTTTTGCACTTTACTGATATTTATAGGCAAAGGACAATCGTGGGCGATAACATAAGCTCATGGGCGTGACATGCCGAGGTGGCACCCTTGCGGGCACAACCATGTTGGTCGCGGTCCCTTGCGGCCCACGCATTTCTGCTTCCATACATTGGACCTGAAGTTGTGTTTTGGTTGCGACCTGCCGCGAACACGACATAACCCATCACTAGGGCGACCTGACTTGCAGCAGAAAATTTTGCCCAGCTGCTAACAATCAAACCGAGTTTTCGGAGCCCACAAAGCCCAAAGGGAAGCAAAAATCAATACAAAATAGACATAAACTCATCAGGAACAGTACAAAAGGGTCGAGTTTTAACCCAGGCCGCTACAAATTATTGGTCGCAACAATGAGCTTGGTCCAACTGAAGTTCCTCCATGATGGTTTAGGCACCACCATATCACCGCAATTGATTTCATCATCGACACTTTAATTCCTCCCCAATTTCTTTATCAAATTCTTCTTCGAAATATTATATCTAGACAACAATGGAATGGTGATGAACCGTCTCGCCGATTTCATCTTTATGATGTCAATGAAACTTTTCCACTGCAAACCACCCTGACTATCCCCAAACAAAGCTCTGTAAACCACCAATCTCTCTGACACCGATGATTCCTAATTGCTGATACTACTAAGAAAATGCTTACTTACGAAATCGAAAATAAGAAATATAGAGGGTCGTCAATTGAGAGTTAAGGTGGTGCGTCTTTACTATAGTCTTCACTGTATGGAACCGAAATAGAGGTCAATCGTTGGTCTACAACTTTGAACAGGTGTAGGGAAAGAGAGTTGAGGCGGTGTGTGTTCAAGGATATGAGTAAAGAGTATGATTGGAACATTTGGTGTATGGAATAAGAACAATAACTACTAATCAAATTACTAAATGTGTGTACTGAGAAGTTATGTGCATAAAGATAAATAGGTGTATGGAAATATAATTTTCCAAAGTCAATGTGACTTACTGTGTGTAAGATCCATATATAGGATTTGTTTATTAAAAACCCCTTAGAAATATCATTCTAAGGTGTAGAATTTATTAGAAAATTATTTTTCAAGTACTTGTATTTCAATTAGTGCATAATATATATTTTGTATTATAATAAATCCTCTTATTTAGACATTTGATCTACTATATCCCAATTCTCATATTTACAGTAGTAGGTAAATTACAAATACATCTCCTGAGGTTGCTTAAAGTACAGATTGCCCTATGTGATTTGAAAAATTACAAATACCCCATTATCAGAATTTTTTATTTAACAGAATTAGCCAAAAAATCAAATTCATAATTGTTCTCTTATACAATAATAAAATTACTTAAATTATTAATTGAAACATATTTCTAACATCATTAAAAACTGTTAATTGACTTGATGATTTATGAATAAAAGGGGCGATTTGTTATGACATTAGAAACCTCAAGGTTGGAATGTGATTTCCAGAATCACAGAGGGCGATTCGTATTTTAATCAAATCTCAGGGAGTGTATTTGTAATTTACCCTAAGGTATTTTTTATGGACAATTTTACCTTTACAAAAAAATTTTGAATGCTTAACAATTTGGTAACATTCATATTTTACAGTGTGAATGTTCATATCACGGAATATTCACACTATTAATGTGAATATTACTATTAAAGGTGTTGCGGTAACTATATCACCCATAGGACTTATTAGAACATAATAAAAATAATTTGGATCAAGTGGAACATAAGTAAATGAAGAGAGATTTATGAATAAATGCCCCTGGTAAGATTTACAAATTTAAAATAAAGTTAAAAAAAAAACCTTAAATTTGTGAAATATGTATTTTAGAAAAAGTAAGATCAAAAGAACCAATATTTTTTTCTTGACATTTGTATTATCTTTTACTTAAAATAATTTTTGTTTTTTCTCCTGAGGGGCTTAGTTACTAAATATACTAAAAAATTATTGTCACAACAGACCATAGTAAAATAATTTTGTAAACAATATGAAATAGTGATAATTTCATGGCGTGTATTTTTTTTTTTTTTTTTGGCCAAAAAAGGAAAGGAAGACAAAATGTTGGTAATTTATTGACATGTATTTTTTTGAAAATTGAAATATGATTTATTAGTAATTACATATTATTTTGAAGGAAGCACAATTAAAAAAAAATTGAATATTTTTCCACATTAAACAAAGTTTATTAAAGATTATTAAAAAAAAGCATAACTAAACAAACTTGAAATTTTTTTTTTCCATATTTATCAATTGATAGAATTCTTGAAATTCAAATGGTAAAGGAAAAATGGAAATCAGAATAAGTAAAGGAATTTTCAAAAAAATGACAAAATTCACTTTACCTTAATGAGGTTTGGTCTATGTGGATCACCCCCTCTTATTTGGAATAATAACATAAGTTTCTTGTGATTATGGACTAAAGTATACCATTAAATATTTTGTTCAACTTAACAGCAATTGTGAAATATAGTGCCAAATATAAAAGGGTTATATATTTATTTTCCAATTTTAAAGATGTAAATCACACATGAAATTAAGCACGGTGGTTGAAATATATTTGTCTTCCAAACAAATAATGAAAATATCGTAGTTCACACATTTAGGTTACTTATATGTAAGGGTATTTTAAATCTTTAACGGGCGTAACGATGCATTTCAATTCACAAACCACAAGAGTGCTATGTGGTTATTTCTTAAAGAAAATGAGATAGTCCGCACATAGGCCAAACTATAAAGGGCTAAAGTGAAATTTGAGACCAAAAAAATGTCGCTCATGTAAATACTAACAAGTATATCAAATTGAGACAAAGTCAATAATTTATAGTCAAAATCAAGTCAACTAAATTTACAAGTACTAAGTTTGTTTGGATGGATTGGATAAGTTAGGATTGTAATCCATTAGACTATTAATTCTAGGATACGTGGTCCATGTACTACTTGGTTGGAAATGATGTCCATCCCGTGTTTGTTCAATCATGTGATTAAATGTTAGAAAATGATTATTTTATTAAATCTTATGTTTTGTTGGGATATTATGAAGATGAATAGATGCTCAAAAGATTATTTTGCCCTTTTGAATTGTTTACTAAGTAATAGCAATACTGAATTTGACTTATAAATTTTATTTTATTTTTTGCCTAGAATTTCTAAAAACTAAATAAATAAAACATCAATAAAAATTAAATTATTTTATTTTATTTTGAGAAAATTGTTGAAAAGTCCAATCTAGCAATTGTCTAAGGCATTAGATCCAATGGATATTTTTTTGTTGGTGAGAAGTCCACCATTTGTGAAATAATTTGGTGCAAAGGACATTTTTTTTCCCATTTTACCCTTATTTATCTTTTTTGACTATTTGTTCAAATAATTTTTTATTTGTTTAATTTTCTGACTATTTGTTCAATTTTCCCCCTATTGGTTCAACTATATGTCCAAATTTTATTATATATTAAAATTATCTATTGAAAAAATATATCTGTTGAAATTCCTATATATTGAAATTATCTTTTTCAAAAAATCTATCTATTGAAATTATTTGTTAAAAAATCTATTTGTTACAATCTATCTGTTCAAATTCTCTCTATCTCTATTCCCACTATCTGTACAAATAGATTTCAAATTCAACAACAACAACAATGAATTTATCTGTTGAAAATATATCTCTATTATTAAAAATCTATATGTTCAAATTCAACAACAAGAAGTAAAAAAAATTATCTGTACAAAAAAATTCACCTGTTTCAATCAACAACAACAACAAGCAAATTGAATCTGTCCAAATTGAATAATCTATCTGTCCAAATTAAACAAACTGAGATGTAATGCCCCGAAATAAATACAATGTACCTATCTCATAACAACCGATAAGTGGCAACATATATGAATTGATGAGCTTTCATTAATTAGAGTTTGATATACAAAAGGTGACACATGCGATATACATTCATAAACAGTACATCATAAATCTATAACATGTGTTACAAGATTGAGAAAAGAAATGAAAGCTAAACAGATAATCGTATGCCCTAAAAGCTTACACCTTTCCAAGTTGGTACTTGGGTAAATCAAAAGTGAGTCTTAAGTTCAATACATATAAAGCCCTAGGCTTTTAAAAAAAAAAAAAAAACATACACACACACACACACAACAACAACAACAACAACAACAACAACAACAACACTGAGCCTCCAGCTCTATAATCCTCCCAAGCTAAGTCCTTGGTAGAGGCATATTACCAGTATCTGAAAATAGTTTTCCCATATAGGGTGAGCCAAAACCCTGTAGAAATAATCCAACACAATATATGAATCTTAACAAAGATATAATGGTGAAATACATATGTAATGGTTATGACCACAATGTTTTACATTTCTTTTTCAAAAACCATGCCATGCTCAGTTTATATTACAATTTTCAAATCATGTCCTTTACAACAGAAAACAAGAGGGAATTATCAAACCAGTACAACCTTTTATGGATATTTCGTTCGTGGGAAACCGTCAAACGACACCCATGTAAGCGTAGCCTATGCAAGTGTTACTATTGTCATTTTACGGATATTTCGTCCGCGGGAATCAGCACCCATGTATACGCGCGTTTTTCGGGACTTTCACCCTGAACACACAGGCCAATTTAGTTTGGTGATACACACCTCTTTCTAACTTTCACCCATTTTTTTTCTCAAAATCACATATATTTGCAATGTATTAAATGAGCAACAATATTCAATGCACATGGAAGAGTAATTAGTTTTAATTCACCTAATCCTCATGCAATTTCTACAACAATCATAGCTATCCTCCACCGATAACCCAAAACATATATTTCTAAACAGATATAAAATCTTCAATACAGATAAACTTTTCAAATTTCAAGGTGAGTGATAATACTTATCAAACTCCACTATCTCTATCAATATCCATCCAATTTCACATTTTCAACATCAATTCCATTTATTTATACAAAATAAATATTTGAACCATTTAGGATAAAACCCCCTCTTTTTTTTTTCTTCCAAAATCCATTCCAAGTATCAAATCAATAGTTTTATCACAACTCAACCTCATTTCCAACCCCACAACCATTTTCAATACATCCATTTAAAAAACCCTCTTTTGATTTTAAACCAAAACCCTAGGATTGTTCAAAATCCTCCAAAAATCACAAGATTGTTTCATAAAAACAAATAACTAAGTTAAGAATTGTAAAAGAGTGTAAAAAATTCCTACCTCAAAGCTAGAAAACGAGATAAACATGAGTGAAACTCGGATAAAGCCGAAACCCAACTCTATTCGGATGAAAACGAAACTTTAGGTGAGCTCTACCCTTTTAACGAAGGGAGCAGAGTAGAAAAATAAGTAGATCTTGGTATATTTGTAGAGAGAATGTAAGCTTTAGAGAGAGTGAGTCTCAACTTAGGGTTTTTAGAAAGTTTAGAGAGAGAGATATGGAAAAGTGATGTAAAAAGTAATTTTTACGAACTGATATACGCACAGTCCGCTCAATCTCAAGAAGTGATGCTCAAGCCCCAAGACACAATGAAAAAAGGCGTCACCGTTCGAGCGTAGGAAATGACGCTAGAGCATAGAATACACACTCTCAATAGTTTTACAAACAGATGCTTACCGCTTGAGCGCAAGAAGTACTGCTCGAGCGTAGAATACACTCTCCCAGTAGTTTTACAGACCTACAAAAGTACTCAGAGTTCACATCGGCCGCTCGAACACAAGAAGTGATGCTCGAGCATAGAGGCAAAATTCTGGGCAACAAGGTTTTTGAAAAACAAAGTACCAACCTGTTCCAAACACAATCAACACAACCCAACAGCCAAACTCAATGAGGGAAAAGAAGAATAAGACATGAACAACCATACAAAACCATGAAACCTGAATCTAGAATATCAAATGGGCCGGGTCTAAACCAGAATCGCTATATGAGAGATATGTTGAAAACAAAATTAAACAAACTAAATCCGTAAAAATTGAATAATAGCATCTTCATCTTTAGATATGAGAAATAGATTGATTTCGTTCGATTTGTTACTTGAGAAAAGGTTCACGAAATCAGAATCTTCATATATGTATATACAAATATATACATAGAAAAATAGAGAAAATCACATTTGATTGAAGATTACATGATTTGAGAAAATCATATTCATATATATATATATCATATCTAATTTCGCAATATATATATATAGACACAGATCTCAAGTTGATAATGAAATAGATGTAAGGTTTGACTCTCAAGTTGATGATGATGATGAAGAAACATATTTGTATTTTTGAGTTTTGACGGTGATGATGATGAGGACTCATGGTACTCGTTGACAACGTGATGATGGAGATGAGAGGCAATGAGAGAATTTGAGAGCTAGAAGGCTTACCGGTGCCGCTACTTTTGCAACAAGAGGATGATGGTGAGACAGTAGGTGGTGGTGGTAATGGTAGAAACGGAAGAGGGAGATTGCCGGTGGTAGAGGCAAAGGAATAAGAGAGAGTGAGAGAGAATGATTTGTTAGGGTTTGGAAAATAATACATATATTGGGTAGTTTGGTTATTTTACAAGAGTTTGTCTTTATGAATAAAATATTTTAGAGTGTGAATCTTTAGACAAAGAAAATTCAAAATTAAATTTATGGATTGAGTGCCCCTTTTATTTTTTAGTTGAAACTTTTAAATTTTATTTGATTAAGTGCAATACATAACATTAAAAAGAAATATTAATTTGACAAAAACAACAATACAAATTCAAGCGGACTATCATATCACAAGGAAATATTTTCTGAATTTTGGAAAAAATAAAAATTGGTTTGACAAAAATAAACATCAAAAATATATTTTAAATTTTTCAAAATTATTTTTTATTTTTTTATTTTCTTCACGAAACTAATTTTTAGTTTTTTAGAAAAAAATATTCTAAAACAAATTTCTAAAACCAAACCAAACATTGCTTAAATACTTAAGAGGACACAATTGTCTTTTTACCAGCTAATTCAGTGGAGGGCTAGTCCAACACTTCTGTATCCCACCTCCCCTTAGGACAAGATAGTTTCACATATGGGAGACTAACATTCTAGTCAGACTACTAGTCCAACATATAAATTTTCAATCAAACAATGGACTAGGTGAGATATTGGATATAGAGTCAAATCCCTCTATTCAATCTCTCCAAACAAACACCCTTTAAAATGACACAAAACTAAAGTATAAGGGCTACTAAAGTAATCACCAAAATCCCCATAAATGTAATTGGTTCAATTGGAGATTTTGACCTTCTTCCTCGTGCCAATCATTTTCCATTTCACTCAACTTTTTACCATTTTCACCAAATTAAAACATTATACATTGGGATGTGCTAGTCATTTTAAGCAAACTTGCAAGTGCAAAGCTTTAGCTCAAGAGTTGATAGTGATTCAGAACTGTAAGTAAAAGGAATACATGTAATAACAAGTCACACCATGGTTTGTTGGTTTGCAAAATCAATTTCTTCAACTAGAATGACACGTTCAGATGTTCTACTTCCCAAAATTCAAAGAAAAACAAGGAAAGATAAGGTTGTTTTGGAATAGTTTTTAAAACCAGTTTTCTGTTCTCAAAGTTGCAGAAAACAAAAACTACACTTGCCTCATTTTTCAGAGTTTAGTTGAATATGTGATACTAAAGCTAAACACACACACACACACACACACACACACACACACCCACCCCCCCCCCCCCCCCCCCCCAAAGAAAAAAAAAATGACAAATATAACTATAATCCTCTTTTCTTACCCTACTAAACCCCTCAATCTAGATTCAAGTAGTATAGATTAAACTTCCTATCTGGGACATATCCTTCATCACTCACGTGTCTAAATAACTCGAGCAATACACTGTGAATAATCTCTCCTTGCAGATGCATTCGATCCTCAACTACAAAACTGTGAACTTTTTTCTCAATCTCTATCCAACTTATTCCTATTTCTTTTGCCACTCCCATGTCCTTCATTCTCTTGATGGTTCTTGCCCTCTCTTTCCATTGTCCTCTAGATGAATAAATATTGGCCATTAAAATGTATGCCGATGGGCTATCAGGTGATGCCAAAAACAACTGCTCAGCTGCATATTTTCCGATTTCAGAATTACCATTAATGCCACAGGCACCGAGAAGTGCCTGCCAAACAAGTATGTCTGGCTTTACGGGCAATCCCTCGATGAAAGTCTTGGCTTTGTTAACAAGCCCTGCTCGGCCCAACATGTCAACAACACAAGCATAGTGTTCCATCCTCGGACAAATTCCATAAACACTAGTCATGGACTCTAAGAACTCCATGCCCTTGTCTACTAATCCGACATGACTGCAAGCATGAAGCAAGGAGAGGAATGTGATATCTGTTGGCTCTACACCTTTTAATTTCATATCTTCGTATAGTTGAAGACATTTGGATCCATTTCCATGACGAGCAAAAGCTGCTATCATGGAGTTCCATGAAATTGAGTTTCTCTGAGGCATTTGTTTAAAGATTTTTATTGAATCCTCCAAATCACCACATTTTGAGTACATGTTGATCAGTCCATTACTGACAAAGAGATTAGAACCAAAGCCTTTTTTGATGACCAATGTGTGGATTTCCTTACCAAGAGCCAAAGACGTATCAACCCCAAAGACACCAAGAACAGCTGAAACCACGTCTGCATCAATCTTGATTGCCATCTTTACCATTTTCACAAAAATATGAATAGCTTCCTCCTCAAACCCATTTTGTGCAAAACCCACGAGAATAACAGTCATGGAAACCTCATCAAGAACTTCAGCAGCCTCAAAAATTTCCATTGCATCTTTCATGCAACCACATTTAGAGTACATGTCCATCAATGCACTTTCCATGCAAAAATCTGATTGAATTCCCAATTTCCAAGCAAGTGCATGTAATTGCTTGCCTTCCTTAAGTCCCTGCAAACCAGAACATGCCAAGAGTGAGCTCAAATATGTCAAAGAATTGGGTTCCACCAATCCACGACACATGTTCACAAACAGTTTCAAACTTTCCTCATAAAATTGATTCTGTGCAAGACCCGAGATCATAGCTGTCCAAGTAATGACATTCCTTTCAAACATCTCACAAAAAACCCGCCTTCCCGAATTGAATTGTCTACATTTGAAATACGACGTAATTAACGCATTCCCTACTGTGAGTTCCCTCTCATATCCATTTAAAAATACTAACGCATGTATCATTTCATTCACACAGCATAAATCCGGTCCATCACATGCAGATAAAAGCGTAGTCAAAGTCACTTGATCTAAACGACAAAAACCCGAATGGTACATTTGTTTAAAATACCCAAAACCCATCTCAAACTCCCCATTTCTTAAAAACCCAGATATCATTGAATTCCATGAAACGGTATCTTTCATGGGCATATGATCGAACAGCTTAGCTGCATTCGATAAGTCCCCGCATTTTGAGTACATGGAGAGGAGAGAATTCCAAACAACAAGCGCATTTCGGAGATGAATTGAATTGTGGTGAAGATGAGAGAATTCCAAGTTCTTGATGATTGAGGCGTGCAGAGAAGAACCCAGATGGAGATAGCCTTGTCTTCCACAGGTGGAGAGAAGGAGGCTTATGTCGAGATGGTTGAGGACAAAGATGAAGCTTGGAATTCCAGAGGAAGGGTTTGGGGAAGTGAGGGAGTTGAATGGGGAGACGAGAGAGGAGGCCCAAGAGGGAAGGTGGGGACTTAGTTTTTGAAACACCCATCTGGATTTCATCCATGAAGATTGGGACGACGCACACTCGGTTTCGATTTGGGCTTTGTGACGAAATAACCAACGGTCATATTTGTTTGTTTGTGCACGTGAGTGAGAGAAATTAAGGAATTTTTAGCTCAATTAAATTTGGAAAAATGCTTCATTCACACCATCTCTCCAGAAGGGTAGGAGCTGGGACAATCAAACGGCGCCGTTTTGTTTATTAAAAATAATAAGGGCAAATTATATATACCTCTCTTGAAGTTTAGCTAAATTATAGATACTCTTGAGGTTTCGAAAATTATAAATATCCCCTGAAATTTATATTTTCATAATAAATTGCCCTTGAAGTTTATATTTTTATAATAATTTACTCCCTAATTTGTTATGCAAATAGTGCCTTCAAGAGGTATCTGTAATTTCTCAAACCTTAGAAGGTATCTGTAATTTTATTAAATCTCGAGGGGTATATGTAAATTGCCCAAATAATAATTGACACACATCTTATGCTGCCGTCTTACTGTGTGAAATCCGTTCGGTTTCGATTGGTTATTGAGCAAAATTCTAGCCGAACCGAACCCCTCGGTTTTGTATATGGACGCACCGACACCAACCAAGAAAAGCATTAGCATTCAACCCTCCTGAACCATTGTATGTCAGTACAGTCGGTTTTAGTTCGGTTTATTCGGCGATGGTGTAGATATTTATTTTACTTTATTTTTCTTGATTTTCTCATAAACCAAACAAAGAGGAGAAAATATTTGAAGACCCAACAGGTCACTTTCCATGGCAGAAGAGGAGCATAGAAAAATGAGAACTCAAAATCGTAGAATTTTGAAACAGAAAAATAAAAGCTCTAGGAAAAGATGTAGAGTAATAGAAGTATAGAAAAATAAGGCTGCAAATGAATCGAGATGTTCGTGAACAGCCTCAGCTCGGCTCGTTAAGGGCTCGGCTCGGCTCGGCTCGGCTCGTTTAGTAAACGAGCCGAGCTCGAGCTCGAATATTAGGCTCGTTTAATAAACGAGTCGAGCTCGAGCTCGCATATGTTCGGCTCGTTAGGCTCGGCTCGTTTATCTTTATTTAAATTATATAATAAATATATTATTTATATATTAAATAATATATAAATACATTATTTATATATTAAATAATATAAAAAATATTTTTTATTTAAATATTTATATTTAAATAATATAAATAATATTAAAAAAAATTTATTGAGTTGAACTCGAGTTTCCTTAAAATTAACAAGCCGAGCCAAGCTCGAGCCCAGTTCCTTATCGAGCCAAGCTCGAGCTCAACAAAGCTCGGCTCGGTTCGATTCGTTTGCAGTCCTATAGAGAAATCACCACCCACGGAAATAATCAATTCACTTTTCAGATCTGGTAAAGAATATGAGGATCTCTGTCATGTAGCATAAATATGGATTGCTAGATGTCAGATCTGGATAAGAGTGGTAAATCGAAGGCATCGATGAGCCAAAGCTTTATGGACTTTGACGGTGATTACAAAAAGCCATTGGAGAGATAGAGAGAGAGAGAGAGAGAGAGAGAGAGAGAGAGGAGCAATAAGGGGTTCAGCTATTATGTGAGATGATTGAGGGAGGATATATATGTTACATGTGTGGGTGACTCAAATTATTTCTGTTTTTGTGTAGAGCAACACTTTTATGTTTGGGTTGAATTTAGAAAAATAAAAAGTTATAAAAAAATTAAAATATTGAAAAAATTGGTTTGATTAGTTGAAAAAAATATATAAAAAATTGTATAAAAATTAAATTTTATAATTTTTATATGTCTCAAAATCAATTGTTTTTGTAAAAATTTAACCGATAGTTCTTATATTTTGTTTTTCTATCATTTTAATTTATATAATTTTAATTGACTCGATTTTGACTATATATTTTTTACTTTGTCCCAATTTGATTCAATTCATTATAATTGTTTTTGTTTTTTTTTATGAAAAATGCGAATGTAAGAACAAATAGGAATTTGGTCAAAATCCCCTCATAATAAAACTTTAATACATTAAGGATAGGCACAAAAGTTTTTCTTGAAAAATTTAACACATACCATTATTATCAAAATATTAAACTTTAAAATAATATAACTTTTGATATAAATGTCGATTTTTAATAAAATTAATATTTTTAGAATTCTCTCATCAAGATCTATCAAATAAGATCCATATTAACTATGAAATTCTTAAATATATATATATATATATATATTACCGTCGAAATTGAAATAAATAGTAACAGTAACATGTTACTCTATCTCACAATAACATGTTACTCTAGCAATATTATTCGAGAAAAAAAAAAGATATTTTATTTTGTCCTTACTCAATTATGTGTTTTCTCTTTAGGGGGTTTATGAAGAAAAATAAATTGGACTATCGTTTTCACCAAATAAGGATCCAATGGAAGGATTTTGGCTAATTTCAAGAACACAAATTTATAAACTTTATCAATTTACTGAGTTAGCATCAACTAACTTAGTAATTATTTTTTGTCAAAAACCCTAACGTCATTATCAATTAGACTAAATTGATACAAAAATCTAAACTAAATCAAAAATAAAAAAAATAAAGTTGAATTCAAACTATAAATCAACTAATAAATTCAATATTTGATATCCTTCTAAATCAAGTTCCTTCACCAAATCATCCAAAATTCAAATTACATTTCAAAAATATGGTCACATGCTTGTTGTTTAAAAAAAAATTTAAGGTAGCATTTGGTAGAATTTTCTAAATATGATTTGAGAATAGAAGTTGTATTTTGACTTTGTGAGTTTTGAAATTATGATTTGAGTGTAGAAAATTTGTTTGGTGAATGAGTTTTGAATTGATTGGAGAATTTTTGATGTGACATATGATATCTAATACAAAAACTTACAACTCATAATCAAATACATAACTCAAAAATCTAGTAAAAGCTCATAATTTTTTTAAAAAAAAATTCAAAAATATTGTTTTATTAAAAATATAAAAAATAAAAAAACAATAAAAAAACAGGTGCCAATTGCCAAAAACAAAAAAAAAAAAACACTGCTCAGGACAACTGGCCAGACGTCGGGGGGACGACCAGTAAGCCAAATTTCAAAATTTAAAAACCTGCCTAGAACGAGTTTTCAAAAGGAGGGGTGGAATTAATTTTCTAAAACTCAAACCAAATATCATACTAGAATGTAGGGGTAGAACTATGATTCCAAAACCCGTTCTGATTTGTAGCTCGAAAATACTGAGGCTCGAATGGCCCGAGTTCCAAAACGACGTCTTTTTTTCTCTCCATCTTTTCTCTCTGAAGCAGAGGTGAAGATAAAGAAGAAGAACATAGGAGAGAGAGAGCATCAACCAACTCAGATCATCATTATCAATTGAGAGAGAGCATCAACATCAAACAACAACACATCATCATCATCATTAACAACAACAACAGCGCACCTATACACACACACGGATCTCTTTTGCTTCTTTTTCTTCTTCTTCACCGGTGATGGCGGCGTTGGTGATAGGTCGACCGTTCTCTTTCTCTCTCTAATCTCTCTTTCTTCTCTTCCTCTCTCGTTCTCCTTCTCTTGTTCTCTTTTCTCTCTTTTCCTCCCTCCCTGTTTCAGATATATAAGAAGAAGAAAAAAAAACTGCCTAAAACGACGTCGTTTTGGACAGTAAAGCCATTTCGAACTATCAAGTATTATTCTTCCAAAACCCTTACAAACACAACCTTAATTTTAATTTTAATTTTTATAACTTCTCCTTATTTTACTATAGTCAACCCACAAAAGTATTGTTTTACGCAACAACAAGACATGCGTGCATGTGTTTCAAAAAAAAAAAAAAAATTAATAAACAAAATAGTATCAATTGGCAGTCAAGCGGTTTGTTTGGCCCGTTGGATGGCTAAAGAGAGGAATTTGACCAATGTATTTGTTGAATGTGATAATTCGTTGGTTATTAAATTTTGGTAGTGTTTGGTAGAATTATAAAAATATAATTTAAGAATAGAGTTGCATTTTGAGTTTGTGAGTTTTAAAATTATGATTTGAGTGTAGAAAATTTATTTGATTATGAGTTTTGAAAAGAGTTTTGAATTGAGTGTTGAATTGAGTTTTGAATTTTTGATGTGACATATGAAATAAGAAAATTTGTTTGGTTATGAGTTTGAAAAGAGTTTTTAAAACTTAATTCAAAAAGTTATAACTCATAACCAAACACACAACTCAAAATTTTATTGAAAATTCAATTCAAAATCCATAACCAAACTCTTCTTAACATTCAAAAAAAATTTTAAAAAAAATGTCATTTTGGTCTAAAAAAATAATTTTTATATTTAAAAAATATCAAAAACAAATATAATTTTTCCCCCCCGAATAACAGGTGACGATTGGCGATTGGCAATTGTAAAAAAAAAAATTACACTGTTTCGGTCAACTGATCGGATAATCGGCCAAACATCTGGAGGACGTCCCTTTTCAGAATAGAGAACAGGAAAGAGAGAGAGTAGCCAAACGTGAAGGAGAATTACATTTTGAAATGTATGGTAGAAACACATTTTAAAAACTCCATCTAAACATGAAATGCAAATGGAGAGGTGAAATTATATTTATAGAACATAACCAAACACAGTCTCTCTAAGAATGTACCCCTTTGGGACAACAAAGCTATCTTTTATGACATTAAGTGGCTCTCTCAAGCAAGAAATATGACCTTCAGCTAGACAAGGTGGATCCACAATAGAGTGGCGCATTAGATTGTTTAGGCTCATGCACACGTCTTTATCTGTTAATTGGGTTATCTTACCTCTTTGTCACAAGTTGCTAAATTTTCTATGGCAAAAATCCTCTACATGGGAGCTTGGGAGCATAGAGGTCAACGGAAGGATCTAGAACTTCCTAGCTTATTCCAACACTTGAAGAGAACATGGAGGATTCTAGAACATCCTTGAGTATTCAAGACACTTGTACATACTAGACTTGTAAATATCTTGTATAGATATTTCTAAAACATTCTAGAATATTCTTGTAGCTTGTAAGAAAGGATTCCAAGGGAAGCTTCTCTATGTATTTCCTAGTGGCTTTTAGAGTGTTCTATGAGAGGCCAAGAGTGCCTATAAATAGAGGAGAAGCTCATTTACTCCAAATCATCTAAGAGTTGTACAAATTCTCTCAAGAGCTAAATACAAGGCATTCTCTCAAACTTTCTTGTGTTCCTCTTACTTCTCTTTCCTACAAGTTGTGAGTTAGGTTGACTTAGCACTACTAGCCAAGCTTGGGAGTGACTACGTGCCACACGGTGTGTTAGAGAATAAGCAAGGCTGTGACACGTGGTATCAGAGCCAAATTCAAACAAAGGAAGAGAAGGCAACATTGTCATCCGATATAAAAGAGACTGTGTCTGAGCAAGCCCGTGGAAGGAAACCCATGAAAAGAATGAAGGATAAGTCACGAGATGTTGTTACTGTCATGGAAACACGGCTTGCTAAGGTGGAGCTTGTTGTGGGTGACTCGAGGAAGCATCTTGATGTGTTGGAACAAAGCCTTGAACAGGAGGTGGAGGGTCTCAAGGGGGAGATCAAGGAACTCCATGATGGCATGCTTTCCACCATCAATTCTGTGGCACATGATGCTTAAGTGGCCAATGATTCCTTCCAAGCCAAGGTGTTGGAGATGCTCGCACAGTTTGAAGCCCGCTTGGAGGAAGTGCACCAAGATGTGGCAATGTGCAAGAAGGCCAGTTGTGACCTTGCCGGGGGACATCTAAGGTGGAGATACCAAAGCTAAAACCTTTTGATGAAAAGAGGGATGCCAAGGAGGTAAACAACTACTTGTGGCACATGGAGAGGTATTTCGAAGCTATGGCGGTAATTGAAGAAGATGCCAAGGTACAGACTGTAGTCCTTTACCTCACCGACACAGCAACACTATGGTGGTGTAGGAGACATGCTGACATTGAGAAAGGTACATGCACCATAGCCACTTGGGATGATTTTAAGAAAGAACTTAAGAAACAATTCTATCTTGAGGATGTGGCCTATTAAGCTAAAAAGAGCTTGAAGAAACTGAAGCACACATCGTTTATTCGAGACTATGTAAAAGAATTCTCTACTTTCATGCTAGAGGTCTTGAATATGACTGATGAGGAATTACTCTTTAACTTCTTAGACAACTTACAACCATGGGCGGAGCAAGAACTGCGTCACCGCAGAGTGCAGGATCTTGCCTCGGTTATGGCTGTAACGGAATCCCTCATTGAGTATAAAAGGGGAGACAACAAGGCCAAGACAGCCAAGGGAAATCCTAGTAAAGGTGAGGGAAATAAAGACAAGGGGCTTGTTTGGTTTGTATTTGAGAAACATGTTTTGAGATAAAAAGTACGAAAATTTGTTTGGTTTGGTTTTTTTTCAAAAGATGTTTTGAAAAATTATTTTGAGAGAGAGTTTTGGAAAAAGTGATTGATTTGATGTGTATGAGAGAGAGATTTGTTTGGAAAACTTATAAACCAAACAAGTTTTGGAAATTTTTTTTGGGAAAATTTGTTTGGTTTGATTACTTTTGAAAACTTATTTGTAGAGAATTTTTCCCAAAATTTTTTGAGAAACACAAACCAAACAAGGCCAAGGTCTTCCAACCCAAGAAAATGCATGGCAAGCCCCCTACTGACAAAGAGGGTAAAGACAAAACTAGAGACTACAAAGGCAAGTTCAAGCCTGTAACAACCCTCACCTCTGATTGGTGTTAAACTGTGATTAAGCATGATAAGAAATTGATTAAGCTGAAATTCTGAACTGAATGCATAGTATGTTGCTTTAATTGAATTTCTATCTGTTTGTCATTTAACGATCTGTTCGTGTTTTTATTTCAAACTGCAAATTGAAGGCCTTATCGACGGCCGAATCAGAAATTGATTAGTGTTATATGCTAATTAGGATTTATGTGATTTTATGGTAGGTTTAATTAAAATTCGATTTAGAATGATTAAACTAGATTAATTAAAAGTTGTATTACATTAGTTGGCTTTTATTTACACAATTGCCATTTAGTGGGCACTTTAGGCCATTGATTGATTTTATATCATTTTGATGCATCTTCTTCATCCTTTTGGAGACTAAAACCGTGAGAGAGAGTGAGAGTTTGAAGAAAAGAGTTGATTCAACAAGTTTGGCTTGGAACTTAGGAGAATTTGAAAGAGAATTGAAGGAGAATTGTACATTGGGCTCCTACACCTAGAATTCAAGACTTAAGGTAGGGAATTCAACCTCTTGATTGTAAATTTAAGTTATTTCTTGCATGGTTCATGGAAATTTGGTGATTAGAGTCAAGAATTGACTCAAAGAGTTGATTTGAGTAGCTAATTCATGCATGCATGTACAAATTCTTGAAATTGAGGTTGTTTTCATGAGAATTTCAACATGCATGTCCACATTTTGGTGGTAGTCCATGAATTCACCATGTTTTGGAGTTCAAACTTGCATTTGGTTATGCTTTGGAGCATTGGAATTCATTAGAACACTTGCATGTTATGTTCTTGCTTAGTTCATGAAAGTTTCTTTGAAATTGTGTTCAATTGACTTACCTCTAGGCTTTGATTTTACAAATTGATCTTCAAAACATGTTATATAGTTGGTTTTCAAGTGTTTTCCAGAAAATTGGCCCAAAAGGTTGAGTTTTGATGTGTTGAATGCTTGGTTTGAGCTTTGAAGGCAAATCTGGAAATTCCAGATTTTGGCTTCCACGCTCGAGCGAAGGATTCCACGCTCGAGCGACCATCCTTTTGTACAGAGCTCCGCTCGAGCGAAAGAATGCTGGCTCGAGCGTAGATTGCAAGCTCTCAGGTTTTTGTGCACGCAGACGCACGCTCGAGCAACGAGACCTACGCTCAAGCGATGAGCTGTGTCTCACGCTCGAGCGAGCATCGAGCGGAGATTTTCAACATCCAGTACTTTTGCATTTTTACAGACCGCTCGAGCGAGGAAGTCTACGCTCGAGTGACCCCTCTGTTTTGGTAAGCTCGCTCGAGCATAGAAAGCCACGCTCGAGCAAGACCCCTGTTTTCTGAAAAACTTGAAAAATGTTTTAAAGTACATCTTTGCATCCTCTTTTCATCCTAGGTATTCCTAGGCCATGTTTAAGGCATCTTAATGAGGATATTGATGTAGAACCACACCAAGTCAAGTTTAGGGGCTAAGCTATTAATCCCAAGTGTGTAATTTAGTGTGTGTTCGTTCTGCAACTGTAGGGTTGGCATCCGAGGACGCTCATTAGCTTGCCTATAGCCCAGTGCTCTATGAGTAACAATGTTGTAAAGATATGTTCAATTACAACTATTTCTGAACGACTGATGATACTACTTTCTGAAATGACATTACTTACTGAATGAATGTTTGTCCTATTTGTAAACTATATTCGTGGCATCCATAGCAATTTACTGTTACTGCTACTGTCACAGAGATCTCTGTCAGTTCCCATGTTTGGAACTACTACTGTTTACTGTTATGATGACCATCAACTGACTGTTCGGTCTTTTAAGACCACTATACTATTTTGCTATTGGATGTACCACATATGACTACTATGGTTTCTGAATAACTGTTATGACATGGAAAATGAGCCACTGATCGAATAACTGATTTACTGATGTAAATGACTGTTTTAATTACTGGAAGGACATTCATTCTTAACCCCTTTACGCATTTGTTATTCACTGGGCTTTAGCTCACTATTTA
Organism: Camellia granthamiana; assembly: GCA_036172215.1. Taxonomy (NCBI): domain Eukaryota; kingdom Viridiplantae; phylum Streptophyta; class Magnoliopsida; order Ericales; family Theaceae; genus Camellia; species Camellia granthamiana. Next base: position 91,618,032 of record CM069908.1, on the reverse strand, counting down.
TATTTATATGTAGGTGTCCAAGCACCGGACCGAAGCTAGGAGCGTCGAGTTAAGTTCCCGTTTTGTCAAGCCAACCTTTGTGCATCACTTCAAGGTCCCAAGTCTGTTCAAGCTAAGGCTGTTTCGGGGTGTCTCAGTTTCACCCTTCTGTCTCTGTTTTGTAATAAGTGTTTTAGACTTGACTGTACAGTTATGTTGAAGGGACTTGGTCCCTAACCCGGATGTCATGTGTATATGATGTATGTATATATATTTTGTTTACCAATGTGACTTGTGCATAAAGTCTTTTTGCATTCAGGTTTTCACGGCTCATTGGACATCTTTTATTTACTGTTTCGCTTCCGCCAGCCCCTTTACTCTGTATTACTGTCTTTACTGTCAAGCAGGCCTTCGGTAATCTCGGATTACTGGCCGGTTGCGATGCTAAACCTATAGGGGCGGGCTTGGGTCATGACAAAGCCTAAGACCAACTGCTTCTTGTGTGATGGACCACACTGGGCAAAAGATTGTCCTAAGAGGCATGCCCTCAATGCCATGATTGAAGAAAGGAAAAATGAGGAGACTCCCTACATAGGATCTCTACAGCTTCTTAATGCCATCAAGTCGAAACCAGCTACATCGACCCAAGGGGATAAGGGTCTAATGTATGTGGAAGTGTGCCTCAATGGGAAGCCCACTCATACTATGGTGGACATTGGACCTACACATGACTTTGTCTCGGTGGATGAGGCAAAAAGGCTGGAACTCAAAGCCACTAAGGAATCTGGTTGGCTTAAAGCTGTCAATTCGGAGGCTAGGCCCCTGTATGGAGTGGCACACGGAGTGGACATAGTCATTAGAGCATGGAATGGCAAGATTGATCTTACAGTGGCACCCATGGCTGACTTCAAAGTTGTCATTAGCATGGATTTCTTGAGGAAGGTTAAGGCAGTCCCACTACCATTTCTATCCATGGCTATTTTACAAGAGAAAGCACCATGTGTAGTGCAAACTACAGCTGGAAAAGGGTTTAAAACTCCAATACTCTCAGCCATGCAAGTAAAGAAAGGGTTCAAGAAAGGAGAAGTGACCTACCTTGCAACCATGGCAAAAGGAAAAGTGGATGTGCCCAAAGGGTTAATACCCAAGCAAATTGAGAAGGTACTCTATGAGTACAAAGAAGTGATGCCGCTCAAGCTACCGAAGAAACTACCACCTAAGAGGGAGGTGAATCATAAGATTGAGTTAAAGCCAGGCACAACACCACCCGCCAAAGCACCTTACAAGATGGCACCACCCAAGTTGGAGGAATTAATGAGGCAATTGAAGGACTTGTTGAATGCTGGCTACATTCAACCGTCCAAAGCTCCCTATGATACTCTGGTGCTATTCCAAAAGAAGAAGGACGGTTCTCTTTGCCTATGCACTGACTATCAGGCGCTTAACAAGGTAACTATCAAGAACAAATAACCTATCCCTTTGATTGCTGATTTGTTTGATTAGCTTAATAGAGCTCGATATTTCTCTAAACTAGACTTAAGATCTGGTTACTACCAAGTAAGGATAGCAATTGCAGATGAGCCAAAGACTGCTTGCACTACTCGATGTGGCTCATTTGAGTTCTTAGTGATGCCATTTGCCTCACCAATGCCCTAGCCACATTTTGCACTCTCATGAACAAGATCTTTCATCCTTACTTGGACCGATTCGTAGTGGTCTATAGCAACACTTTGGAAGACCATGTAGATCATCTATGAACGATGTTTAAAGTGCTAAAAGATAATGAGCTCTATGTGAAGAAAGAGAAATGCCCATTTGCAATGAATAAGGTATCCTTCTTGCGGCACAAAATCAAGGAAGGGATGCTTATGATGGAGGAGGGCAAGGTGCGGGCAATACAAGAATGAGAGGCTCCTACCAAAGTAACAGAGCTAAGGTCATTGCTTGGCCTTGTCAATTATTATTGGTGGTTCATAAAAGGATATTCAGCAATGGCAGCACCATTCACAGACCTCCTAAAGAAGAACAATGCATGGGAATGGTCAAAGAAATGCCAAGATGCCTTTGAAGACTTGAAGAAGGCAGTGAGAGATGAGCCGGTATTGGGGCTACCGGACCACACCAAGCCTTATGAAGTACACATAGATGCTTCTGATTTTGCCATGAGGGTGTACTCATGCAGGTTAGGCATCCTATTGCCTATGAAATTCATAAGCGTAATGACACCGAGCGGAGGTACACGATGCAAGAGAAGGAGATGACGGCTATCATCCATTGCTTACGCACATGGAGACACTACCTGTTGGGCTCCAAGTTTGTAGTCAAGACAGATAATGTTGCCACTAGCTACTTCCAGTCCCAGAAGAAGTTAAGCCCAAAACAAGTTAGATGGCAAGACTTTTTGGCAAAATTCGACTACATCTTGGAGTACAAGTCGGAGAAGGCGAACCTTGTGGTGGACACGTTAAGTTGTAAGGCAGAATTATCTGCTATGAGTAACAAGCCTCAAGGTGAATTAATTGAACTCATCAAAGATGGATTGTAGTATGATCTTCTTGCCAAGAGCTTGAGTGGGTTGGCAAAGGATGGAAAGACTAAATGTTTTTGGGTAAAGGATAGCCTACTTTACACTAAGGGGAAACGACTCTATGTTCCAAAGTGGGAAAACCTGCAGAGGAACCAAATCAGGGAATGTCATGACACTAAGTGGGCTAGCCACTCGAGACAAAAGAGTACAAGAGCACTGCTGGAATTAGCTTACTATTGGCTGAGGATGCGGGATGATGTGGAGGCATACGTGAAGACTTGTCTTGTGTGTCAACAAGACAATGTAGAGCAGCAAGCACCTGGAGGTTTGCTAGAGCCATTGCCTATAATTGAGAAGCCTTGGGAGAGTGTCACCATGGACTTCATCTCAGCCTTGCCTAAGTCAGAAGGGTGCGGCTCTATTATGGTAGTAGTTAACAGGTTTTCTAAGTATGCCACGTTCGTAGCAACCCCAACAAATTGCACAGCAGAGAAGGCAGCTCGGTTATTCACAACACATGTGGAGAAGTATTGGGGTGTGCCCAGGTCCATCATTAGTGACCAGGACCCTCGTTTTACTGGGCGATTTTGGACTGAGCTATTCAAGATGTTGGGGTCAGACTTACACTTCTCTACAAGCTTTCACCCGTAAACTGATGGTCAAACTGAACGGTGAATGCTTTCCTGGAACTCTACTTAAGGCACTTTGTCAGTGCCAATCAGCAAGATTGGGCTAAGTTGCTAGATGTAACCCAATTCTCTTACAACTTGTAACGAAGTAAGTCCACCAATCATAGCCCATTCGAGCTAGCTATTGGCAGCAACCACTAACGCCCCACATGGTAATGTCTGGTTATAAGGGAAAAAGTCCTGCAGCATTCAAGTTTGCTAAAGGATGAGAAGAGCAAGTCGATATGGCGCGGGCCTACTTAGACAAGACGTCTAAGAAATTGAAGAAGTGGGCTGAAAAGTGCTTGTAAAGCACTTGCCTCAACAATTCAAGTCCCTAAGAAAAGTGCATAAAGAATTGGTACGAAAATATAAAGGACCTTTTCCCATCACAAAGAGGGTTAGGAAAGTTTCCTATCAGGTGCAACTACCTCCAAGGCTTAAGATTCATCCAGTCCTCCATGTAAGTAATTTGAAGCCTTATCATGTTGATTTGGAAGACCCAAGCCGAAGAGAGTCATTGCAAGCACCAATGGCAGTAATAACCTCTTATGACAAAGAGGTAGAATACATTTTAGCTGACTGAGTCATCCGAAGGCATGGAGTTCCTCCTAGCACGAAATACTTGGTGCAATGGAAAGAACTACCAGAAAGCGAGACTAGCTAGGAGCCAGCAGAAGCTTTATGGCAGTTCTAGGAACAAATACAAAAGTTCTGTAGCGAGGATGTGACGAGGTCGTCGCCAGCATAGGTGGGGGGAGAATGTCACAAGCTGCTAAATTTCCTATGGAAAAAATCCCCTACATGGGAGCTTGGGAGCATAAAGGTCAATGGAAGGATCTAGAACTTCCTAGCTCATTCCAACACTTGAAGAGAACATGGATTCTAGAACATCCTTGAGTATTCAAGACACTTGTAAATATCTTGTATAGATATTTCTAAAACATTCTAGAATATTCTTTTAGCTTGTAAAAAAGGTTTCCAAGGGAAGCTTCTCCATGTATTTCCTGATGGCTTCTAGAGTGTTTTATGAGAGGCCAAGAGTGCCTATAAATAAAGGAGAAGCTCATTTGCTCCAAACCATCTAAGAGTTGTACAAATTCTCTTAAGAGCTAAATACAAGGCATTCTTTCAAACTCTCGTGTTCCTCTTACTTCTCTTTCCTACAAGTTATGAGTTAGGCTGACTTAGCACTACTAGCCAAGCTCGGGAGTAACTAAGTGCCGCACGGTGTGCTAGAGAATAAGCAAGGCCGTGACATCTTGCTAAGTTGTTTCCTCTACATCATTTGAGAGATTTGTAGGAATAATTGTGTAGATGAAAAAATACTATTAATTTTTTCAGGAGCAATTCTACTTACACCACAAAACTATCTCCTTATACCTTTAAAAATATAAGTTTTCATTTATTTTGTTTACAATTTTTATAATACCATTTCTGTCTTCATTCCTACTATTCACTCTTCTGTTTACACTCAAACCTTGCAAACCCTAGTTCTTTACCTCCACCCTATCACCACCACTTCCACCGGCCTACTACCGTCATGGCCACCGCCATTCCGCCACCCTTCCCCTCTACTTAGGCCCTTACCGCCTCACCTCCTTCGTTCGCCGTTGCTCCCATCTCCTCCCCGTCACCGCCTTCTCCTTCTCTTTCTTCTTTCTTCAGACTTGAAATAGATAGGCTCTCTCTCTCTCTCTCTCTCTCTCTCTCTCTCTCTTCATGCTCTATCGGGTGTTGCAATGGTGAAGGTGGGGGCATCACGGTAGTGCTATTTATGGTGAAGCAGCAAGGAACAGAGCTAGGTTGCGATGATGGAGATGGGGACGAGGTCACAATAGCGATGAGATTGGGTTGCCGATGGTGGGTTGTAAAAGACGTGGTTATAGCGGTGGTGAGGCTGTGGAGGTGGTTGCCAATGATGATTTTGGTAGCAGTGAGAGCTTTCAAGGTGAGAGCAGTAGCAATCATGGTGGTAGTCGGCGGCAACAGTGCAGATGGTGACTTCGGCAACGATGATGAAGGCTTGCATGGTTTTGGTTGGCAGTTGTGGTTGCAAACAGCGACGGTGGCTGTATGAGTTAAAGGTGAAGAAACTAGGATTTGAAAGGTCTGGGTCTCTCTCTCTTTTGAGGCTTTAAAGCGATTCAAAGCTTATAAGAAACAGATTTGTTGGATTGTTATTGTTTTATGTAATTGGGGCCTTTTCACTTTCTAGTTTTAAATAGTTATGGTGATTAAAATTGATTGACATAGTTTGTTGCAAACTGCTTTCATTTTAGGAACCCATTATCAAGAAATGTTTCTATTTCAATTTCTATATTTGGGTTCCAAAATCGTTTGCAAATATTGATTTTTCATATTTCTTTCCTTAACACCATATTTCCGACTGGACAAAACTTTTGTCACTTTCTCTTTTATTATTATAATCTTTTTCATGTCTAAATATCGATATGTTTCTCGAAAGGTTTGGTTTGGGTAAAAGCAAAAGAGCGGATGGTAAGGATGATAGTAGTTATGGTATTATAAAAACTAGTAGAATTCCCTTTTTTTTTAGGACTTGCTCAAGATAATTTGAGATTTAAAGTGACAAATTTAAATAAGGTAAATTAAAAATTTTGAGCTCAATTAATTTTTTTTAAAGCAATAATTTTAAATGAGATTCTTTTTAATATATATATATATTTTGTAAAGCTTATCATTTAAAATTTATTTTTCATACTTTTTTAGATAAAAATTTATTAATTAAATATTAAATATTTTAATATATTCTAGGGTTTAATTAATATTTAGAAATAGTTTGATGGACAAAATAAAGGAAAATTTGGCTATAAACCCCTCTTACTTTCCTTTTATTGTTAAAAGGACCAAGAAAAAAATTATACTTTCAAAACCCCCTCATAATTATAAAGTCTTGTATAATGGATAAAATTTACCATTTAAATATTTTATCAGACTATTATATCCTCAACTAAATCTTTCCACCATCTCCTTCTACATCACTTTCTCTCTCTTTCTTCACTTCCACCTCTCTCTTCTTATCCGCCGTAGCCACCGCCCTTTCCCATTCGGTCCTCCACAGCCTCTCCATGTCCTTCATCTCCCTCACCATCTTTGCCTGAAATTCTCTTCTCTACCGTCGCCGAGATCCGCGATCTCCTCCTTCACTACCGCCGAAGCCAAATCTGCTGTTACGCCTCATCCTCTTCCATTTCTGACGACTAATCGAAGGTTTTCGATCGGATCTCAAAGCACACAATAGAAATTTGGATCTATAGATACATATGTGTGTATGTATGTGTGTTAGCGATCTCAGTTCGCAAATCTTGCCATCATCGATCTCTCTCTTCAGATGAGGAAATCCGGAAGGCGTATTTTATCAAGGTCTTATATTTGTCTGATTGTTGAAATTCCAATCTTAAATCTTATTTCATTGATGTTTATAAGGTTTTGAGATGGAGATTTGGAGATCTGATTTTATACTACATATATATGTGTGTATATATATATTCCTCTATCTACATGTGCATCGGTTGCATGTGAATATATATATATACATATACATGTTTCAAAGTGTTGTCTGTGTTTGTTGATTGTTGATTTTGATGTTATTTTCTATTTGGTTCCCAAGAGAATAAAGAAAAAGTTGAGAAATTGATCAATTAAACATCAAAGCAACAGTGAGGATAAGACTATATTTGGTTTTCTTGTAATGTGTCTGTGTTTTTCTCAGCAACCAAACACGCAAGGTTATTAATATATGACACTTAGTGTGATTCAAAGTGGATACTCTCCTTAGATCATAGTAAAATTGTATTTTCAGAATAAAATTTTACTCTGATAAAAAACATGTTGATTTACTTAATGATATAAAATTTTATTTTGAATTATAGTAAACTTTACTCTGATTCGATTGAAAGTAAAATTTTACTATGATTCAAAGTAAAATTTTACTCTGGTTAAAAACATATTGATTTGCTTAACGATATAAAATTTTATTTTGAATCATAATAAACTACTCTGAAATTTTACTCTGATTAAAAACATGTTGATTTGCTTAACGATATAAAATTTTACTTTGAATCATACTAAACTTTACTCTGATTCAAACTAAACTTTACTCTGATTCAGAATACTTTGAATCAGAGTAAAATTTACTATGATTCAAAGTAACATTTTACTCTGAAATACACTATGAGAATGACTTAATAGGAGGGCTGATAGATATGGGGATATTATAGTAAAATAAACAAGTTTTAAAATATTAGGGGATTTTGAAAGTACCTATATAATTCTTGTCCTTTTGAAAGACAAATTAGATAGTGAGGGGTCTATAACCAAATCTCCCTAAAATAAAATTCTAAATAAAGTTTTGGTGTCACATTAATAAATCCTGTTTGATTTAGATTGTAATTAACGACAATGGTCAAATTAATCCAAAATTAAATTATTTTAGTATAAAATTAATATAATTAAAAAGACAGAGATTGAATTAATTATTGAGTTATAATTTCGGAGACAAAATAAAATTTCTTGGAGTTTTCAAAAATAATTTTTTGAGTTGTCAATCCCTTTTTTTTTTCCTTTTTCTTTTTAGTGAATGCTTTAAAAATTTTGATCAATTTATTTTTCATTTTTTACATTCACTTAATTTAGCTACACTTAAAAATACAAAATTTGTGAATTTTTTTAAAAAAATATATATAAATGTTTTCCGAAAACATGAAAAAGAAAAACATAACCAAACAAAACTGAATATTTTCCGGGTTCAAAAGTAATACTTTATCAAGAGGATACGCAAAATGCTGCCACACTAACCCAATAAAAATTAATAATTAAATTTTGCATATGTATAACACCGCTCATGTAGCAGCCTGGAAGTTTAATCTACAAGTGGGATTAAAACTGACATAACAGAATACATACCAGGCAAGGATTGTCACGCACATCAATGCCACACTTGGGAAGAAGGCGGTTCAATTGAAGGGCCTTTGAATGTTTTCCCTGTTTCAATTACAATAACAAATGTTAAAACATGTGATAAAAATAAGAAAATCACGAGTGTCGAGGAGTGTCGAGGCAAGGCCTTATTTATCCAACATTTGGGAATGCTCAAGAGTTGGTTGCTGTATCAGTAAACAGTATGCCCAGCATGGTAATTCCAGCCATGAAGCGTAACTCGTGGGGTGACACCTGGTGGGACCTCAAAAGAGAGATTCACTGACATCTCTTCACCCGGTACCAACGAGAAATAGTTGTGAGAATAATGAACGGGAAGGATCCTTGTGTCTTCCCCTTCCTTGTGATCTGTTTTTGAAGCATGAACAGAGAAATGGAGAAAGAAAGCAACTCCAACCTCGGACCCATTAATTTCTGTAACCCTCAAACCATTGGTTTCACTCGAGAAGTGATTGAAGATCCTCCGAATTAAACCACCTTTCTGTTTTTCCTCGATCCTGCTATGCATGGGTTCAAGTGATGACACATCAAAATCATTGTCATCATTTCTTTCAATGAAGCTGTTCTTGTAGAGTAGATTTTTCGAGTCTGGCTTCTTTGACATGTTCTTTACATGCATCTGGATTTCATAAGTGGATCCTCCAATGAAAGCATGAGATTCTATCTTGAGAGGTAATTTCTTGGTCTTGTATGGTTCCAATAGTTTGTAATCTCCTCCCGGAGGATACAACCAGTAAAAGTTCCTAGATAAAATGCCATAGTCTGATATATTGTAGAGTTTGAGAAGGAGAAAGTAGACTGGCTTTGGATTTTTGGACTTTGGATATTTCATCTCAAAAATAGTTACTGTTCTTTTAGACGGTACAGAAAGCTTTTCGGAAACTTTGTAGTATGGACATGTTCCTTCCAGATCCCACACCGAGACTTCTATAGCGACATCAGATAGTTCCTCTGATGTAGTGTTAACTACCTGCATATGGCAGGCAGTAAAAGGGCCATGAATTCTTCCAAATCATAACAGTAAGGCTATGTTTGGATGAAATTTAAACTAATTTCCAAATCCCCCTCACCTAAATCCATGATCCAAACATAGCCTGAGTGGGTTGCAATAAGCTCAAAGATGTTCCTTGAAACATTATTTGGTTAGGAACATGATATTATGCTGAAGCACAAATTTGCAAGATTTTAAATCATTCTAGGCATTAAACTTCTACATCTGCGGAAACTTTTTAAATATGTGAGTTCTTATTTATTACATGTTAATGCATTTCCTGTTTCAATATGTTCTATGTAAGATTTTACTTTAAACAATGTCAACCAAAACCTCATGTTAAATTTAACAAGAAAATTAGAAAACTGTAATCAATGAGTTTCTTGACAACTTAATCAACCATTAAAATTACTAAAAAAACACAAGTTACCTCAACAAAAAATGTTGCAAGATTCAGCTGAACGTGGATTGGTTCAGCTGCGGAGCGACAGCCATAGAACCCCGCTGTTTGGTCATGGAGATGGTCATAAAACTGACCTCTAAGCCCCGTCCAAGGGTTCTGATTTTTCCAAATCAAAACTCCAGTGTATTTGCTCCACATACGGGAAGTCCAGCCCTCTAACAGAGCTCTGTACTGAACATAGTTAACTAGCTGAGCCTGAGAAGATTATTTAGCACAAGTCAACACAAGAAACAGAAAGAAGAGGAGATTAAAAGCATCCTAATTTGATAGAGAAATTTTTGTTTACCTTGAGACAAAAATCGTCAAGATCCTTGGGAGTTCCATATAGTAAAATCTGATCATGAACCACACTTGGTTTCGAGTAAGGGATGTATTTATGGTATTCCCATATGGGGTTTGGAACTTCTTGTACATAGCCATCAGGTAACTTGTTGAACAATGGAATTTGCCACCCCTCAGGAGGCATTGTCGCTCTGATAGTAGCTGCAACAGGCATTCCCACTGAGCCAACCTCGGGATTGAATCCATATTCGTAAAAGTCATCCCTAAAAAAGCTTTCAGGATATTGAATTTCATATGGGCCATCAGTGAAATCTCCTTTTCCATTTGCAAAGCCATCCCACATGGATCCTTGGATGTAAATGCGCGTACCATCAAGATATTGGCTCGGATCCTTCAAGACTTCGGGCCTATCTTCTTTTGAGTTGCTATTTTCAGTTGAGTTTTCAAACAATGGATGGAGTTTCAGTTCATTTTTCAAAGCTGTGTTGATATCTTCTGGTGGAACTTGTTCATTTCCCCCCACCCAAAGAGCAAGACTAGGATGATTCCTCAGAAGCTTGACAGTGTCCTTTGCACATAGCAAGAAAAGGTCATGATCTAGGGGACCATCTGGGTTTGATATGGGGACACCTCGTCCATCACAATCTCCAGTTATCCAAAACTCTTGCCACACCTACAATTTAAAACATGTAATGGATGTGAATTCTGACAGACTATTTTTAAAAATTGAACTCAAATAGAATAAAAATAATTTGATGCATCACAATGAGGTCCCAAAGATTTAAAAAATTATAACAAAAGATGCCAGTTTGATGCAACCCTCCATGTAAATTATAATAACAAGTGAAAAGAGTTCATTCACAAATGAAAGGGAAAAAAAAGTTTATTCTCAAACAAACCAGATCTTGTTCTGATAGAAACCATTCAGAACCTGATTTAAATCACCCCATCAGATTACCCAAAATAAATTTCGAGAAAATTGAATTAAATGTTCTGATCAGCAAGAACGTAATGATTTTTTATGGAAAAAAATCCAGAGCATTGCGAAAGAGATGCGGCAACTGGCAATACAAGAGATGATTATTAAAATATGAATGCATCTCAGAAAGAATTTAGAGAACGTCACGGAAGATATATTTCTCATAAGCAAAAAGACCAATAATTGCACCCAGTCTCAAAGGCACCAGAGGGAAAACTAAGAAATGGCAACCCATGATTTAAAACCAAAAAAAAAAAAACCCTAAGGTCAAGGACAAAGGATGAATGTAGCTGATCACAAGTACATAGAAAATAAAATCCATTTAATTCCAAGAATATCTTTTGGTTAGTCAATTCCCTGAATGTTCACTTACAATATTAATCATATTTCAACTTAAAACGCACAATGAGACCAAATGTTTCAAAAAAAAAGCATACACAGCTAGGCCAGCAGATTGAAAGTTATGACCCATGGGTACCAAGCTACTAGTATATGTTCATTCAATAACACAATATCAGCCGAAGAATCTACAAGGACAGTCTAATCTCTGCCCTTGTTTTACCAAAACTATGATCACTGCATCTCTTTTCAGGTACTTCCAAGACAAAAATATCCTACCTCAAGTGTGAATACTTATTCATTTGTAGATTTTAAAATGATTCATACCTCAAGATTCTCAACCTCCACATAGTACATCACATTCATACATTGGAAATGCAACTATGAAGAAGAACTGTATGTATATATTAAGTACCTCAACATTCTTACCAAGGCATCCAAAAGCAACAAGCAGCTAGTATATTTACTTCTTTGTATGACATGACCTATGTTAGTACCATAACTCCAATTTTATCATGTTCACGCAACTCTTTCATGCCAATATTCTATGATAAAATCATTTTTATCATCCTAAAAACAGGCTATAGCTAGTTGCAATTATTGGATAGCTTGACATAAATTGTTGGGCCCATAATCTATTTCCTAATTGTTGAATAGCTTGATATACATTATTGAGCCCGTTTCCTAACAGCTTAAGCTTTTGGGACAATTGTTGGCTTAAGATGGTATCAGAACTTAGGTTTGGAGATGTCTTGAGTTCAAATCTCTCCGTTTGCATTTGGTCCCCATTTGCATTCTTTCTTCTCTCTATGTATGGATATTTGCATCTCCATGTGCAACATGGGGTTGCATGTGAGGGCGGGTGTTGAATAACTTCATATACATTGTTGAACCCGTTTCCTAATATCTTAAGCTTTTGGAACAGATGGTGACTTAACACTAATAGCTCAAAATTTTGGGACTAGTGGTGAATTAATATTGTACTATAACTCAGGTTGGATGAGATCTTGTGTTCAAGTCTTTCCGTTTGCATTTGTTCCTTGTTGGCATTATGTTTCTCTATCCGCATCTCCACATGCAATGGATAGCTTGATATATATAGTTGGACCCATTTTCTAATCGCTAAAACTTTTGGGTCTAGCAGTGATTTTATGCTCAAGTGAGAATGCATCCTTCAAGGGTGAGAGAAGCCACTTTGTGCAAGTAATCCAAAAGGTTAGGTCTACATTCAATCCAGCCCATCAAGCACCACACTTGGGTGGAAATAACACTGGGTAATGGCCCTTCTTATTTTTATCATCCCCGGACTAGATTCAATTATCACAATCATTAAAATACAGCTGAAACTGAATATTGACGGTCTTAGTACATTTTATATAAATACATTTACCATATTCATTTTTATATTAAACAATTTAGAAAACATCATTTAATAAAAAGCTTTATATGGATGAAAAGATTATTAATGTTTCTGCGTAAATCATTTTTTTAGGCCTTCCATAATCGTACCTTGAAGTTGGTATGTACAGATTATTCTGCGAAGTTCATTAGTTCAGATGTCCACAATATGAAGGAAGACATCAATGAATTTCACGACTTTATCTTTGATGTTGTAGAGTTACCAAGTTAATCGCCCTCTCCCCATAACCCAAACCCCCCAAAAACCCCTCTGAAAAAATTGAAGAAAAAAAAAACCCACCCACCTGTTAAGCATATATGTTTTGGATATTGTTAAGCATTTATGTTTTAACACCACCCACCAAGACAAAGAGAAAGAGAGCTAACCAGCAGACCATAAATATCACAGTAATGATAGAACTCTGGTCTCTCAGCCAGTCCACCACCCCAACAGCGTATCATGTTGAAGTTCATGTCTGCGTGAAACTTGATGTCTGTCTTGTAACGTTTCTTTGAAAGACGTAGTAACCCATCTGACAATATCCAATTACCTCCACGGATAAAAACCGGCTGTCCATTGACCTTAAACAATCTACAAAGTAGAAAAAAATACAAGTTACAAGAAACATATAGAACCTTGGAAATAATGAATAATAAATTTAGAGATGAATTCTACCTCCCACCAGTTGCACTATCAATGTGGCTCTCAATTTTGCGAAAACCAAAATGATGGCTCCACAAATCAGACACTCCAAATCCCTTTACATCAATACTAATTCCAACATTGTAGAGGGATTGCTTTCCCATGCCATTTGGCCACCATAAATTGGGCTTGTAGAAGAACAGCTGTGAAAACATATCATTAACATTTGAACTGGGGTATTGCACGTAAAATTTATACTAGTTATTCACAAAATAGTTCTATGCCCATGTCAAGCGCTGAGGAGCAGTTATGTGACAAAATATACAAGTGACTACAACAACCACAACAAGAAAACACTATACATTTTTCGTGAACTGTTCATTTACTTAATAGAAATACAAGAAGATTTTTGTCTGCTTAGATCAGCAGAAACATATATGACACTGACCTCAGGAATTGTATACTCAACAGATGCTCCAGGAGGGACTGACACATGCTCTGTCTGAAGATGTTCTACCAAGAAAATACTCCCCTCAAGTTCCGTTGTTACTTGAATGTTTAAAGAACAGTCAGCAACCCAGGCACTTCTATTTACCAACCCAGTGGTGGTATGCAAATATACCCTCTTGTAATCGTCAAAGAATGATGAAACCAAGTGGGGATCCACTATTTTCACAGGCTGCACCAAATGATAATGCAGTAAAATCAAAAAATTGAAATTTTCTTACAAATTATTGTAAAACAAATGTTATTGTAGACTTAGAAGTAATGATGATTACTTAATGGTTTTTGTTTAAAACAAGCACAAGAAAAAGTACATTCCATTAAAAATATAAAACATCAAGGAGGAAAAGGAATATTATACATTTCCTTCAAGCATGTACATTTATAAACGGCCAAAATCAGAAGGGCTATGCTTTTATATCTAGATGACAATCATCAATACTTGATGTGATGTTTATCAGTTGCTCTAATATTGAACAAGGTTACAGCTTGAACTGATTAGCTTGTTTAACAAGTGTAGAATTTCAAGTGCCAATAAAGAGATAGAACAACCACATGGAGAAGGTAGTCGAAAGAAATTATGCATGTCAAAGTTTAATATAAACTCACCCCAGTAACAGATATTGATACCTCATCCCAGATGCCAGTATTCCTATCCCTGTGGCAATATAAAAATTGCTACCCTAGTAAGTGATGCTTCCATTTAGTCAAATTATAAATGGTGTTCACAAATGGATTGCTAAAAGGAAAAAACACACGATAAGATACACAGGGACACACTTTTGTAGAAAAAATGACAACTAGATGACATATTTAAAAATAATTAATCTTCTCTATGCTTTACAATTGTGATACCTGGTGACAACATGACATCAGGGCAATAAATTACCTAATAGGAATCATCCAGTCCCATCCTTCAACATATTGAGCAGCAACATCTTTGCCAATCTGACATGAACACAAGATGAAATGAGAGTATAGTCTGTAAACTCAAAAAAGGGGAAAACTAAACAAATAAATAATCTATTAGTGAATCATTAGTTTTCAGCAGAATTGTGTGTTCTGGTGTGTTAGTACTAGTAGGTTGACAATTTTATAACTTGTATGTGCAACCTTAGGTAGAACCTAGACCGCTATTGTGAAGAGAGCACATTGGACTGCCTACATCACCTTGGAAGCTTTAATGTCATGGGAGATCTTCAACGGCGTCAAAGGAGCGTGATGAAGATCTTAGAAAGAAGAAAAAGGGCAAATATGAAATTTCATATGAAACATGTTTAGGGCATCAAAGATTGAAATTTTGGATTAATTTTGAGTCTTTATTTGTATTTATTATAATTTATTACGTCACTGCACAGATTTATGTTATTATAATAGGTATTACCAATTGGGGGTATTATGGAAAATTCAATAATTACTGGACATAGTCCATGGGTCCTCTTGAGAGTCAAGTAATGTTATTTGAATTTTATTTGGAATCCTAATAGTTATCAAATATTCCTAGTTTCCAAATTTGAGTCATAGTCGTTATAGAAATAGGAGTCTGTAGCTTATAAATATGTGTAATTTTAATTAGTCAATGAAAAGTTGATATTATGAGAATTTGAAATTGTGTTTGTGTGTGATTGGCCTAACACTTGCGAGGGTGAAGCACCTCTTTCTCTCTCTTCTTCTACTTCTTCTCTTTCTTCTTCTTTGGGCACATACCTAAGTTACTATTCTTGAGTTACTATTCATAGCTCTCAAAAAGTGCCAATTTCAGCCCCAAAACCATATTCAATCACCCCAAATCAACCCTAATCCCATCTCCTAACTACGAGCCTTCAATTTAACCATTAAAACCCTAAATTACACACTGTTTTGGCGCTTAAATAGCCTCTGTTTAAAAATCCAGCAAGTTGTCCTACATTAGAGTGCCATGGAAGAGCTTCATTGCATGAAAAAGGCCATGGACAAGGAAAAAACCAAGTTAGGATAAATGGAGTTGAATAAGCTTATGTGCTAAGGAGTGTGGTCAACCATAAAAAGGTCTAGAGAGCAGTCTAGGAAAGTCCCACAGAATCGTCGACCATCCTAATGGATTTGGTCGACCAAATGGAAAGTACTTGGAGCCCAATGTGGGCATACCACAACATGGTTGACCAACTGAGTGGATGTGATCAAGGCAGATGGTCAACCACAACAACCTAAGCATAGACACTCGACAAAACACGGACACGGCAAATTTCAAAAAATGCTATACATGACACATGAGGGACACACAAATTAAATAGTTTTATATATGTCATATATTTGAATATATTATTCAAAAATAAGGGGGAAAAAAATGTAACATAATACTAATTCCTATAAATTTATAGTTTTTTTCTTTTATCATTGTATCCTAAGTTATTTTGTTAAAATTTATAATTAGTTTCACGCATGTCTAAGTGAAGGACATGTGTGTCCTCCAAATGTTAGAAGCGTGTTAGGATCTAAACAAAATTTTAAAAATGAGACGTTTGGATGAGTGTCAGAGACATGTCGGGAAATGCCCAACGATGAGTGTTGATGTTTATTCAACGAGTGCCAATGTCTGACATGGAGACGCCACCTTTTTAGAAGTGTTTGTACTTCTTAGACAACAACATATGGTCAACACACTTTGAAACTTCCAAAAAATAGTTGTTAACTAGTTGAAGTTTTGACCATAAATTCTCCAATACTCCCATTTAGAGTTTTTTGATGAGAGAGAGGCTAAAACTAGTTGTCAACTATTCATTGGAGGCTCGGCTATAAATGCTCCAATACTCCCATTTGGAGTTTTCTAATGAAAGAAAGGCACCTAGAGCTATACCAACTTTTTTACACCTTCATACACATCTCGAGATAGAAAGTGTCATCTTGATACCTTCAACATAAATCTTGGAATGGCTAGCTCCATGTGAGACTCAGAGTTCTTTGCTTGTGGAAGGTATTATATTATACTCATCCCTCTAGTGTACCTTATACACCATTATGAGGCACACCACACGTGTTTCACATAGAGACTACATTGGGGCCAAGAGTATCAGTTCCCCTTGAGAAGCCCATTTTCTAGATTTTGTAAATCTAGTTAAGTGTTAGGTTTCTGTTGTGGATGTTGTGGTTTTGAGTGAGCTTAAACCCAGTGTATGTTTGTTGTAGAGAATTGGGGGTTATCTTAGTGAAAACCCTGGAAGAAGTGGATGTAAATGTTTTAGGTTTCTTCACTAATCCATTTGATTAGTGGATTAACGCCAGTACGGAGGAAAGGAGTGGACGTAGCCAGGTAAGAACTTTTGATCACTGATCAAAAGATCTTCTTCAAAGCCAACTTCTATGAAAGCATCAAAATTAGAGTCTTGTTCGAATTCATTGAGGTCATCCTTTGTGAATTTGTGAATCTTTCATTACCTACAAATACATTATCTACAAATAGGGCCTTCCCAATACTAACACTCTTCTGGTAATCAGTTATCCTATGTCTAAATTCCTTGCACTTAAAGCAATGTGATCCAAAATGAGTATTAGTAGTTCTATTAGGCTGCATCCCTGCTAGTTTTCCCACAATAGGCTGTATTCCCCAAATAGTTGAACTTGTTTCCCAGCAATTAAAAGCTTTAACATTGCACCCTATGTTTCCCTCAAGTTTGCAACTGAGTTGTTTTTCCATTGAAGTGCCCACTAGTGCACCTCCGAAATAGAATAAGGATCAACAGATTAAGCATGTCCTGAAATTGTGACCACATACCACCAATATATCGAGACACCAATTGTTCCAGTCTCCACGAGGTCACTCCATGACACCAAATTGTTCCCGTCTGCAAGGTCAATCCATGCCACCAATTGATAAAATTCTGCAATGTAATCATTGACAGTCTGCGATCCTTGGCGTAAGTTCTGGAGTTGCTGGTATAACAATCTTGTATAGTTATGTGGCATGTCCCTAAAATCTAGTAGCGACTAAGGGAACATGCTTGTTGGCTAACGCAACAACTTGATGTTTTAATCCCTCAACCTGTTGTGCTAAACATGCAACGCCATCACGGTTGTACGCCTCCTTCACAGGAGCCTCCCAAGTCCCAACTCCCAAGCACCAATAGGTCTTCTTGGTGGCATGGTGCAGGAACGATTGCAAACTCTGATACCAGCTAATGCATAGTAGCGTGTAGGAAATGAGACCGACGGACTAAGTAGTGAAACCCTTCCCCTAACCTATTGATTCTGTCACAGAACACCAGAAACAAGGGTGTCGAAGCCTTGTTGATTCTGTACAATACCAAGAAAAAATTTGACTGAAAACATGGAAAATTGAAAACGGCTCAAGAATTATTATCCAACCAAATTTGCCTAAAAGTCATTACAATACTTGTTTATATAGAAAACCAAATCCTAAAAGCCTTAGGATTGCTAAAAAGAGAAAATAAGAAATTACCCTAAATTGAAAAAATCAAAGGCTTAACAATAGCCTTAAACAAAGACGAGGTAAAGTTTACCAAAAATGATAAAACTACCTAAAACATAAAAGTGCCTAAAAATGGTGGGGTCTAGGGAGGCAGTCATCAATTTTGGATGTTGTTGAAACCTTTTCGAGATGGGTCTTGAGAATTTTTCTGAGCTTGAAGGTGAAAACAGTCCAATGAGCTGGCCATATTAGGCCTTCCGATGCTCTCGGGCTACCACGTAATTATCTGTTACGCATGCACTGCATCACCTAAGCTTCTTCACCACTACCGAGCTTTCTTTGCATTCACCCTAATTTTAGACGAACAACACCACAAACATCACTTGTTTTTTTCTTTCCATATAACCTTTAAATGTCAACATAGTATACCTCCCACAATATAAGAACATACGTCATCAATTAAACTATGTAACTTGTATTTCATTTTTTCTTACCTCAGCATTTTAAATTTTACATATTTTCAATATTGTTTTTCTGAATGTCACCATATACTCACATAGTCTCACACTAGGTGAGATTCAATGAAAGTTGGAGAATAACAGATGGTAATTCATCATTATGTTTCAGGGGAATAGAAGTATACCTCATGGTCACCACCTTGGCCCCCCTCAGGAGGAATCCTCCCAGGATGATCAGGAGGGTGAACTAGAACGGCAAGCAAATTTTCACCATCGGGATGCAGAATATCTGTGACCTCAAGAGAATGTCTTCGAAACATCCCCTTTGGCAGGACTTTTTTGTGGCCATTCAAATACACCTCCGCAGAGTAATTAATTGCCCGGAAATTCAGATCCACGTGCTGGTTTCTTGACTAAAAGAAGGTTGGGAAATTTAAATAGACATATAACAAAAAAATAAAAAACAGCTAAAAATAAAGACAAACAGGAACTGTCAATATGGACATGCAAACTGGAGAAACTTGACCTCAATTGTATTATTAAGTACTAAGCACTAACCCCTTAAGTGAAATTGCAATCAAGCTAGAAGATGAAAATTACATATTCATAGGAGACCATGCATCCATTCATATGCATATTAAAGCTAAGTATTGAAGGATTAACATTATGCATTTGTGATTACCTTGCAACTAAAGTTACAAAGACTAGTTGGCCTGAAATCTGAAAGGGCGTCTAGGGATCTCTTTTTCAGAATAAAGGCAATTGTTGTAGCATTGATCAAACTAGGGTTGTTGCAATGATATTTTAAGTAAGCGGTTTAAGCTCAAACATAATCAATAATGCACACACTCATACATGCCATGCATTATAGAATGTTTCCATGCTAGAACCAAAAACCCATCAGTATAATGTGCAAGTACAACGTACCAGCTTACACTTGAAAGTTGTAAAGAACCAAAATGTGTAGTACTCCCTCCCTGAATCAGCAATATCTATGATTGACTCATTTTCCAACCCGTAGAAAGGATCTGACACGAGTTTGTTTTTTACAAGGGTTGCCAAAACACTGTCAATAAAATTACCAGCCCAATTAAGTAAAAGAAAAAGAGAAAAGAAGAAAAGGGAAAGGCGAACATAGCTATTGTTTTGTTTGATACATATGGTAAAGATCAACAGAAGGTTAAACCAAGTAAAGTTCTGTTATTTAATCTAGAGTACTATATGTTCACCTTTATGTTCTCATTTGCTCAAGAAAAGAAAATTCTAAGAAAAATGACAATTTTGAATTTCATATTTTCATTCATTGAAAGAACAAACCTCCACAAATGACATAATATAATATTTGACTTATTTAAGATGTATTCCCTTTCCCCGAAAATCAAAATAACATATTCAATATGTCATTCTTTTGCTACCCTCAATTTTCCTGGAACAGAGCAAAGGGTCAAGTCATTCTCGTAATGCGCACCTTTGTCCTGCAATCTCTATTTACTTGAAAAGTTAACCGGAATATTTAGAAAAGAAAATATAAAATGCCAACTATGAATGACGGTGTAAGTAGATTATGACAAAAACTTATCCAGCTGAATTTATTAATCAAGACCCTAAGAACTCATCCAGCTGTTTTGCATCCTCGATAATTTCAATGCATATATAACTATAATGGTGTTACAAAATTATCAATTCACGTTGTAATTGCTATCCATAATAAAGTTCTTAACCGCCATAAATCATACCTTTTTCAGCCTTTCAAATACAAAATTTCCAAAGAACCTACTTTTTGTAAATAAAGAGAGATGGTTTGTGTAAATTTTCAACTACTAAAAACAATTTTCTTTATGAAAAATTCTACCATACACACCCCTTGAAAGGGTATACCATCTGCAGTCCTAATTATGTCATTTTCTTATTTCATTATGACCAATTTTCTTATTTAGTTATGACATTATTTTAATTATTACTCAGGAGATCGTTGTTATGACTCATATGCTGTTTGGTTATCACTTTTTTTTTTTTTTTTTTTTTTTTTCGTTATGACTCAAATAGTATGAAATTATGCCTTTGACGGGTGTGTACATAGTCTTTCCCTTTGTTTATGCTTCCTCTTCAACTAATTGTTCAATTGAAGCTTCTAAACAGACCTTATTTATGTCCTCCATAAAAATTCATAAACAAAACCAACGATCATCAAACTGAATTGCTTATTGAACACCAAATATACTAAACTAGTGTAATTGATGAGCAATCATAATTCCACAAACATCAATTCACAAAAAAAATAATATTTTCACTACAATAAATTCAAGAAACAAGCAACAAAACGAAGCAATTTCAATAATTTGGAATGGAAATTACGTTCCGGGGACAACAGCCTCCATCCAAGGAGAATTGGGGGCGGAGGAGGGAGGGTGAGTGGTGGTGAGCTGAACTCCGGTGAGTTCAACCTCCGTGGATCTCGCAGCTAGCCACCCTGAATCGAGCTTGGTATTGCCTATCTCCGCCATTGTTGTGTACTGTGCTTGGTCTCGGGAAAACCCTAAAGCTGTGTAGAAAAGAGAAAAAAGACGAAGAGGCCTAACACGAGTTTCCCTCTCTAAAATGAATTCCTTGAGTCAGAGTCTTCATGGTTTGCCTTGAAGTAGACGACGAGACTAGTGTGAATTATATGGCATGGCGTGTGCACAGAGTGTGGGTCCAAATCCAAAACATATCTACATATGACAGGTAAGACTAATTAAATCTGTCTGTTAGTTTACCGCGGCGGATCTATCTAACCGCATTATTAGAGTTTGTGGATTTTATGGTGGGGTACTTACCAATTAGTCCTATTAACTAGACTTATTTACTTACAGGTCCTAACTAATAAATTTAACATTATGAAAACAAGAGAGTGATAAATTTATCACTAAAAATTTATTCATAAAAATAAAGAGACTGATAAATTTATCACTATAAATTTATTCATAAAAAAAAAGACTGATAAATTTATCTTTATCACTTAATAAATTTATCAAATAGGACTTAATGGGTAATAAGTCTCCAAAGTAGGACCTATTGGATAATAAGTCTCCAAAATATGACCTATTGGTAGTTTACCCTTTATGGTTCGGTAAAAATTGATTTAAGTGGGTTTGGTTTTAATTTTTTTGGAAGTTGAATTTTTTTGTTTTTTAATATATTTTGGTTTTTAGTAAATATTTTTTAAATTTTAAGTAATATTTTTTATTTTTTTAGATGTATTTTATTTAGATGTATTTACATAGTAAAATATTTGTGAAAAAATATTTTAAAAAATTTAATAAACATACAAAAATATGAAAAATGTATTGAATTTTCATATGATTTTTGTATTTTTTGGTATTTAGCGTATTTTTTTAAGTTTTTTTTTTTATAAATATTATACTTTTAAAGTGTATTTATGTTTGGTGTGTTTAAAAATTTATAAAAAAAATGCTTAAAATATTAAAAAAATTCATTAAAAACATTAAAATACAAAAAAAAAATTGAATTTTCTAAAAATTGTCTTGTTTTCTTTTTTTTCAATCAAAAGTAATTTTTATTAAAAGTAAGATTAGGCAAACGGATATCAATAAGAAACTTACACCAAATTAAGAAAAAATTATAATTCAAAAAAATAAATGACAAATCTTCAAATGAAAGGCCAAAGAAAAATTATGTATATATATTAAGACATAAAATTTGTACTGCAAAGCAAAAGTCGATCATAAGAGTTCGACAATAAAATAGTTTGAAATAAATATACAGACTACATCTATCTGTGTAGGTAAGCTACAATCACACCAAAAAGATTTTTTTTATTTTATTTTAAAAAAAAACACACAAAAACCCTCAAATTCAAAATGCCTGAGCAATGGTGGCGGTGGATTTGGTGATGGAATGCAGCAAATCTGGTTCTTGAAAGGCGGTAGATCTGGCAAAAAAGATGTGGAAGGCGACAGATTAGGTTGACGATAGAAGATCAAAAGGTAGTGACGTAGTGGTGGCACTGGAGTAAGGTGGAGAATGAGAGAAAATGTGAATCCAATGAAGGCCATGGCTGGAGTAAAAGTGGAGGAGAGAGAACACTTCACAAAAGGAGGGAGAAGGTTGGAAAGATAAGGCTTCCAAGTTATTTGAACAGAAAAAGTAAGGAAACGAAAGAGAAAGAGGGGTAAAAGGAAGAGAGAGAATGCCAGAGGCTGCCGGAACCCCCTCTCCTACCTCGACTGCAGCACACTAACAAAACCCTAGAGAAAGAAAAGTTTAGAGAAAAAGGCTCTCAAAGTTTAGGCTAGTGTTACTTTCCTCTTGAAAATTGTCTAGTTAACAAGTGTTTTTAATGTACAAATAAAAGATTAAAAAAATTAAAAAATACAAGATGCTTTTTACTTTCCTTTGACAATTTTAGCTTAAAATTTAAAACGTCACTGAAAAAGTCAAAAAATCAATAAATTATATAAAAAGTTAAACATTCTATAATTTCTCTACTTTTTGCACTTTTTTTTGTAAAAAGTCAAAAATTTATCCCAAACATACTAATTTTTTTTATCTCATATGTAAGCCAAAAAGTTAAAAAGCTACTAAAATAATCTATTCTCAAACAAGACCAATACATTTTTATTGAAATCAATATATTTTTAGCATTTTCACATATTTTTAAGAAAAATTTTGCATGCTTACTAATATTAAATAATACATAGGAAGCGCTTGTTAGCATTTATATATCTTCTAAAAATTGTATGACCAATTCAAAATTTTAGAATATTCTGGGAAAAAAATTCTATTTACACAGCATTATATTAATTTTTTTGGATAAATTACACCAACACCCCCATATTTGTTTAAAATCACAGTATCACCTCCATTGTTCCTTTGTAACATACTGCCACTCATTGTCAGGTGACACAAGTCAAATCTATTTACTTGAAGAGTCAAATGACTTTTATATCCTCAGATGCCTTGGTAAACATTTCATCTAATCTACCCACAAATGTGGTCATTTTTTTTTTTCAAGAAAAAAAAATTATTTTTCTAAAAAAAAAAATAAAAACTAATATAATAAAAATAAATATAAAAAATATATCTTTAAAATTTTAAAAATTATTTATGGCTTCTCAAAACATAAAATTATATAAAAATAATAAGTATTATTTATTTATTTCTGTCATCAAATTAAATTTTAGTTTTTTAAAAAAAATATTCTCAGACAAGTTTTTGAAAATCAAACCAAACCAAACATAGACATATAGTCTCTTATTATTTTCTCTATATATGGGAAGTTTGCACATATGTAAGGCACGTCGGGGTGGATGCTGTTCTAATTTATATTTAAAAACTCCGTTTGCTTTAGTTTTTGAAACTTATTTTGTAAAAATTTTTTAAAAAATTATGACAAAAATATAGTTTTTAATTTTTAAAAATAATTTACGCCCTTAAAAAGAAAAAAAAATAATTTTAAAAATTTTTACAAAAAATAAATTTTAAAAACTTAATCAAAAAAAAAAAAATCTCAACGCCCTTCAATTTACCAGACATCTCACTTAGATTAAGCTAGCAAAGCAAAGTTTTCATCCGATAAAAATGAAATGTAAATTCATTTGAGGGTAATTTTGGCACTTAGATGTATTTAATTGATGGAGTCATCTAATCTTGTTTTGTCAACAAACGTTTGACCAATTGAAGGATTAAATTGTTATACAAAATTTTAAAACGAGGGGGTGGCAGTGTGATTTTAAGAAATAAAAAGGGTGATAGTGTGATTTCAGAAAAATTGAGGGGGTGTTAGTATAATTTATTCTACTTTTTTTCGTCTCATATTTTAGTTAAAAAAATTGCTAAAAAAGCATACTCTCAAACAACACCACATGAAAAAAAATAATTAATTCAATCTTTAAATTTATAGGTAAATTATCTTTTTACTTGAATTTGAACTATTCTCTTTAAATAATTAATATCAAATTTATACATTTTAAACTTTTAAAAGGGGGTTGACCAATAAAACCCATATTTTTTATTTATGATTCATATAGTCCTATATATATATATATTTGGTGATCCATTTAATCTTTTTAGATGTGTAATGACTCATTTGTTTGCCACATTAAAGTGTTACATTTGAGAAAAGTATATTAAAGAGCTTTTTAATGTGAGAGATCATACCCACCGCCACATAGTGTGTCACATCATACCCGCCGCATTGGAGTATAATATTTAAAAAAAGGCTCTGGCTTTGGTCCAGTCCTTAATCGGACTGGACGGTGCTGTTGGGCTCATGGGGGCCCACCACGGGTCCCGTTTTGAAAATCTGAACCGTTAATGTGTAGAACTCATCGAGTACTATATGCCTGTGAAAAATCACGTTGATCGGATATCGATAGCTATGTGATCAAATCAGTTTTTTATCAACCATTAATTTATTCACCGTCCATTTTTTTTTATACAAAACTGATTTGATCACATAGCTATTGATATCCGATCAACGTGATTTTTCACAAGCATATAGTACTCGACGATTTCTACACATTAAACGGTTCAGATTTTCAAAACGGAACCCGTGGTGGACCCCCACGGGCCCAACAGCACCGTCCAGTCCAATTAAGGACTGGACCAAAGCCAGGCCCTTAAAAAAAGTATACTAAAGAACTTTTTAGTATCATATCATACCCACCACATCGGAGTATTATATTTAAAAAAAAGTATACTACGGAATTTTTTAGTGTGTCACATCATACCCAACATATTGTGTGTCACATCATACTCGTCACATTGGAGTGTCATATTTAAGAAAAATATATTAAGAAATTTTTTAATATGTCACATCATACTTGCCATATTAGAGTGTCACATTTGGGAAAAGTATATTAAGAAGTTTTTTCATATTTGTCACATTAATAAAAGGATATAGCTGTCCATCAAAACACTACCAAAACCAAAAGCAAGACTACACGTAGGAGTGTAAAAATGGGCCGCGGCCCTGGATGGGCCCGCGACCATTTAGGCTCGAGCCCGAGCCCAGTCCGAGCCCCTAGACCTGGGCCATCATTTTGAAGCCTGGCCCGGCCCGTTTGGCCTGCTTAAGGCCCACTCAAGACCCAACTTGAGGCTTGGTGTCTTTTGTAATGGAAAATAATAAAATTTTGGTAGAAATTTTTTTTTTTAAAAAAAAAAAAATTGGTCAAGCCCTCCCAAGCCCGAGACCAGGCCCATCGGCCCGCCCAAGGCCTGAATACCCCTAGGCCTAATTTTTTTGGCTCGTGGGCCGGCTCGACCCAGTTCGAATTTTGGCGGAAGCCTACGAGGCCCGACATGGGTCGAGCCAGGCCAGATTTACACCCCTAACTACAAGGAAAGAAACTCTCCACTAATAGGACTTAATAGATAATAAATATCGCATTTTTAAATACAAACAGAGCTGCAATCTTTACATTAGGGATAAGAGTCACTTTAATAAATTTTTGAGGAAATTACCATTCAGTGGTGACATAAGAAATTGATTACAAATTCATAACAAAAATTATAATTATAAGTATTAATATTTATAAAGTGTATCACTTATTTATAATTATTTTTTAAAATCTCAAGTGTAATTTTTCTTAAATTTTAAATACCTCTGTAGCATGAAATTAGCTTGGTGTTTGCTTATGGACCTTGATTTTCTTTGGACTTGAAGGAAAAATACTTTACAAATACAACCTTGCTAGAGGCCCAGGTTGAAGCCTCATCTTCTTGGGCCTAGAAGGAGTTTTCTGAAGTGCTTAAATCCTTAGATAAAAGGGAAAGATATTTGAACATAAAATATGTAAAAAAATTATCACTCGCTCCGATGCTTCAAGATTACTGGTGTTTGTCTCCCAAGATGCAATGACTTCTACTTATAGATGCAACACTACACCTCCAAGTCTAACAAACCAAAATCAGTGTTGAAACTATTTATCTCTCAATCCTATGCACTAGCTTTATGCATAACTATTTGCACCATTAAATATTTCTTGTTAATTGTGGTTTGTCAATTATGGTCAAATTCAGTTTTGCTGATTATGGTATGTCGATTATGGCCAAATCTAATCTCATTGATTGTGACCATGAATTATCTTTTCAAAAACTAACTATGGCCATATTATTATTATTATTAGAATTATTTTTGTTTTTTTGTTTGTGTAAGAGGAGGCAGTAACATAGTTAGTTACAAAATGAAATGGTAGCAAAGTGTGGAAGAAATATTGGAAAAGTTATCCCTTGAAGTGTGACATAAATATTGGAGAAGTTATTCCCATGAAAACTATTGGGAAAATGGTCTTTTGGTGACTTTAATGAGAAATTAAAATAGGTCTCAACCAATGGTTGATGTGGGATTAAATGGATTTAAATTCTTTGTAACAAGGTCTTTACACCACAAAAAGAATGACCAAAAATCATTAAGAATTTAATGAGAAATTGTCTCATAAAGTCGGCATCATAAATGAGGCATTGGGAATTGTGTATAACTACCAATTCCACATTGATTGTAGAGGAAAACTTTGATGGGTATGTAAACCTCAAGATTCTGATAAGGACATTAACCTTTTGGGGCATCCAAATTTTCAGAAAATTTTCCGAAGGAAGGGAGTTATGGATGCTTTAAGGATGGGCTTGGGTCAAGACTTTGTTCCAAGTTGGTTATGCAAAAATTGCCAAAAGCACGCGCACGGGCCACCCGCCCGCCTGGACCGGTCCATGGGTCTTGGGTCTTGAAAGCTTGAGGATTAAGGAGCTAGGCCGGTTTGGTGGTCCACCAACCTAATCTTTTTAGGCCAAATCTGTAAAGTGGCTGCTGATATATTTATATATACACACATGTGTGTAACTCACACACACTTAAGTCCTATCAGTTTTGCAGATGTTATTGGGCAGTTTTTCTTGCATTAGTTGCCAGCCTTCATGACTGGAAGGTTTCTCCTCTCCCCCCCTCCATTGTGTATTAAAGGAGACCCATCTCCTTTGGTTTTGACGCATAAATTTTTTGGCTTCTAGATATACAGTCAGTTTGCTTGTGTCTATAATTTTCTTCCTATAAGAGAGAGTGCTGCCATTGTTGGTTTGCAAAAACTAACAGAAGGTGCTTCTGCGTTAGCCAATCTAAACCGTTGTATCCTGGGAGACAAAAGCCGACGTACCTCCAACACCTATGATGAGGCGGCTAATCTGTTTTAAGAAGACTATGGTATCACACAGGCTTCGGTTTGCCTTCTTTACCATTTATCGTATTATGTATTTTTGTGCAATATGGTTGTAATTTACAGCATGTTTTCCCATTTTGTAAAATAATTGATTAATCATGAATTTATTTATCTTGTTTCTTAAAACAAATTACATGTGTTTCCCATGAAATTAGATAATTAGATTCATCTTTAATTCAAATTGCCTGTTTTAGTACCTGGGAAAATATTATATGTTTGGTTTATGATTTTCTGGGTGATGGCCACTATTTGTCTTATATACAGTTCATGATTTAATATATATGCATGTGATTTGCTTTTGTACAAATTCAAATGGCTTTATTTATCACCGGCATGCGTAGAATAAAAATATAAAAAGGAAATAATAATAATAATAATGTGCCCAGTTTTTTTCTGGTGTCCGTGTCATGTATGCAGCATATGGGACTTGCCCATAACTTATTTGGACTTCTATTGGTAGTCTTAGTTGGAATATTAAATTATTATAAGTTGTATGCTACTGTTTTCCTTCTCATTGCCTACTGTTGCAATTCAATTTATTAAATGATTGTTTCAATTCAAGTTGATTGCTTCCAGTTTTATAATATGATTTGCATGTCTTTTGATTTTGTCATGTTCTGATTTAATTTGCATGCTCATGAGTGTTAAAGGTTTACTTTTCTAGTTTAATTCCCTTGGTTATTAGATCCTACATTTGTAGGATTATTTGCATAGTTTAATTTTGCTAGAATTTAGTTGATTTTACATGTTTTATTTTCCAGGAATGTAATGTAATTTGCATGTGGCTTGTTTTCTAATTTCTAGCATTATGTGCATGAATTAGTTACATGTTTATTGTGTTGTAATTGCATATAATTCTTGCTGATTCATTCTAATTTAATTCTTAGAGTTATAGTTTTATTTTGTAACTCTTGCCAATTAAAAGTGTTAATTGTTTATTTATTTACATGATTATTGTGTAATAATTTCCTATAACTCTTGTCAATTATTTTTTAATTTAATTTATAGAGTTGTAAGGTTTGTAATTTATTTGGGAGTTATAAGTTTAATTATATAACTTATCTAGCATTTTAATTTTACTTAATTTGCTATTAACTTAATTTATTAATTTTACAGTTTCTTTAGATTATTTGTTTTGTATTTTGTTGTATTTTTCTGATAACTTTCTCCACAGGAAAACCTATGCAGAAGGGGATTTGAGGGGGAAAAAAAATACAAATCCAAATGAATAAGATTTGAGATTGCAATAAAAATTTGGACTATTATTTTTTTTTAAACAGAAATGCCTAAACAAGAAAAGGAGTTTAGACAAATAATAATCCTATTTGGATTGGTTTATATTTGCAGCAATGTTTTGCTTGAGTTTTAATTTGGTTTTTTTACCAATTTGTAGAAGTAAATTTTATTTGCTTGTATTGTTGTAGCAATTTTTTACATTGCTTGTAATTTGGTTAGCAATTTTTAAATTGCTTGTAAGTTTGGATTTTGGTTTGTTTTAACCTAGTTCATCCCTTGAAAAATTTAATTCGGAAAATTGTTTCTCATGGATTAGGAGTCAACATGCTCTTGAAAGTTTTGTCAAAAGGTTAACTGGGTTTTAAGTGGGACCGATGTGACCCCTCTAGTCTTCCTGTGAACATTCCCGACCATGTTCGATTCTAGGTTAAGTGGTGAGACTAGTTTTGAATTAAATTGCTAGTTGTGGGATTTTCTAGTGTTAAGTTTAATTTCTAGAAACACATAAAGTGAAATTCTGTTGTATATTTCAAAAATGGCAACTGTCACCGATGCTGCTGCTGCTGCTAATGTTGATGGGGATCAAAACCCCGGGGCAACTAGTTTGCCAACCCTTACTACTGTGACCTCTATGGTTAACTCGGTTGTTGTGACCTCTGTGGTCAACCCTGTTGTTGCTCCTGCTGTTTCAGGAGGCCCACTCAACCATTATGAGCGCCCGAAGAAGTTCACAGGAGTGAATTTCAAGAGGTGGCAACAGAAGATGCTATTCTGCTTGACTACTCTAAGCCTTGCAAGGTTTTTAAGTGAAGATCCACCAGCCTTGGAGGAGAATGAGCAAGACAAACAGAAGCTCATAGCTCTAGATGCTTGAAAGCAGTCAAACTTTCTTTGATGGAACTATGCTCTGAATGGCTTAACAGATTCACTTGTCAATGTGTTTTATGCCAATAAGTCAGCAAAGGAGTTGTGGGATGCTTTGGACAAGAAGTACAAAACCGAGGATGCCAGAGCAAAGAAATTTGTTGTTGGCTAGTTTCTAGACTTTAAGATGGTGGACTCAAAAATCGTTATCAGTCAAGTCTAAGAGTTCCAAGTAATTTTGCACAAAATTCATGCAGAAGGAATGTTCTTGAGTGAATCATTCTAGGCAACTGCGTTGATTGAGAAGCTGCCTAACGGCTAGAAAGACTTCAAAAACTACTTGAAGCATAAACAAAAGGAGATGACAGTTGAAGAGTTCGTTGTCGGGCTTCGGATTGAGGAAGACAACAAGAGGAAAGGGGGTATACCTCCATTGTGAAAGAAAATGTCGTTGAACATGGCCAGTCCTCGAGGATAAAGAAAAAGCCACCGACAAGCAAAAGCTCAAAGTTGAGGGCAAGAGGCAGTGTCTCCAAAAGGCCGGTCTACAAGCCGCAAGAACCTACTTTTAGGTTCAATGAAAAGTGCTTCAACTGTGGAAGTAATGGGCATCAAGCGGTTGACTGCCACAAGAAGAAGAAGCCTTACAACAAATACCCTCCATAGAACAAAAGCTGGGCTCACATGACTGAGATGAAGGATCTCTCACAAGATGTGGACGACATGCATCTGGTAGCTGTTGTCACCAAAGTCAACATGGTGGGGTCCAACCCGAAGGAATGGTGGATGGACACTAAGGCCACTCGCCACATTTGTGCGGAGAAGAAAATGTTCACAACTTTCGAACCGGTTTCAAATGGTGAAAAATTGTTCATGAGGAATTCTGCAACCTCAACTGTTGAGGGTAAAGGCAAGGTGGTCCTGAAGATGACTTCAGGAAAAGATCTGACTTTGAATGATGTCCTATTTGTGCCGGACATTCATAAGAACCTTGTCTTGGGGTTGCTCTTAAGCAAGCATGGCTTCCTCATGGTGTTTGAATCTGATAAGGTCGTGTTGACCAAAAGCGGGGTCTATGTAGGGAAATGATATATGTAAAGTTGTATGTTCAAGCTAAATTTAATGACTATTATCCTAAAACTTAATGAGAAAGCTTCTTCTTCTGCTTATGTGCTTGAGTCCTCTAATTTATGGCATGATAGACTGGGTCATGTAAATTTTGACTCTTTGTGTAGGTTGATCAAGTTAGATCACATACCATCTTTTAACATTAATCCAAATCACAAATGTGAAACTTGTGTAGAAGCAAAATTGACAATGACTTCTTTTCATTCTGTTGAAAGAAGTACCGAGCCTTTAGATTTAGTGTATAGTGATGTATGTGACTTGAAATTCGTACAATCACGTGGAGGCAACAAGTACTTCATCACTTTTGTTAATGATTGCACTAAATAATGTTATGTGTATTTACTTAAAAGCAAAGATGAGGCGATTGATAAATTTATTCTTTTCAAGAATGAAGTTGAGAATTAACTAAGTCGAAAGATCAAGACTATAAGAAGTGATCGTGGTTGTAATGCCCCAACTTCTGGGCCTTTAATAAATACACTCAACCTCAAATTTAAAATTTTAACTAATTAATAACCTCAAAGATACAAAATTGTCTCCAAAATAATTACACAAATGTCTTCAAAATATAACTTATACAAATCTCTAAAAACAATATATAGTGGTGAGTCCAAAAATCTCTAACTCAATAATCCTTTAAATTCTTTAACTCCAACCACCGCTAAATTTGCTCCACACCTGAAAAGTAAATTAATTCGGGAAGTATACAATACGACAGGAGTGACAAAGCTCCACACAAACGATTCAATTCGAGATACCAAGCAATTTACCAAATTGCACAGACTAGTCAACTCAACATATGATAATTTATCTAAGACCAAATACCCGGTCCCCCTAACTTTTGTAAACATTATTAGGTCCCTAAATTTTGAGTTATTATAATAAAGCCCTTAGTTCGTCGATTATTCGCAAATTAAACCCTAGAACCGAAAATGCATCATAGACAAACCCATACAAATCCTAATCGACTCTGGAAACTTAGAAATCACTTCTAACACTAATATTAATTATTTAACTCTCAAATTTTAGATTAATCACTCTAAACCTTAACTTTCGATTTTCATAGTTTTCGTTCGGTTATTTACCTTTAAATTCAAAGCAAGATAATACAAACCGAATTATTTTTCCTAACACTAATTTATTAACTCTACACTTGAAATATATAATTTAATTGAGCCCAAACCCTCACATTTTTATTAAATCACAAATTGACCCCAAACAAGTACCATTATAGATTTATATATACACTTGTACTCTAAAATTTTTTTTTAACATTATATTTTACAATTTCCAAGATTTGTACACAAAAAAATATAAAATAAGTCCCTCAAATCACCATTTATGGCCAACCATACCTACATAGATATGATGAATGTACTTTTTGAGACAATTTTGCATGATTTGAGGAAGAAAATCTTTGACTTGGTACAAACTTTTATATATATGTGTCTATATGCAACTAGGTTGGTTTGATTAGGAAGAAAACCCTAACCAGATCATATTTAGGAACCTAATTAAGTCCTTTAATCCTCCACTATTCCATTGAATTTAAATTAAATCCAAACTATCCAATCTAATTCCAACCAAGGGGCATTTAGGACATTTTGCACCAAATTCATTATATAAACAACCTCTCCCCTAGCATTTTACCTACAAGAAAAACACTTATACACACTATATTTAGCTGAGAGAAGAAGAAAGGAAGGAGGGTGAGCTTGGTAGAAGAGAGGAGAGGAAGAAAAAGTTTGCTAGCAATTCCAACAACCCTCAAGTAAGCCACAACACAACTCTCTCTTTCATTTTTCTTTTTCAAATACATGTTATTAGAAGTTTAAAATGATATTTTCAGATGTGTTATAATGGTATTCTTGTGTTAAAAATGAAAGGAGTTGAGCCTTGATTCTGCCCTTCTTTTATTTCTCTTAATCGGTATAAGACTACCTTTTTCCATATCAATCTCTCAAAATTTTCAAAGGCACACCTTCACCTTAAATTTCTGAGTTTAATACATATTATTTATCATGTTTTCATCACAAGAGAAGTGGAAAATTTCCCCTAGCTGACCTCTTTTCTCACCAACTTTCTATTTTCAAGAATTGTGCCAGAAAAATCTGTTTTATAGCCACCTTGCGAAAATTTTAGAAACATTTATAAAAATATTTTGGACCTCCATTTTATGTCAAAATCTTTCTTAAGGATTTATATTTCAAGTAAAATTGGTTCCATTGCAAACGAGTGAGCAGTTTGTGAGAAAATCCGATTTTTGTAACGGTCGACGAATCTGGACAGAGCTGGAGTATTTCTGAAATAACTAAAAATCTAGAAAAGCTATTCCATTTCCAAAATATGTTCTGAAAAATAGATAAAATTCTCTACGAACCATAAAAAGGCCGGGCTCTGGAAAAATCTAAAATAGCCCTTTCAAGTATAATCTTTAGGTAGTACTGAATCTGGAAATTTTGTTTTCATTGGTGTTTTATGCTCTTGTGTTCATGAATATGCTTATTAATTATTGATCATGTCTCGGCATGATATTACACATGTCATAGGTTTATGTATTTTATTTTAATCCTTCGATAGTGCTCACACTTATGCAAATCTAGAAATTATATTTTTGTGTAAAATTATTCCCTTAACTACTTGAATATGCCTAGAGCTACTTGTGCCTATCTTCATATGTGAATCTCATGTGTTGTAACTTTATTTCCTTCTATTTGTACTATTTAGTTGTTTATACTTATGCCATAGATGTTGTTTTAAGAGCATGTCCTAACTCTGACTTAAATTATCTAACTCAAACAAGAAACTTAATGGGTGGTAATAGGTTGCGAATTTTTAGACAAGTTACTAAGATATTGATTGGTTGACGGGATACGTTCCCTATTTGGAAGTTAAAGTCTTGCGCAAGTAGTTTTCGGAACCCTTGAACGGAGCGGTTGTATTCGGACCCTAGGTATTTGGTGTAAGGAGGGATTTGGGCAAGGCCCATTATTACCATCTCTTTTGAGGCCTTGCGGTTGGTGCTACGTGGTATATAACCGTTGCTAGGTATCCGAGGTAAGTTCTACAACAAAGCAGCAAAAGAGGGGGCATACCGAATAATTCGTGTCCGATTCTTGCGGTTGGGAGGACGAAATTTCTATGGGGGATTTCTAGACTACTAATAACTAACCCTGTAACCTGTTTTAATTACTTGAATGTCGTGCTCCTTTCCCTTATTGTTGTAATTTGCTATTATTTATTAGATTGGGAAAAAGAAACGGGGTGTGTGTGTGTTTACTGGGCATTCAAAGCTCATGGCGTTTCATGCCAGGTATTGAAGAAATGTACGAAGCCAACGAAGAGTCAAAGACATTTGAAGACTTAAGTTTGCCTTAGAGAAAGTTTGGAACCATTTCGCTTATTAGTTTGACTGTGCTTTTATTTATTCTTGGATTGTAATAGTAATGGGACTCGTTTTGTAAATTTAAAATTTGAGACACTGTAATTATTATTTACCTTGTAATCCTATGACTATCTCTACGTTGCTTATGAGACCTTGCGTCAATGCCTTTTAAAATCTGTCAAAAGGGTAGTGCGCTACCTAAGAAAGCTGGACTTAGAAGGGAGGCTAACTTGACTCATCTGGCGATCTGGGATCTTACTTGGTTATTGGCCATAGGACTCATTAGTGTCGTTTCCTAGACTTCTAATCTTAGATAAACCTTGTATTTAATTGTTAATATATTCTCTGATGTTCGGGATTTTTGGGGCGTCACAGTGGTGGTGAGTATGAATCCCCGTTTGCTGAGATTTGTGCTCAATTTGGGATTATTCGCTAAACCATAGCGCCTTGCTCCCCTCAGTCAAATGGTGTTGCTAAACGGAAGAATAGAACGTTAAAAGAAATGATGAATGCAATGTTAATAAGTTCTGGGTTGCTACAGAACTTGTGGGGGGAAGCGATTCTTTCCGCGAATTACATTCTAAATAGAATCCCTCGGCAGAAAGTAGACAAGACTCCATATGAATTATGGAAAGGCTGCAAGCCTTCTTATAATTTCCTACGAATGTGGGGGTGTCTTGCAAAAGTGGCGGTACCTACACCCAAGCGAGTTAGGATAGGTCCAAAAATCATGGATTGTATATTTATTGGTTATGCATAGAATAGTAGTGCATTTAGGTTTTTTGTGCACAAGTCTGATGTTTCAAATATCCATAAGAATACCATAATGGAGTCAAGGCATGCATTTTCTTTGAAGACGTATTTCCTTGCCAAACCTGAGGGGAGGATCAAAGTTCTAAGAAGGAACTTGAAGATGATCGAGATGAGGAAGTAGATGAGCCAAGAAGGAGTAAGAGGGCTAGGATTGCCAAGTCGTTTGGCCCAGACTTCTTGACTTATACGTTAGAGGAAGAACCTCAAACTTTTCATGAAGCTGTGATTTCACCTGAAAGTCCTTTATAGAAAGAAGTAATTAAAAGTAAAATTGACTCCATCTTACAGAACCATACTTGGGAGTTAGTTGATCTACCTCCAGGCAGTAAGACCTTGGGGAGTAAGTGGATCTTTAGAAAAAAGATGAAAGTAAATGGGTCAATTGATAAGTATAAAGCTAGGCTAGTTATCAAAGGATACAGGCAACGAGAAAGCCTGGATTACTTTGATACGTATTAACTTGTGACAAGTATTACATCCATTCGCATGGTGATTGCGATAACTGCGTTACGTGGTCTAGAGATACATCAAATGGATGTAAAGACCACTTTCTTAAATAGAGATTTAGATAAATAAATCTACATGGAGTAACCCGAGGGGTTGTCAGCCCCATGGCGAAATAAGAAAGTTTGTAAGCTTGTCAAGTCATTATATGGTTTGAAGCAAACTCTTAAACAATGGCATGACAAATTTGGCAACGCTATGTTGTCAAATGGATTTAGAATCAATGAGTGTGACAAG
Source organism: Camellia granthamiana (assembly GCA_036172215.1). NCBI lineage: Eukaryota > Viridiplantae > Streptophyta > Magnoliopsida > Ericales > Theaceae > Camellia > Camellia granthamiana. Next base: position 91,582,055 of record CM069908.1, on the reverse strand, counting down.
TGTGCATATGTTAAAGACACTGACAGAGGTTATGTCATTTTATGTCTATACGTAGATGTCATACTTATTGTTGGTAGTAATGATGATATGATTAGAACTACCAAGAAATTGTTAAACTCTAAGTTTGACATGAAAGATATGGGCCTTGCAGATGCCATTCTGGGTATTATGATTATCAGAACATCTAGTGGTATTATACTTTCTCAATCTCACTATATTGAGAAGATACTTGGGAAATTTGGTAAATCATATACAAGTGTATCTAGGACACCAGTAGACGTGAGTCTATATTTGACCAAGAATAATAGTGAGAGTGTCTCTCAGCTAAAATATTCTCGGGTCATTGAAAGTTTGATGTATCTGATGAGTTATACAAGGCTGGATATAGCCTACTCTGATAGCGGGCTTAGTAGATATACGAGTAATCTAAATGCCACTCATTAGAGGGGAATTATGCGGGTGTTAGGTTATCTACACTACACCTGGGATTATAGGCTGCATTATACCATATACCCAGCGGTACTAGAAAGGTATAATGACGCTAATTGGATATCTGATATAAAGGACTCCAAATCCACTAGTGGTTATGTGTTTACCCTCGGAGGGGCAGCCGTGTCTTGGAAATCTTCCAACCAAACATGTATATCAAGATCAACGATGGAATTTGAGTTTATTGCTTTGGATAAAGCAACTAAAGAAGCTGAATGTCTTTGCCAGTTCATTGAGGATATTTCATGTTAGTCAAAACCTGTGCCTGCTATTTGTATTCATTGTGATAGCCAATCGGCGATTAGACGGGCACAGATTAATATGTATAATGAAAAGTCCAGACATATCCGTCGTAGACATAATTTCATACGACAACTACTCTCTAATGGAGTTGTCTCCCTAGACTATGGAAAGTCTATGGACAACATTGCGGATCCGCTAACCAAAGGGTTAACTCGAGAGTTAGTAGAAACGTTGTCAAGAGGAATGGGGTTAAGGCCTTTAGTAATGTTACCAGAACGGAATACCCAACCTAGTTGACTGGAGATCAGAACATCTAGGTTCAAAGGGACAACCTAATTTCGTGTAACAAGTGAGTCACTGAAGAGGTAAATCCTCTTGCCGATTCAATTGTACAGTGATACCCTGTGAAGGTGGAAGGTTAAGCTATTTCTTTTAATGACCTAAGTGATATGAATAATCAACCGTGGTATAATGAGATACCTTATATAGGTCACCTATGTGAATGCGAAGTGGCGCCGCTTCTTTAAGAATTGGTAAGGCTGCATTCTTTAAATAACTTATGAACCAGGCTAGTGTTCCAGGGCCATATCGGATACCAGTAAGAATAAGAACAATGGTTGGACTAACTCCTGTGTGAGCTCTATTGTCTCAGTTTACACAAATGGTAGAATAGTTCAAGACATCAAGTTCATTGGTCAGCCAATAAGTCCGATAGGTTTTCACTACAAAGGTTCAAGGCCAACAACTACCTTTTCTGATGTAGGGTGAGTCTGTGTGCTCCTCTCCGAGTCTTTGTTGTAAATGCTGTATGTTTTCTTTATTCGGTCAATTTTTATTCATGTGGGGGATTGTTGGAAAAATGGTTTTTTGGTGACTTTAATGAGAAATTAAAATAGGTCCCAACCATTAGTTGAGGTGGGATTAAATGGGTCTAGATTCTTTGTAACAAGGTCTTTACACCACAAAAAGAATGACAAAAATCATTAAGAATTGAATGAGAAATTGTCTCATGAAAGTTGGCCTCATAAATGAGGTATTGGAAATTGTGTATAACTACCAATTCCACATTGATTGTAGAGGAAAACTTTGATGGGAATTTAGACCTCAAGATTTTGATAAGGGCATGAACCCTTTAGGGCATCCAAATTTTTCGAAGGAAAGGAGTAATGGATACTTCAAGGATGGGCTTGGACCAAGACTATAGTCTAAGTTGGTTATGCAAAAATTGTCATATGCGTGCACCGGTCGCCCGCTCGGGTTGGTCCGGGTCGTGTTTGTGATATGTGGGTCTTAGATCTTGGGCTTGAGGCTTGTTGAAATGGGTTAGGTTTGGCTGGGCCGCTTTGGTGGTCCACTAACCTAATCTTTTTGGGCCGAATTTGTAAAATGGCTGCTGATATATTTATATATACACACGTGTGTAACTCACATACACTTAAGTCCCATCAGTTTTGCAGAAGTTATTGGGCAGTTTTACCTGCATTAGTTGCTAGCCTTCATGGCTGGAAGGTTTCTCCTCTCTCTCATTGTATATAAAAGGAGACCTATCTCCCTTAGTTTTGACATAGAATTTTTTTGGCTTCTAGATATACAGTCAGTTTGCTTGTCTTTATAATTTTCTTCTTGCGTGAGAGAGTGCTACCATTGTCGGTTTATCAAAGCTAACAGAAGGTGCTTCTATGTTAGTCGGTCTAAACCGTCGTATCTTGGGAGACAGAAGTCGACGTACCTCCAGCACCCACAGTGAAGCGGCTAATCTGTTTTAAGGAGACTGTGGTATCACATAGGCTTCGATTTGCTTTCTTTACCATTTATCGTATTATGTATTTCTGTGCAATATGGTTGTAATTTTCAGCATGTTTTCTCATTCTGTAAAGTAATTGATTAATCATGAATTTATTTATCATGTTTAATTTACACGATTTGTCTAACAAAAACTACCAAGGCATAACTTATTGTTTGCTTGAAGCTTACAGCCTATAAAGAGGCTAAAGAGAAACGGACAACGCATCTAGAAAACATCAAACACATCATAGATTTCTCTATATCTTTAGGAATAGTTTATCTTAATTTTCATAGGAGCAGAATAGTATTTATTTTTAACCAAATTCTATTCATCAACATAATTTTTATTCTCTTTGAAAATTAATGAAATTATCTTTTGTTATTCTTCAATTTCTAGTTCCTTTTCCTCTAGTTATTTCATTTGAATCACTTGTTGGAATTTATTTGCATTGTTGGCTAAGTTTGTAGCCAAATCGTCTGTCGATTGTCGATTGTGGCTTTACATAAATTTTGCTAATAATTTTTGGAGCTAGAAGGAGAGCCCGTACTAATTCGGAGTTAGGGCTGCAAACAAACCAAGTTGAGCCGAGTTTTGCTGAGCTCAAGCTCGGCTCATTTACTTATCGAGCTCGTTTATTGAGCTCGAGCTCGGCTCGGCTTGTTAATATTAATGAAACTCGAGCTCAGCTTGGCTCGACTCGGCTCGATAATTTTTTTAATATTATTTATATTATTTAAATATTTTTTTAAAAATTATTTAATATATAAATAATGTATTTATTATATAATTTAAATAAAGATAAACAAGCCAAGCTTGATGAGGTGAGCTTATGCAAGCTCGAGCTCAGCTCGTTTACTAAACAAGCCTAATATTTGAACTTGAGCTCAACTTGTTTACTAAACGAATCGAGCCGAGCTTGTTCATGAACAACTCGGTTCATTTGCAGCTCTATTCGGAGTATGTTAGCCTTCAAAGAAGTTTTAAAATACGACATGAAAGAAATTTATAGAACACAATCATATAATATTCCAATAAGTGAATTTCCATAGAGTGACACGCCGAAAAAATTAGATGAATTGATTTGATTTTGTGAAAATGAAATGTGTTGGCGTGAGAATGAAATTTTATCTTTACAAGAAGAAATTGATTATCTTGCTTGGCAAAAATTCCAAATAATAAAGCCATTGCCATATTATTTGATGTTAGAAACATAAAATCATTTTGATAAATTGATTGGTCAACTTGATGATCAAATTGACCAATTTGATATAGAGATTTTTCAATGGAAAAAACATAAAAAATTATTACAAAAGCCAATTTATGTAGGTTTTCAATTCTTCTCACACCATTAACGGCTATGAATAGTGAAAAAGCTACTATATCAATTGTCAAGGGTGAAAGTAAAAAAAAAAATGTCATAACAAGGGGCAATTTCACAAGTTAAAAATATTTTTTGGGTTTTTAAAAAATGTTTCCAACCCATTATTGTCTGAAAGAAAAAAATCATTCAATATTTTATGGGTGTTCAAAAAATGTTTCTAACCCATTAATGTGTAAGAAAAAAAACTTCTTGTTGCAACTCTTAATCCAGGGAGTGATAAAAACAATGGATTAAAAAGTGTGATTTTAAGCCAACTATGGCTAAAAATGATGAACAACCCATTAATGATGAATCTAATATTTTGGCATTGTTCAAAATATTGAATTTATAGAATTTTTGAGCTATACACAACCATGGACTATGGCATTCAACACCTATTATGGGTTTGTGGATCACACCAAGATTTGATTTTGGTAATGTGGCTTACAAGACAAGAAGTATTGTTTGTTATTAGTTTTAAAATATTGTTTGAATTAATTATTTGGCTTGAAAAGTCATACGATAAATGTGGCCAATTACAAATGTTGACCAATGCATAAGGCTCGTTTGAAATCATGAAAGAACACTTGTGGGGGATGTATTTTTGAGTGGGACCATGTAGGTCCAAGAGATTGTCTATGTGGTACGACCTCAGATTATGGTGTCATGTGGCAGGATAATACTAGTTAAGGTTATGACATTGGTCAAACCTAGTTAAAATATGACTCCTAGGTAGTGGAATCACAATGGAGATGTGACTCCTAAGTGTTAGGGAATTGGGGAGCCTACAAGTACACAACAATCATTGGCCCAATCTGTTGAGGAGAAACTTTGGAACACACATACTTAACATTAAGTGTGACACCCCAATTGTTTAATTAATTAAATTAAAAATAAATAAATAAATAAATAAATTCAATAAAATATTTGATTTTATAGTTATACTCGCTAAAATATAATCTAACTTAAAATTAGGGGCATTGTTATTACCAAAACATAACAATATGATTAATATATTTTTCTAGGCCAAACCAAACATAACCACGAAATTAGTAAATTGTGTGGGCTAAGGTAGAAATAGGCCAAAGTTAAGGTGTGTTGGCTACTTAGGAGGTTAAGTTGTCTTAAGAGCATGTGGTGGCTTTGGTTAAGGCAAGCCACGTGGGGGTCTAAAAAGGCCAAGTAATGGAACCTATAGGATGGATCATTTCATAGGGTGATGAATCAGTGTCCATGGGCTTGTATATAAGGAATGGAGGCTTTGGCAAGGCAAAACAGGTAAGAACATAAGTGAAAAAAGAGTGGAAGGAATAAAGAGCTCGGAGGAATAAATAAATAAATAAATAGTAAGGGCAGTATTAAGATGAGTTATATTATACCTTGAGTAACCATAAATTATTTTATAAGTTATTTTTATGCAAATCATGTTTTTTTAATTATATTAACATTCAATTATGTTATTCATTTTATGAGCCCTGCTTATTTAAAATTAAGACCCATGGATATGATTGTTTAAATTTTGAAATTTATTTGACAATAAGTATATAACCATTTATTTTTATAAGCACCACCACGGAGGTCTCATACCTTGGGGGACTTAAATAACCATTGGCCCTCTGATTAGTCACTTCATGACCCTTTGTCTGTCATGGATCTATTGACCATCTATTCTGTTCTGTATCGTGGTTATGATTGTTTTGCATATACAATTTTTGTATTATATGTCAGTTATTTAAAATAATTTATTCGAACCAAACTATTCATTATTTAGCCTAAATAATTATCCATGGTGATTTGTATACCCTTATGTTTTTAGTATAATATTCCTCACTCTGTCATGTGCTTATAGTTGTTAAAACCCTTTCAGGTGAATAAACTTAAGGAATAATGGTTTTATCCTATTAATCAGGACTAAAACTTGAGATGAACATCGTATTTTTTGTTTTTTGTTTTTTGTTTTTTTTTTCTCTTGTGTTTATTTGTAATTATTATCTGAATTATGTTACATAAATAATGATTCACAGGTACGCTCCAGATATATATCTACATCTTTTCCTTCATTCCGCTGCATTATTTAATTTAGTTACTTCAAACTAATCTTAGAAATTTTAGAATTTAACTAGTTGCGAATCCAACCATAGGCACCGAGGTGGGTTGTGACATTGAGGCCTAATATACATTATTTGGAACTCATACCCACTTAAAAGCTTAAGCCTATAATTAAGACCTATCTCTTTTACTCTTTATCCAATGTAGGATTCTACCTTTACACATGTTCTAATAATCTCCCCTTCATGTGTGAACCAAACATCGAGTCTCGTCTTGCTCCCCTTTGAGTTTGATCTATCATTAGCAAGTTCATCACACACTCCATCGTCTACCACCATACTTCATTGAGAGTCATCTTATCGTGGTCCAATCTTGCCACGTGCACCAGGAATTTTCTTTGTTCCATCAAGAGTCATCATGGATTTTTCTTGGTCCATCGAAAGTCTCTGTGCAAGCCTAAGGCCAACAATATTTATGCTCTAGGAAAATTTGCCCACAGATTACTAGCCATTGGCTCTGATACCAGTTGTTAAGGAATTGAAGAGCCCATAAGAGCATAACAATCACTAGCACAATCCATTGAGAAGAAACTTCAAAACCCACATGCTTAACATCAAGGCCTAACATACATTATTTAGAATTCATACCCACTTAAAAGCTTAAGCCTATAAGTAAAGAGTCCATCTAATGTATAATTAAGACCTATCTGTTTTACTGTTTATCTAATGTGGGATTCTACCTTCACACATATTTCAACACCAAATTGGGTATGAATAGGACTATTGAGAAGATTAAACCCAATCCAATTAGGAAGATGAATTTTAGATAAAGATACTTGTTAGACAAATAGAGTCCTAGATGAAAAGGAAAACATAGGATAAGATAGGGCACTCCTATATAAAGAGCACACCTAAATGGGTTGAGGTACACATGTCATTATGCATGTTCTAGTAATTAATTATAACTTTCAGTATTTATGCTATTGAGTATTCTCTAGAGAGAGAAAGTCATAAAATGGTGATTAATTAATTACCAAATAATGCTTGGATTTGGCATAGTAATTATACAACTCTTCAAGAATTTGAGACTTCACATTTTTAAAGAGTTGGGGGCATTGTTTGTATCATAAAATATTTCCTGTCAATTGTGGTCAAATTTTTGTTCATTGTGGTCTTTTGATTATCTAGTCTTATTGATTGTGGCATATCGATCCAGACCATGAATTATCTTTTTGACAAATACCTATGGCCACATTATTATTATTATTGTTGTCTTGTTTGTATAGGAGGAGACAATAACTTAGTTGGTTACAAAATCAAATGGCGGAAAAGTGTGGAAGAAATATTGGAGAAGTTATCCCATGAAGTGTGGCATAAATTTTGGAGAAGTCATTCCCGTGAAAACAAACTACCAAGGTAGTTACTTATTGTTTGTTTGAAGCCTACAACCTATAAAGAGGGCAAAAAGAAACATGCAAGGCATCAAGAAAGCATCAAATACATCATATACTTCTCTCTATCTTTGGAGTAGTTTATCTTAATTTTTAGAAGTAGAATAGTAGTAGTTCATAACCAAATTTTGTTCATCAATAGAATTTTTATTATCTTTGAAGATTAATGGAGTTGTCTTTTGTTATTTTTCAAATTTTGTTTCTCTTCCTTGAATTGTTTCATTTGAATCACTTGTTGGAATTTATTTGTGTTATTGGCAAAATTTGTGGCCAAATCGTCTGTCGATTGTACAGAAAATTTTCTAATAAGAACATAATGGAATATTGAAGCAGAAAGCAAAGTGAGATGAAGAGAAGAAGATTGATAGTGATTGAATTTATTAAAATTACAAAAATGGGGGCTACTTAGTGGTGATCGGAAATGAGAGGCATCAAATTCAAATTTCAAAATTCAATTTGAATTTTGAAAAATTATGTATTTTTGCCAAAAAAAAATGGTACGAACATTCAAACACATTTTTTTCCAAAAAATACAATATAGATTGACTTGAACCTTAGTTTGGTTTAATGTGGGGCAAGGTGTGTAATGGTGTGGTAATTTTGGTCAAAGCCCACATTGCCTATAACTTCCCTCACAAAATTTGAGTGCCCTAAAGGCTCAAACCCAAATACCAAATCTTAACTTCTTCTTCTTTTTTTTCTTCATCTTTTTGTGTGTGTGTGTGTGTGTAAGAAAAACTTATCTTATATATACATATAACTTGTTTTTTTATTCAATTTTCATTTATTTTAATATTTTAGCCAATTTATTTTACTTTTTAGATATGTTTCGATTAAGTACATTGAAAAAATTTAAAAATTTGATTAAGATATAAAAAAATTCACTAAAAATAAATGAAACTCATCTAAAATAGTTTTTGAAAAATCAAACCAAACAGACACTATAATATTCTTAACACTATTTCCAACAATATATAGCATGCTAATTTTTTGTACACGCGTTTTTTTCCGTAAATCTACGTAATGTATATTCAATAAATAATTATAGGAAACCTATTTAACGCATATGTATAACATATGTCGATTTTTATGCGACTCGGAAAATATTGGCATTACAATTTGATGATAGAATTAATTGTTATATGGACGGAAAAAGGGTCAATATGGAAAGAAAAAAAAATCAATATGACATTTAAAAAAAGAAAAAATTACATTTTGCATACCCTAAGTTCTTCTAAAATTACGTTGGGACCACTATACTCTTTGAAATTGCACTAGTATCTCTTTACTCTATCAAATTATACTACCCTTTCATACCTTGGAAATTTGTGTAACAAAAGAAACCCCACTAGTTGCCTTACCACTCTCTTGTCAGTGGAAATTATTTACAAAAAAATGATAAACATTATAAATATTAATAATTAATATCATAAACTATTTCATTAATGTGAAATAATTTTTCAAAAATCACCCTGAATGGTAATTTCCCCCTAAAAGTACATCAAAAAATGACAAAATTATCCTTACAAATTATAAAAAAAAAAATGTGTAACTTTGTTTCTTTCTTTCCTTGCGAACTCCGTTGTACCCACCACTACTCTTCATACCCCATTACCACTAGTCTACCACCTACACCATCAATGAGCATAAATTGTTTGCGTTGCACTTTATCATACAAGTATAGCCATCACACACAACCATTATTCTGATGTTCGCAATCCTTAACCATTATATCTATACCCAAATCAATACCTAAATCCACACATAAATTCGCCAAATCAATACTCAAATCCACCAGAGTCAACAACTTTATCCATTGAATTAACTTTAAAATCCACCCAAATTAACACCTAAGTCATTGACACGCAATTGAGGCCACGAGAATGAGAGATCTATAAAACAAATTACGGAGAGACAAAGAACGAGATAGGGTGATGGAGTAGGAATTGTAAATATACAAAGATGATGTAATAGGTAGTTTCATGAAATAAGTGGTGTAAGGCACTGACTTTGGAAGTAAGAAGTAGATAAGAGAGGTTATGTAGTTGGGTAACCCAAAAGTGAAAGAAATAATTGTTTTGATCAATAGGATGGAAAGAAAAGAACCAAGAGAGAGAGAGAGAGAGAGAGGAATTAACGGTCAATTCACCATAAACGGTCAAGTCACCATCCCATTTAATGGCGTCAATTGACAGAGGAATGTAATATAATTTCATAGAGTAGATAGGTGCCAATGTAATTTTAAAAGAATAAGGGGAGTGTCAATGTAATTCACTTTAAAATAAAAGGGTAAATTACTTTGACTCCTCTGAGATTTGGAAAAATTATAGCTAAGCCTAACCAATTTACATAATTACAATTATTTCCTTTTTAATTGTAACGCCCTCAAAATAAACCCATAAATCATACATTCTTGACATGCTTAGATATAAAAGAATAAAGCATAATTACATATCATCAGAGTATTCAGTACAGAATGTATTACATGTTAACAATAAAAGTAAATGCCCTATAGGCTTACAACTTTCCAAGTCAACACTTGGTTACAAAAGAGAGTACTAACTCTTCACAAAATAAGCCCTTGGCTTGATATACATGTAATACAACCAAAAATAACAAAAGGAGAGTTCAACAGCCTCAAGCCTCCCAAGCTACGTCCTTGGAGGTGGCATACTACCTGTACTTGAAAATGATGTCTCATATAGGGTGAGCCAACACCCAGTAGAGATATGCTAAGCATAATATGAGCAATAACTAAAACATTAGCATTTGACAAATGTTTAACTCACATGAATTAATTTATAACCCATTTCAATTACATGACAAATGTGTCCATGTTTCATTCCATTTTCATTACTTATCCAATTTCTCAATTCATAATCCTGGCTCAGAACCTGGCCATATATTTTAAATGAGATTATATCTCATATCAATAACTTCCATAAACCACAATAGATACACAGATTCGCTGTATCAATAATACATAAAACACTTCCAAACTTCACAAATGATATACAGATTTACTGTATCAATAATTTAATGGATACACGTATTTGTTGTATCAATGGAGTCCATCCCCTACCTCCTCCCACATAACATCCGGTTTAGGAGTCCATCCCCTATCTTCCCCTAAACCGTGGAGTACATCCCCTATCTTCTCCCACACAATACAATGTATATAAACACATATCATATACATAATCAATCAATACATAAATTCAATGTATTATTCCAACCGTCATATTCGATGACATTTTCAATTGATTAGTTTTAGTTTGCCTAATCATCATGCATTATCTACAACAATGAAGACTATCCTCCACCGATAGCCCAAAGCAGTTATTTCTAAACAGATAATAAATGCCTCAACAGATAAATAATCTCAACATTTTTAAAGTGAGCGATTAATAAATCCAACCCCACTATTTTAACTCATAATGAGCTCATTCCATTATCTCCAACTCAATCTCACATTTCCATAACAATTGTCATTAATTACACTAATGGCCCAAATATACCCAAACGTGGCAATTTTTCCCTTTTTCTCATTATTGGCCCAAAGGCTCAAATATTAACAACAACATCAACAATCCCCTTTTTAGACCCAAAATATACATATATGAGTCAAAAATAACAAAACCCCTCTTTTGAAAATAACACATTTCAAGCCCTAACTTTCCAAATCAACCCATCCATCCAAATAACTCAATGTCTATGTTAAAGCACATAAGAATGAGTAGGAATCCTTACCTCAATAGATGAAACCCAATGGCGAAGATGAAGAAATCTCGAAGTGCTCCAAACCAAGAAATTTTCGGATCAAAAGATAGCCCTCAACGATCAACACACTTTTTACAAAGACACCAAGAGAGTGAATCACTCTAGCTAGATCAAACCCTAGAGAGAAGGGAGATTATAGAGAGAGGAGCTCTTAAAATCGGTTTTGGGAAAGTAAGAGGGAGAAAGGGAAATGAAAAAGTGATCCAAAAAGTTGAAATCCCGACATGTTATACCAGTCGCCCCGCTCGAGCGTGGAAACCCCCGCTCGAGTATCAAACACAGACTCACGCTCGAGCGTCAAAAGCGCCGCTCGAGCGTCGATTGCACACTTCCAGAAGTTTTGTAGACATGGTTCCCACTCGAGCGTCAAACTCCCTGCTCGAGCGTAGGAACAAAAACAAAGGGTCACGCTCAAGCGTAAAAACTCCCGCTCGAGCATCTGAAGACCTGCAGACAAAAGTACTGGGAGATGGAAATTTACGCTCGAGCGTCAAAACGCCCGCTCAAGCGGAGAAGCAACAACGAAGGGCCCGCTCGAGCGTCAAAAGCCCCGGTCGAGCGTGAAGGGCAAATTCTGGGCATCAACCAATGGTTCCCAAGCACAACCAACCTATTTCAAACCTGCCCAACACAACCCAAGACTCAAATATAGAGAGTAAGGGAAGGAAATGAGAATGAGACAACAACACAACCACGGAACCAAGTCCGGAATACAATATACAAAGAAAAGGAAAACCGGGATCGCTATATTAATAAACGTAAATGTACTGGAATTAATGCGATGATTTGAAGATATAAAAATAAATAAAATATAGTATACATTTTAGTGTAAAAAAGATGGCAATGTTATTCTTTTATCTATATACCTAACAAATTATTGATGATGAAAATAGAGTTAATTATTATGTGAATTAAAACGTTAAGGAAATTTAATGTAATCGTGATAAGGTTGGGCTTACCCTCAATTCTCATATGAACTGAAGAGTGTTATTTGGGCCCGTGGGACTCATTACGGGTCCCATTTCGATAAATTGAATTGTTTATTTTATAGATCCCTTTGTGTATATCATTCACAAAAAAAAAAAAAAAAACAAAACAAAATAGATCGATCCGATAATTGTAACTTCTTTATTTTATTACGTTTGTATCTAAAAAAATGAACAACATGTGTATTTTTTTAAAGAAAAATGCTTGATTATCACCCCTAATGATATGTTTGACAAGTGTCAAATTTTGATTTGTTAAAATTCCATCATGTGGGGTCTACCCTCAATGCCACATCATTAGGGGTCATTTAGGGGTGATAAATTAGGAGATGTAGCATTATTAAAAAAGAAAAATGTTTGGGAGATTTAATTGAGCACCCTTAATGTAGGGGTGGTCTTGTACCGAGCTAGGTGGGATTTTGTGTCTACCCAAACCCGTCTGGCCTGAACATCGGGCCTGCATAATCAACTCAAGCCCAACCCTAAATAAATTATAATTCCCTAGCCTTAATTCTCATGCTCGTCCATTGGGCCATGTACATTAGTTATAAAAACAAATTAAAAAATAAACATCATAGTACATATTATCTTTTCATAAATAGACAAAGGCCCATAAAGCAACTAATCATTAAACATTTAATATCATATTAATTAAAACAGAACAATTTTTTTTTTTATATTTTTAAACCAAACACATATAATTCCAAAAGTTCAAAGTTTTTTAAATCAAACGGTTAGTAATGCATCAAACTAAAAAAAAAAATAAAAAATCCATAATTTAAACTTCAAATTTCTTAAACATTTTTTTGTGTGAATGTCTTCAATAAAACAGTGACTACTTAAACATCTTACAAATCACATGACCAACAATAAAAGAGTATATATATATTTAATATAGTATATAAATTAAAGTTAAATATGTAGCGGGCCGGGCTAGGCCAAAAATATAATTTCCAAACCTAGCCCATTAATCAATTGGGCTAAAAATATCAACCCAGTCCAACCCTATGGACTAAAAAGGGGATTTTATTTAGGGATTTTTACCAGCCGGTCCCAATAATTGAATCTATTACCTATTAAGTCCTAAGTTTCTATCTCATGCACCAAGAAGTCCTGTTATACTTTTTTATCCCGATTTTGCCCCTGCTATTAGCTGGTAAAAATTCCTATTTAAATCATCCCGAACACTTTCTAAATCTTTAATTGTTTATAATATTTATTACTCATTAATTTTTTCAATTTGTATTAACTTCTCTCTTTATCATTTTTCCAAAACTCATTTTCTTTCTCATATATCTCTCTCTCTCTCTCTCTAGAAAATGCCATTATTGTAGTTATGGCCATGGCCATCCACCCATAACCACCATCGTCGTCCGTCACTAACCACCGCCATTTCTACCGGTCACCACCTTCGCGGCCCACTACCACCATCATTGTTCACCAACCATCTCTACCGTTGCCGATCTATACTTCACCAACTCTCAACTGTTTGACTCGCTCGTCTAACATTGTCGTCTTCCTTCATTTTTGCTATTACCATTGCTCTTCTTCCATCCTCCATTCTTTATCTGCCATTACCGTTGTTCTGCTTCAATCATTGATCCACCATCTTCAACGTCAAACTTCACCAATGGCTTCAAACCTAGTTGTTTTCAATGCCAATCTACCATCTTCGGCGCCAATCTGGTACTTTACATGGTCACCAATAAGATTGAGACTCTTTCTCCAGTGTGTTGGTGAAGATCTACATTTGTAAAATATGTTGAACTAATATGATGAATTTATCACTTAATTCAGTGATAAATTTATCACTGATTTGTTTAATATGTTGTGAACTGCTGTTGCTGGAAATTTGATATTAATACAATGATAAATTTATCACTGATTTTTGTTTATGTTATATTTATCACCTCTCTCTTACTCACTCCCTCTCTATCTCTTTATTTCCCTTAAACCAAATTTGTTGTATCAATGATAAACATATCACTGATATATTTCTTTGAATCTTGTGCTGATTTGTAACGATGATGACGGGATTTTTTTTTTCTTGTAATCTTTTAACAAACAACTAGTGAGAAATTTATCAGTGAATGTGTTTATCACTGCTACATTTATTATTGAATATGTCTCTGAATCTTGTGTCAATTTGTGACAATGATGATGAGATTTTCTTTTTGTAACTTTTTAACAAACAGTCAGTGATAAATTTATCATTTTTGTCACTAGAGAGAGATGAATATGCAGTATGATTAATCAATAAGTGATAAATTTATCATTGATTTGTTAAGTATGCTGTATATTGTTTCTGATTTTTTATATTTATATAGTGATGAATTTATCACTGATTTGTCATTGTAAATGTGAATATGTGGGACATATCAATTTATTAGTGATAAATTTATCACTGGAAAGAGGACAAAAAGCATATGGTAAAGGTATGGTTATGTTGATCTACGACACGAAGGCTAATAATTTCTACTAAGGCCTTTCCTTTTCATTTTCCTCTTCATCTTCTCACACACATACACACACACATGCACATATTCTTCTTATTCTTCTTTTTTTCTCCTCTCTCTATCAGATCTTAGGAGATAGTGACAGTAGTAAGCGCCGAAGGTTTCCGGAGGCGATTATTAGAGGTTGCCGGAGGTTATCACTGGCAATTGGAAGTACTCGCCGATGGTTAGAAGTAGGAGGTGGTAGGACATGGCAGTGAGTTGATGATTGAGTTGTTGAAGGAAGTGTAAGAAGGGTATTTTGGGGATATTAAGAGGTGAAAAAATGAGCAGGACGTATAGGTAAATAAATCTGGTCAATAGGGCCGGCCCATAAGTCCCCCTTCTATTTACACCCAAAAAATGTTTAAGTGAGCTCAATTTTTTAGTATTAAATTATTTAGGGTTACAATTTATTTTTAATACACCCTATTTTTTTCCCCAAATTATCTTTTTGAGGTACACCCAAATAAAATAAATTAAAAAATTCAAATTATTTTTGGAAAACCTTTCTTTTGTTCACATACATACATGGAATACGATCAGGAGACTCAACACTAGCGAAGGAGGACGACAAATATTCAACCTATTTTTCGTCATTATTGTTCCGACTTTCAGAATCGAACAAAGTGAAATTGTTTGGTTCTAAAATTTCGAACAATAATAACGAAAAACAAATTGAATAGTAGCTTTTATGTAAAAAAAAAAAAAACAGAAATCAATAATTGTACTCTGATATTTATGTGAATACTTACCTTCTCTTTGATGGATTGTTTCAAAAAGCTATTTTGATTATTACTCTCATTCATTGTTTGATTTTGTTCAAACTTTTTTCTATTTGCAAGTAACAATATAATAAAAAAACAATGATGTTGATGATAATGATGAGTTTTGATAGCATGGATTAGAGTTTTGGAAGAAGAAGAAGAAGAGAAAATAATTAAAACTTCGAAAAGAAGATGAAGAGATTTGAATAAGAAGAATATGTATACTTGATTAGGGTGTACCATGAAAAAAAATATATTTTATTTTAATGTTTAATATGTGTTGTCCTTATAGGGTATAATAGGAATTAAAATTTTAAAATTAAGGGTTGTTATTAGCACCTACCTAATTTATTTGGATCCCCCATTTCTTTGAACCCCACCATAAACCCTAAATTTCAATAAGATATCTTTGAGCACCCCACTTAATACTAATTTTACCCCTATTCATAATATCATCATACTCGAGTGCATACCCAGCTTGCAACGCCCCAAAATAAATATAGTATACCATCTCATAACAACTACAAAATAATAACATAAATGAAATGATAAGTTTTCATTAATCAGAGTTTAATATACAAAGGTGACACATGCGATATACATTCATAAACAATACATCCTGAATCTACAGCATGTGTTACAAGGTAATGAAAAGAAATGAAAGCTAAACAGATAACCATATGCCCTAATGGCTTACATCTTTCCAAGTCAATGCTTGGGTATATCAAAAGTGAGTCTTAAGTTTAATACAGACAAAGCCCTAGACTTGTATAAAATTAAATACAAAATAACAACACTGAACCTTCAGCTCCATAATTCTCCCAAGCTAAGTCTTTGATGGAGGCATATCACTAGTACCTGAAAATGGTTTTTCCAACATAGGGTTAGTCAAAACCCAGTAGAAACACTACCACACAATGTATAAATCTTAACAAAGTCATAAGGTTTTATGCATATGCAATGCCGGTACCAAAACATTTATATCATTTTTAAAAGTCGTACTATGCCAGGTTTATATCACAATTCTCAAAACCATGCCCTTTACAATAGAAAACAGGGGCAAATCTCAAACCAGTATAATCTTTCGCGGATATTTCGTCCGTGAAAAACCGTTAAATGACACCGATGTAAACGTAGCCTATACAAGCGCTACTCTTGCCATTTTACGGATATTTTATCTGCGGGAATCGGCATCCACGTATATGTGCGTTTTTCGGGACTTTCACCCTGGACACATAGGCCAACTTGATTTGGTAATACACAACTCTTTCTCACGTTCACTCATTTATCTCAAAATCATATACATTTTCAATGTATTAAATAAACAACAATGTTCAATGCACATGGATGAGAAGTTAGTTTTAATTCATCTAATTCTCATGAAATTTCTACAACACTCATAGCTATCCTCCACCAATAGCCCAAAACAGATAAACAGATAAATAAATTTCATTAAAGATACACTTTTCCAAAATCTCAAGAAGGGAGTAATAATACATATCTAACTCTGCTATCATCATCAATATTACTTCAATTTCATAATTCTCAACATCAATTTCATTTTTTATTTTTATTTTTATAATCTCAAACATTCATATTTTAGGGCAAAATCCCTTTCTCTTTGAAAATCAATTTCAATGTAGGAAATACCTCATTTCAACATATATCAACTCTAATTTCATACCCATAAGCTTTTCCAAGAAACCATTTAAAAACTCTTCTTTTTCATTTTGATTTCAAACCCAAGGTTTTACTAAAAACCTCCAAACAACTATAATTTTTTGAAATAGCAAATAATTAAGATAAAACTCATACAAGAGTGTGAAGAATTCCTACCTCAAACTTAGAAGAGAAAGAAAAAAGAAAAACCCAAAAGTTGATGGTGACGAAACGACGATTTGCTTCAATCAAAATGAAGCCCTTGACAAGATCTACACTTAATCTTAAAGAAGTAAGGTGAGGAGATGTTTCTAAATGAGTAGATTTGAAGATCTTTGAGCGAAAAGGTGAGTTTAGAGAGAGAGAAGAGGGACTTACGGTTTAGAGAGAAGAAAGAGAAGATAAAGTGAAGAAAAGGGTAAGTGAGAACCCTATTTATAGTACTAGGTTAAAGTGAAATAAAGTCCCAAAGTCAACCCAAAAGAACAAGTCAAAATCCCCAATAAGTAGGGCCCAAAACCAAACTAAAATCTGAAAAAAAAATCTCACAGGGGTCGACCCTTGCATCGGTGGTGTCGACCCTTCAGGAAGAAATGACAAAAAAAGACAATGCTGGCAGCAAACAAGGTGTTGACCCTTGGACCAGAGGTGTCGACACTAAATTTCAGCAACTAAATCCAGATTTTGCAATAGACAAGAGTCGACACCTTCTAGACTGGTGTCGGCCCTAAAGGCCAACAAGAAAATGTAAGTGTCGATACCACCAAAGGCTGGTGACGACCCTAAATTTCAGTAGCGATCTAGGAACATAGCAGCAAGATGGTGTCAACACTTCCAAAGTTGGTGTCGACCCTTGGAGCAGAACAAGATAAAGAAAATAAGACAGTGTCAACATCAACAAGGATGGTGTCGACCCCTAAAGCCAAAACCAAACATAAAGAGGAAGGAACGACCATCATGAATATGGTTTCCTGGATTCAAAAGTCATAAATAGGTCGGGCCTAAATCAAGATCGCTACACACCTAATTTTGCACACCCTCGCATGTTGAAGAACGACGAATCTATTGTCTCTTTCTCTTTCTCTTAGTGAACGACGATCCCTCTCTTTCTCTTTCTCTTTCTCCTATTAGTCAAAAATCTCTTCAATGATCTATTTTTCATTCTCTCAAGTAACCTTCAACTCTCTATCATATTTTATTGTTTTGGTTTATTTCGGGGTAAAACCCTTAATACATGGGGTTTTAAAGGGAAAAACTCCCAAGAAAAACACAACTAGGGAAAAAAATCCTATAAAATGGAACCGTTCGACATACCACTGCCGAACAAAATATTACTATTTGAAATCCATATACCAAACTAAATGTTTTTGTTCAACACTATATTACCGAAGAAAACCTTGACAGTCTGCAAACCAGTACCGAACATGTTCGAACAAAACAGTGATTATAAAAAACGACCAAGAATCATTAATGCAAGATAGATAAACTTACCAATGCAACGCCAATCTCATTAGAGTTGTTGTCATCATCTTCCATTACTTTATAAATATCAACGAATGGTGAAAACAACCACAAATGTAGATGAAAATTTGATTGGAGAAACTCAGAGTCTGTAACTGGTTGTTTGAAACGTTAATTGATTTGGACATACAAATGATAATTATTGCTTTGTTACAAAAATGGTGATGAAGAGGAATAAGTTTAGGGTTTAGGATGGTGATGAAGAGGAATTTGTTTAGGGTTTAAGTTGGTGAGGAATACATTTAGGTGAAGATGGAGGTAGGCGTACAATATTGTAGAATGTCATTCTAATTGTCTTTATTTGGTGGGTGAGTTGGTGTTCCATTAAAAGTTGCCTTTTAATGTAATTTTACTTCAGGATATAATTGTTATAAAAAAAGTAGAAATTGGGAGGTCCAAAGAAATTAAGTAGGTGCTAATAACAACTCGCTTTAAAATTTGAATTGTACATACTACGATAATTTTTGAATTCAAATAGAATAATTCGGATTAAAATGATAGAGGGCTGCTATTAGCACATATCTTTTTATTGTGGACCCCTCATTCTTTTATTTTTTTTAATTCCAATTTTGTCTAAAGATAAAATGCCATTTTTACCCTCATCATTAACCCTTTAACCCTAATTTTTCAAACCCTAACCTTAATTCCATCACCTCTGGCAGCCACCATTCACCCCAACGTCGGCTATCCATCTTACCGTCACCCCCAACATCGCAGTACTCACTACGTCGTTGCCATTACCGCTTACTACCTACTGCCGCTGCCATCACCGCCAAAACCTTAACCCGAGATCTCATTGTTGATCCTCCTCATCACCAATCCTTATTCTCCCGTTGTCTTTAGCCATTTTCACCAAACCCTAACCCTAGACCTAGGGTTTTCAGAGAGAGTAAGACGGAGATCGAGCCAATGAGCGTGCGCGAGAAAGAGAGAGAGAGAGAGATGATGACGCAACGGTTGGCGATGGATTTTGCAGCGAGAAGAAAAAAAAGAAGGCTGGGTTAGGGTTCACGATCAGAGAGGGAGTTTGTGACGGGGTTGGCGAACTGTTGTGGTAGTGCAATGATGAGGCAGGGGAGGTAGTGCGATTCATATTTAGATCTCTCTCTCTCTCTCTCTCTCTATTTGATTCAGATTGCGGTGGTGTGATGGTAGCTTGCCAGAGCTAAAACAGAGAAGGTGAAGAAGAAGAAGAAGAAAAAGAATGGTGTGGGTTGTTAGAGACAACGACAGTGATGCCGGTGGTGGTGGTTGGAAGTGGGGGCTAACGTTGTGTTTGGTTGAGGGACTTAGAAAGGGATTTAGAAAGGAAAATAGAAAAGGTGTGTGAAATTAGGTAAAATGTAAATATATTTTATTCACATTTCACTTACTTTTTTCATTTTCCTTTTCAAATCTCTTTCCAAATCTCCCAACTAAACATAGCTTAAGGTTAAGGTTAGGGCTAGAGTTTGGGGTATAATTGGTATTAAAGTGGGGGTTTAAAGAGAAAATGGTGAGGATTGATTTTGTTGGGTGGGGGCTCAAAGAATTAGGAGATCCAAAATAAAGAGGTAAGTGCTAATAACATGTCTCAAATAATATTTCAAAACCTTAAAGAAATAGGATTAGACTGGCACCAATGTCTACCTCTAGTTGGAATTATCGGGGTAGTACTTAGGCCTATTTTGAAAAGTAGAAAAAAAATGTTAATTTTTTTTAAATTTTTTTTAAACTTTGTTTAAAAAATGTACAAAAAAAAATATAATTCAAATAAATCAATAAAATAATTTTTTTTTTTTGAACAAAGTTATTTTTATTTTTTATTTTTTATTTTTTTTCAAATTGTGAGAATTGGCGTTACTCACCTAAATCATTTTTCATTTATTTATCCTAAAAAATAAAGTGTATAGTATGGTAACCAACGTATGAAGCTAGCCTCCAATTGTGAAACATGACGAGAGAGAGGCGAGGTTGGTTCAGTGTTCCACCTGGTGGACGGTAGAACGAGCTAACCACTCTCAACTGGTTTTAAAATTAAAAAAATAATACTATATTAATTAATATATCACTTAATAATATATAATTTTAATATTTTTTAGATATTTATAATTTGTATAATAAGTGAGATTAATAATAATATTATAATTAGTATAAAAAATATTAGAGGTTTTAAAAATTTTATCAAATGGATATGAGACACAGGACTCATATTGTGTGGGTCTCCCACTTATGTGAGATATTTAGTAAAATTTTTAATAAATTTTTTAAAATTTCTAATATTGCTCAACTAGTATTGATACACTAATTAATACATTAATTATGCCTTGTTTGGCATATACTAAGGCCTAATTTGGCATAATACAAAAAATTCAAAAAGTCAAAAATTCACTATTCTATTTAAATCATATCATCTCTCTACTGCATCACTTCAAACCCAACCTATATTTCACATTTTTTCGTAAAAAGTCAAAAAATACACTTATTTAGATTATCCCAAATAATCCTTAAAAAACTCAAAAAACTAAAAAATCACTATCATATTTAAGTCACATTATCTTATTTAAATCACATCATTTTAAACTCAATTTATATTTTATAAAAAATTAAAAAATATATTTATTTAAAACATTCCAAACATCTCCGAGCATAGATAACACCACCGAAATCAAAGCCACCCCTTACCTTCATCTCCCCATCCCCCTCGACAAGCGTGCCTCTCTCTCTCTGTCTCTCTCATCATAATATGTACATTCAAATGATTGCGTAATACTATTGTACTCTCTCTCTTTCTCGAACTCTGACAATCTTCCCTGAGGAAAACGGAGATCGATACGATACCCAAGGTTCATCTGCCCCAAATTTCAATGGAGTCCGCGGCTCAGCGACGTCTCAAAGCAATTCAAGCCCATCTCCTCCCCGACACCGACGATTCACCCTTCCAGATTCAAAGAAACGAGACCGCCTCTGAGTTCTCTCTTGGTACTCTCTCATTCTTCTTCATTTCTTCTATAGGGGGCTGTTTGTGTCTCTGGTTATGGCTATGTCATACAATGATGGTGGATTTTGTGTGTATACCGTACAGAGAGCTATAATTTCTGGGGAAAACTACACATCAGTGGTGTCACATTTTTTTTTTAACAAAAAAAGTGGTAAACATTATAAAAATTAATAATTTAAATCATAATATTTTTCATCAATATGTAATAGTTTTTCAAAATCTGTGCTGAATAGTAGTAATTTCCCCTAATTTCTATTAATTGGGGGGTAGGTAGTTCAGCATATAATGGTGGTTTGATATGCAGTAGGGATATTCAGGGCTTTGTTTGATCTCGCTTGTCCTTTTTCTGAACTTTACCTGTTAAATGGTCCTCTCACTGTAGCTTCGTGCAACTCATTATCTGCTATATTCTTGGATTCAAACAATAAAATAATTCAACAACGGAAAATTGAAAAAAAAAAAAAACAGATTCAGTTGTTTCATAAATTAAATAGGTTCTAGATGAATTCTCCTGGAAAATTCTTTTTCTAGGTTGGATTTTTTTGGTAGTGTAATGGAAAATTTTATATTGAAACAACAATCAAGCTCCCGTTCTGCTGTCTTGGTTATAAGTCTATGATTAAATTGAGCATTCAATTTTTTTGTTTTAAAAAAAGCAGTATATCTATGCAATTTTAAATTTTAAAAAAAATTTCTTTTTATGTTTTGGATAACTGGAGCTTTGCTGTATATCTAGCAAATTACAAATATGTTTTAGCAAATTCCTGTATCTAAGACTTTCGGGATTGGTGGATTTATGAGAACAGATTCCCTATGGAAACTGAAAGTAATCTCCCTTTGAAAGGCTGCTGCACTGTTACTAGAAGAGTTATGCTATACAAACAAACTTTTCTTACATATTTTGTTTTGCAAACATCAGTTTTGTAAAAAAAGTTTGTTTGTATAGTATTTTCCTTACTAGAATAGCCTTCTTTACCTTAATCAAAATATATTGGTTCTCTGCTACAAAATTTGACCTTGTTGCCTTTTTTCACATGTTGGGTTTTCTTGTTCCCATAAGACAAAGTTAAAATGTAGGACACAACAGTATATGTATAAATACATTCTTAGCCTTTCATTATGTAAATTAATCATAGTTGAAAGAGTAGCAATACACAGTTGTATAGGATGTAATGATTAAAATTTTGTTTCATTGTGTTGGTTGAGTTAGCTTGGAAACATATAAATATTTCGGAAATTGTTTGGAAACTAAGGAAATGATGAAAAAGGAAGAATATGGAAATGCTTGAAACATGAACTAAATCTATATAAATGTTTATACATGCTCAATAATTAAATAATTGAGCATGTTTGAGGTCTACACGTCTCTGTACATGAAGGGCACAAATAAATAATTTGGAAGTAAATTTAATGTGAACTAGGAATTAATTAGGAATTGTTATATTAATGTCTTTCATGTCAATCTTATTAAACACATGTATACGAGGGTAAATGTGTGTAAGGCTTTCAACGAAATAAAATTTACAAAATTATCTAAAACAATAATAATGATGATATCAATTAAAACAAAGGTAAAAGGATTTTCCAGGTGGGGGAGGTCTTTTGATTTTAGATTAGGAGATTAGAAGTGGCATTGTAGGTATTTTGAGGGTTTCTTTTTGTATTGTGGGAGCTGTAGACCTGGAGTAGGGGGGCATGGATTTCAACCTAGGAAGCACCAACACGTCCCCAAAAGGCCACATATCAGTGTCCGACATGCGTTTGACACTCAGTGGACATGTGTCCGACACTTAGTCTCGCGTGTCCCTCTTTTTTTTTTTTTTCTTCCCATCTTAGACATGTCTTGGACACTATGTTACACGGACTCGGGTGCGGGTATCGGGTGCGGGTACGTATCTAGGGGTCGGGTACTTCAAAATTAAAAATTGAGGATACGTGGATATGGATCCAAACGAGGATACGGGTACGGGGATACGTTAAATATTTAATTTTTAAAATATATTTATTATATAAAGATAAGTTAAATAGATATTTTTTAAATATATTTATTATTTTTATCTTATGTATTACTTTTATTGATAATTTTTTTGATATAACTATATAATTTTTTTTTACTTTTAATTGACATATATATTATAAATAACAAAAATATAATAAATAAGGAATAAATATTTTTTTTATAAATATTATTATTTTAATACATATTAATTATTTATTTTATTTTTTTAAATAATGTGTTTTTTTAATTTTATTTTATATTATATATGTATTTTTTTTTATTAATATGTATAAATATATAAAATACAAAATATGTGTTATATTATAATATAAGTATTATATATTATATATTATATATTATAAGTATTTTATCTTATATGTATAAGACAGGACAGAGGCGAAAGGAGAGAGAGATCGAGATCGAAGGGCGAAAGGAGAGAGAGATCGAGATCGAAGGCGAAAAGGCGAGAGACAGAGAGCGAGAAGGCGAGATGGCGAGAGACGAGATCTGGTCGAAGAGGCGATCGAGTGAGAGACGCGACTGGATGGAGGTCATCGATTGGTTCGAAGAAGTCGACTGGTGCGACTGGTCATCGAAGTCGCCGACCAGGTTTTTTTCTCTTCTCCTTTACTATTCGTCTTCTCTTCCATGCCGTATCCACTTCTTCCATGCCGTATCCCGTCCGTATCCCGTACCCGTACCCGTGTCGTGTCGTATCGACACGGGTACTTCGCCAAAACTGACGAGTCCGTGTAACGTAGCTTGGACACCTTCGAGGCTAGAGAGAGAGAGAAAGGAGAAGAAGAAGAAGAAGCTTGGTCCTTGAAATCGAAGCTTTCCACCTGCGATGAGAGAGCTGAAGCTTTGAAATCGACCCAACAACCACTATTCGAAGTCACAGCTGCAAGAGAGAGATGAAAGAGGGAAGACAACCAAGCTTTCCACCTGTGATCAGAGAGCCGAAGCTTCGAAGTCAACAAATCAAGCACTGATTAAAGTTGTAGCTGCAAGAGAGAGATGAAAGAGGGAAGATGACCAAGCTTTCCACTTGCAATTAAGAGAATCAAAGTTTCCTATTTCAACAAATATTTGATTTCTCCCTTTTTGTTGTTTGTATTCCGAAGAAAAGTAAAGGGTTTACAGCTTATTAAACCTTTCCACCTACTAGGCTAATAATGGTTCCACCTAGAAGTCAAATGGTGAAAACAACTAGCTTTTACTACTAGTAGGTTTGTAATGTTTAAATTTTTAATTAATGTTAAATTATTAAATTTTTCATAATTTGAAATAAAATATTTATATATATGAGGTATATTGTATCGACTCATTGGAGATGAGAGTTCTATACTAAGTACCTTGTAAGCGCATTAGTTTGTGAGCGGTAAGGCAGGCAGGTAGATCCTTATTGCATCACCTGGGTTAGTCCTTGGGCATAATGCACGGGGTACGTAGTACTATTTGTGGAGCTAACTTCTCAGGAGGATGACAAGCGTTCAGTCCGTGACAAGTGGTAATAGAGCCAGCCTAGGGGCACTGTGATAAGGACAATATGTGGGACATACACCAAGCGCCTTCATTGTGGGGTCCGCATCAAGGGTGGTGTTCGCGTTGGGCAGATTTTCCATGGGTAGGAAAACAGACAAGTATGTAGGTAGGCAGGGTAATGTCCCCCTGACGAGGACGTCATGGATTGACAATGTTAACATGTCACGTACCAACTCATTGGAGATGCGAGTTCTACACCAAACACCTTGCAAGTGCATTAGTTTGTGAGCGGTAAGATAGGCAGGGTAGATCTCTATCGTATCACTTGGGTTGGTCCTTGGGCATAATGTACGGGGTATGCAGTATTACTCGTGGAGTTGGCTTCGCAAGGATGACAAACGCCCAATCCATGACAATATATGTTGTATGATGCATTGGGAATGAATAATATTTAAATAGATTTTACTATGCATCTTTGGAAAAATACCAATTCCTTCCATAAACAAACAAGAAAAATAAGTTATTCACCCAAAAAAAAAGAAAAATAAGAGAGGTAATGGAGTGGTCGGAGTATTTTTCAAAAAGTGCACACTTAAATATTGTGCACTTTATAATGTAATAATATATAAAATATCTAAAATGTATTATTTACATTAATATTTGTACAATCATTCAAAATAATACATTTTAGATATTTTATATATTATTATATTATAAAGTGCATGGTATTTAACTGTGCACTTTTGAAAAATGCTCAAACCACTCCATTATCTCTCTTATTTTTCTTGTTGGTTTGTGTGCAATGGATAGTAAATTACTATTCATTGTTTGATAAATTTGATACACCCATGTGGTGGTGGTTGCCTTCATTTGGAAAAATATTGTGCAATGAATAGTAAATTACTATTCATTGTTTGAAAATTTGAGATAGGTTACTATGCATAATTTGTTTACTGTGCAATGAATAGTAATTACTATTTAGGAATTTCAAAAATAATGAATAGTAATTTACTATTAATTGCACAATATTTTTCCGAATCAAGATAACCCATCACAACGTGGGTGTGTCAAATTTGTCAAACAATGAATAGTAATATACTATTAATTGCATAGTATTATAGTAAAATCTATTTAAATATTATTCATTCCAAATGCATCATACAACATATATTTTAATAGACAATATTTTGTGTCAAAGAATGTAAAATATGTGTATTAAAAATC
Source organism: Camellia granthamiana (assembly GCA_036172215.1). Taxonomy (NCBI): domain Eukaryota; kingdom Viridiplantae; phylum Streptophyta; class Magnoliopsida; order Ericales; family Theaceae; genus Camellia; species Camellia granthamiana. The sequence goes on along the minus strand of CM069908.1, from coordinate 91,555,782 downwards.
ATGATAAATCTAATGTATTTTAAACATCATCAAAATCGAACAATATAATTAACAATCTCTCTCTTTTTGATGATGGCAATATATGCTTGAGTTTGATACAAAGTTTCACATGAATAAATGCAACATAAAAATATATTATATTTATACATGAATTTGACACAAAACTTCAGGTGAATGAATGCAACATAAAAATATTCAACATCATAATACAGACATTTTTTTGCATTATATTTTCTCCCCCTTTGTAACAAATTCTTTGTAAAAAATTCATATATAAATTATATTTCTTCTTCTCTTTTGACATTATCAAAATAAAAGATTGTTATACGAATAATTATTTATAGAGAATGAAAATTTTCAGAGCCCAAAACGAAAATCATATAAACATATTTGATCAATTTTTTAGAGATATAGCAAATAATCTGATTTGAAAAAAATGCAATACTATTTCTTATTTTTCCCCTATGATCATTGTCTTGATTTGTTATCGTCGGCGGTAAAAAAAAATTGGGCAGCGACGCCTAAGATGTTGACTAACAAAAGATTTGAGCGGATATGCATTGATTATTATATCTGTGGTGTGTATAAAAAGTGACATAGATGATGCGTAGAGATACGAATCCTTCAAGTGTTCTTAGTAAAAAATAATTTGTTTACAATCTGTGTAATTATGTCATTCCTTACCTTTTCCATTAATGGTTCTGACTTAAATTAAATATGGTGCCTGAGATTCAGGTAAATGAAGGGTTTACAGTTCATTAAAACTTTCCACTTACTAGGCTAGTAATGGTTCCACCTAGTAGGGGTGAGCATGGTCCGGATTGGACCGGATTGGGATAAAACCAGGACCAATCCGTTATCTACGGTTTCTAAAAAATTGGAACCAATCTAATCCGCTTAAATCATGGAACCAATCCGAACCAATCCATTTAAATACGGATTGGATCGGTTTAGGACCATGGATTCACATAATTAAATAACAAATATATATATAACACTTTAATTTCATAAAAATATAAACATAGCGCTATATTAGTTCCACAATAGCAAAATGTTTTTTTATAATAACGACATACTGTTCTAGAATTTAAATAACCATAAGAAAACTGGTTTCACCATAAGTATTTAGACCATTACAAATTAAAACTAAAAACTAACAAACAAAAGTAATAAAAGAAGATATTATACGATTTTAGGTTTGAGTTTAGATTTTATATAGAATAAGAGAAGATACTATGGGGGATGATGTATAATAAAAATATAGACTATTTGTATACGGTCCGGATCGGTTCCAATCCGGAACCAATCCGTGGACTACGGATTTTTAATTCTTAAATCCGGAACCGAACCGCGGATTCAAAAAACCAATCCAAACCTATCAGATTGGACTGGACTGGACTGGATTGGATTACGAATTTCACGGATTCTTTACTCAGCCCTACCACCTAGATGTCAATTGGTCAAAACAGCTAGCTTTTACTACTAGTAGGCTTGTAATGTTTAAATTTTTAATTAATGTTAAAATATTAAAATTTTCATAATTTGAAATAAAATATTTATATATATGAGGTATATTATATAAATAAATATATATACTTTTCTAACGTGTCCTTAACGTGTCGTGCTCGGCATTTTTTGAAAATTAACGTGTCAGCGTGTCCCTCCGTGCAACATAGATTTCAACCATATGTTTGCCAAGGAGTGGATTTGGCTTGAATGCCCTTTCTCGAAGGAGGAGATCATTATGGCCTTGAAGCCCTTGAATAGGGATAAACTTGGGCCTCGATGGGATGAGACTAACCTTTTTTGAACAACATTGGGAGGAGGCTAGAGAGCATGTGATTTTGTTTTGAGACTAGGACATTTGAAAAGAGCTTGAATGCATGTTTTGTGGCTTTGATCCCCAAAACTATGGGGAAGAGGATATGAAGGATTTCTGGCCTATTGCTTGGAGGGGTTTTCAAACTATTGGCTAAGGTGTTAGGTTGGCGTTTAAGGATCTGCTTCCTAGTTTAATTTCTGAGTCTTATCATGCTTGTGTTTGGGTATCAGATTTTAGATGTGGTGCCAGTGGCTAATGAAGATATGCCTTCTAGATTGAGGAGTGGGAGACCAGGGCTGATTTGCAAGTTTGCACTGAGAAAGCTTATTGTTTTTTTGTTGATAATTTTTTATTTTTTATTTTTTATAGGTTTTGATTAATGGCTCCTCTGTTGGTTTTTTTGATCTCTAAAGGTCTTTGTTAGGTTGATGTATATCCTATTTGATAATGTGATCTAAGTTGGTTATCTGGAGGGTTTTGAGGTGGGCACGCTACAAGGTTCTTTTCTTACAATGTTCAACTTGTATGCAGATGATGTTATCATTTTTCTGTGGAGTTAATGGTTAGTAGATAGACTGTATCCGCCATGTGCTTCTTTGTTTTGAAGCAGTGTTGAGCTTGAAGGTGAACGTTGGCAAATCAACTTTGATTGCAGTTGGTGATGTGCCTAATATTGGATCTTAAGCATCCATATTGGCTTGTAAAGTCTAGTCACTGACTAATATGTATTTGGGTCTTCCTTTGAGATCTTCATTCAAGGATAAACATGTGTGAGACTATTATTGAATATTTTACAGACGTTTGGTGGGGTGGAGAAGACAAATCTTATCAAAAGGACGAAGGCTTAGTTTGATTAAAGCATGCTGTGGAGTTTACCTACTATCTCGCTTTATTCTCTATTTCTGCTTCAGTGGCAAAAAGACTTAAAAAGATGGTGATATACTTTCTTTGGGTTACAATTTGTAGAGAGTGTAAATATCACTTGGTGAATCATTAAACAGTTTGTGCTCCTATTAGAGAGGGAGGTTTGAAACTTTCAACCAGTTACCAGACCCTCTTGGGGGAATAGCTTTGAAAATATGCCTATGGGTGAGATAGATGTTGGAGTAGGGTAGTGAAGATGTGGTGTTGGTGCTTGTGGTGGGATTAGTCATTATCATAGGTATCTATAACTGGGTATAATCTTCTACTTCTTTTTTGTCTCTTTTTTTGGGATTATCTTGGATAATTAGCTCTATGGTTCATGTTGATATGTCAGCATAAGGAACAGTTGAAGCAGTGGCGGCTTGGTAGGTCTAGCTAATGAATACATCCTGTCTGAGTTGGAGCATAGCTGTTGCAGATCTGTAGTTGTGTTGAGTTGGTATCTTGTTAGTTTTTCCTTGCAACTGAGTCTGCATAAGTGCATGGATTTCAGGATTCTTTTAGAAATAATGCTTCCTATCACTGCTTCTGTCATTTGCACACTTATGTTCCACCTTAAAGTACACCATGTTAAGGAGTTACTTCTTGTTAATTAATGAATGCTGCTTTCTCACATTTACTTGTTGATAATCACTTTTGCTTTCATCATTCCTACTAGTTTGCCTGTTCATTATAATCATCATTTCCCCCTACAGGTCAGACATACAGCGTAGTTCTTCCAGAAAAGTTGCAGACAGGAAAGTGGAATGTATACAGGTTGGCTACTTTCTGTTTCACTTGGGTGAATTGTTAGATAGCTTGGTGTATATTGTTGGGTATGTTAAGCTTTCGGGACAATTGGTAATTTTTCATGGTCCCCAGAGCCTTGGTTCTCGGAAGTCTGGAGGTTCAAGTCACATAATCTTTGTTTGTCCCCCTTTATGTATTATTGTGCACTATATGTGTTTATGCACCCTGTTCAGTGCAATTTGGTAGATTGCTTGATATACATTATTGGACTCATTCCTACTTAAGTATTTGGGACAATTGTTGATATGGCATGACTTAGTGTTTTCTAGTTTTCATTTTTTTGCAGATTTATTTTTGATAATATACATTTAACTAAATCTTGGTATGACTATCACCTGACTAATTATTTCATGGCAGATCTGCTCATTCTCCATTGAAGCTTGTCGATCGATACCCCAATCATCCTGAAATTGGCACATTGCACGATAACTTTGTGTAAGAACTTCCTCGCACTCTCTCTTTCTGCTACATATAGCCATTCATTTTGTCATCATGCTGATTAAAAACATGCTGGTTGAAGTACCTTTCCCGATCATTTGGGAAGACATAATTTTGTATTACAATTTTGTTTATTCAGACATGCAGTTGAAACTTTCCAAGACTACAAATACTTGGGTACACGTATTCGGATCGATGGAACAGTAGGAGAGTAAGTTGGTTATTGACTAACAAACTTCTCTTCAGATTGATCAAATTATGAACATTGTCCACAAAAGTTGATTTCGTCTAATTTGTTGTCTGCATTTGAAGGTACAAATGGATGACTTATGGAGAGGTGGGAACCGCTAGGTTAGCTGTTGGTTCTGGCCTTTGGTCTCATGGATTATCAAAAGTGAGTCATACTGCTGGACTTGGATTACTATTTTCAATACCTCGTGTATATTTAACTTCTTGTTTGTTGTTTGTTGTTTTGACATTTAGTATACTTAAGAATTCTGTAGATATCTCTCATTTTTGTTCATTAGGTTTTGCAAATTATCTCTGGTTGTAAATGGCAACCACAAGTTTGCAGCAAATGTCATTTATGACCCTAAATACTATGGTGTCATCTGGTTTTGTTATGGAACAGGGAGCTCGCATTGGACTTTATTTTATTAATAAACCAGAGTGGCTGATTGTGGATCATGCGTGTTCAGCATATTCTTATATCTCAGTCCCTTTGTATGACACTCTTGGTGAGTAGTCTATTCAAATGCCATCTCACCTAATTCAGAGAGTCTGAAAGTTGAATTTGTGATGCTTTTTTGTCATCTTCAGGTCCAGATGCTGTTAAGTATATTGTGAATCATGCGGATATACAGGCTATTTTTTGTGTGCCGGAGACTTTGACTTCTGTGAGTTTATTCTTTTCTTTTCTTTTGCAAAGCTGCTCCTGCTCATCTTCACTATGGGGGTCATGCCTATCTAGTGAGGATAACCCCTCTATTAGTTTCCCGAAAACATGTTGTCTCTTAGATGGCATATGAACACATTTGACTGAGTTGTTGTTTGTAGCTTTTGCTGACCAAAAGACATAATTTCGAGATACACAAAAAAAATATAAAATAAAAAATCTGCAGACTTAACCAGGGTTACCAATGATTCTTACTATATCAGTTTGTATATAACAAACTAAATTAACTAAGGAATTCTTTAAAACTTGGTGTGAAATGTTATTGAATTCATTGGTGAAAGAGTGCAATTAATGTATATGAGATACCATGGTATTCTTTAGTTTAATTTTTGAAATTTTTTGAATTGGTGTTTCATTATCAATTTTATGGACGTAAACTTTTAAATGAAACTAATGGGGCTTGCCCATTGGTTAGAGCCCTTGTACCTCACTAGGAGGTCAAGTGTTCAACTCTCTCCATACAAACTTCTAACTGAAAGAATTCCTGTTCTCTCAGCTTTTGTAGAGAATTCATTAGTTTCTACATTTGGGCCCTAATAAATTTGATGCTGCATTCAATAGTGATCACAATCAAGGAAGTTTTATCTGAACTTGCCTTCTATAGCTTTACTAGTCAAAACTGAAATGTTTTCCCCCTTTTTGTTCTCTCTCTCTCTCTCTCTCTATATATATATATTCATATTTCATCATATCTGAGCTTTATATTTCTTTGTAGTTGTCATATCTATAATGAATTTATGTTGTGAAAATTGTAACATATTTTATGTTATCTGTTGAGATTTGCAGTTGTTGAGCTTCTTATCTGAGATGTCATCTGTACGTTTAATTGTGGTATGCTCTACCAACACCTCAAAATTTCTTTTAGCTATATGCATGTGCTTAAATGATTTTTTTGTTTCTCTAAATTCTTTTCCTCTGCCCCTCTGTGACAGGTTGTGGGAGGGATAGATGAACATTTGCCCTCACTTCCAACATCTGGTGTTAAGCTTACATCTTATTCAATGCTACTTAGTCAGGTAAATTATAATATTCTTCAAGTATGTTATTGGAGTGTGTATATACAAGCTTGTATAACCTAAATCTGAAATTAGTTGGTTTGCTTGATTTAGTTTGACTAATATTACTTTGATTATGTGTTTACCATTGATAATTTTTTTGTTTAAGGAAAATTCCATGCACTGTTATCAATTCATTTAGTTATACAGAAGTGAAGGGATTTCAAAAAACTCTGCTCTATCCTCATATTTGGCATGGGGGAGAAAAAGTAGAGAAAGATGAAAGTGAAGACCTTTTTGTTCTTCTTAACTCATTCAGAGAGAAATGGAAGATGCACATTTAGAGGCCTAAGTTTTTTTTGTTTTGTTTTGTATTTTTTGTGTGTCGTATTTGATAAAGTTAAAACTTTGGTTCGTGGAAATCTAGTGTTGACTGAGGAGCACTGAAGACTCTAAATTTATGAAAGTATACTTTAGAATAACTTTGTCAACTAAATTTATGAAGTATATTGTACTAAGCTTGTTAGGTGATAAGGGTAAAGAAAATAGCTAAAAATTCCAACCCTTTCTTAGTGAAGAATATTTTTTTACATAATGGCTAGCTGTGCCTTATTAATTGCACCTGGTGAGAAGTCACTAATTTTCAATGTTCAGCAGTCAGTAGGTTTACCAAGCCGCCCTTAATTTGAGTTTCTGTTCTAAATATATCAAAAGAAGTGAAAAAATTCATCCAACCATTTGAAGCTTATATTACAAAGGCAATGAAATAAAATTATTGTTGTTAATTTTTTCACTACCAACTAGTATATTCTAACATAAGAATCTAAGATCATATTACATTTTTTTTTTTTTTTTTAAAAATTCAAGAAATGTTCTTTTGGCAATTTTTTTATTATTTTCATTTAAAGAACAAGGTTGTTAGATCTTGAAGATTAATAAACATGGGGGGAAAGAAGCATAGCATTTCTCTCATAATTCATTTTTACAAAAAATACATTAATCCTATAGAGTTTGCCACTATATATATATCTGCTCTCAATAACTTTAAGATTATATTTGGGGCTTGGATGTTCATGCCAACTTTGATATTCGGGAAAAGATTTCCAGTGGGATACCGGACCTGATCTGATGTTTCCGGTGAAGCCAGAGAGTGCGCCACGTCGGCATATATTGTTTCTAGGGGTGGTTCCTTTGAGATTGAGGAGCCAGAAGTGGACCATAAGGGATGTTGACGGTTGGCGATAGTGGAATGGGGCAAGGTCTGTGGAGAGAGGTGGTGTTGGTAGGTTATGAAGTGCGGTGGATTGTGTCGAAGCTGAAGGAGGTATCGTGTCATCCACCACGACAATCCTTTTTGGGTCGGCTAGAGGGTTTGTGACGGAGTGTGGCCATTTGTAGTCATGGCGAGGAAGGGGGTGGATCATCGTTTCAGATAATGGTGACGTCGGGAGGCAAGAGGACTCAGATATTTCTACCCCAGTCAGAGTTCGGGGGGATGGATGGAAGGGTGTGGCTTTTGTTCTCGAAGGCTTTACTAGCGAAGATGGATGGTTGGCTCAGATTGGTGGTGCCAAGGGGAAGCTGATGACAAAAAGGGCAACTGTGTCGACGGTGGCGAGTAAAGGCTTGGACGGTAGAGGCGGTATGGTAATCCACGGGGTTGCAGAGATGGGGTGGTCAAATTTGTTGGAAAGGGCATTGGTAGGGAGGGTGGGGGAGATTGGGGAAAAAAGGGTTGGTTTCTCGGCTATGATAGCATGGGTTAGTCGGTGGTGGTAGGGACAGGGGAAAGTCGAGATCCGACTAGTAGGAGTCCAAGACTTCCTTTTTGTACTACTGTCGAGGCACGAGGCAGAAAGTGTGCTGCGCAGGAAGTGGGTCATCGATGGACGAGACTTGTGCTTGATGTGCTAGTCGCCATCAGTTTGTTGTGACAAAGGGAAGTCGTCTATGCCGGCGACGACACAGTGGTTGAGGGTTGTGGGGCTCCTTATTCATCTTCACGGGGAGGAGATGTATCGGGCTATAGGTGATCGTTGTGGCGGCTTCGTGGAGGCCGATGAACTATCGGCTAACCTGGGGGAGGTCCGATTGCATGTCTGTAGTGGGGGACAGCTTCCATCTTGTCTGTTGATTCGATGGGTGTCATGGCAGTATTCAAATCCTGTGTGGCTGGAGGAATTACCAAAGATTGCAGCAGTATCGTCACCGGTGGGGGCGCGAGGGGGTGGGCAGCTAGAAATGGAAAGGTAGGATTGGTGGAGGGATTTCGTTGATTTGAGGAAGATCGCAGATTTGGGGAGGATCGTAGATTTGGGAGGTGGGGCAAATCTGATTTCTTAAGGAAAGGGGTGGCTCCTAGCCCTAAGGGAGTGGGTCAGGGAGGATTAAAGTCTAAAGTAGTGGGCCGGATGGGGTATGTTAGGGCCTAGCAAGGAAGGGGCCAAGTTGGGTCACAACAAATTAAACAAAATTGGATGGGTAATAGAGTTTCAGCCCAACAGATAGGTAAGGATGGGCCTAAGTTTCTGGACCAGTGTAATGCTAGCCTAAAAGGCCACTTGGGCCAAAGTCGAGGTAGGTAAATCTATCTGTTGTTCAGGTGTTTGACTCGCTACGGGACACAGTTGGGCCACAATGGCGGGACACGCAAGCTGGTGCTTCGACATCGCAAGAGGAGCAGTCGCGAGTGTTGTTGGAGGGTAGTCATCTATCGACGGTGGAGCCACACCAGGAATCGTTCGGAGCCGATGAGCAGAATGGGGTCTGATTCGGAGAAACTAGTACCTTGTCCTATTGGGGAAGCGGATATAGGGTTGGGGATAGAGATGGGGAATGAGAGGCGATGGGCAAATATGGGTGATGAGCTAGCGTTGGTGCTACGGCCTCTCGCAATCACAGAGAAGGACGACGGATAGACAAATATGGATTTAGAAGTGGAGGTAGAAGTGGCGAATGAATCTGGAGGTGAGAAATTACTGACTTTGGAGACTTTGGATGAGGTCTCGGATTAGGTGTTGGCTCGGATATTTGAGGTGAGCAAAATGTTGCGTGTTTCGTTTGAGGGACACGAGGAGGAGGTGTTGAAACTATTTTCGTCAATTGAGGCATCATGGAGAGGGGGCGTATCGGCTCACCCGGAGGCACAGGCTGTTGCTTCGAAGGCCAAGGGTGTTCGGGAGTTGCGTTGATTGGAGTGCTCAATAAATTATGACAGAAGCTCAGAGGGGGATGTTTGAAGGGTGCGGAGCGGTCATGAAGATCAACTATTGTTGTCATGCGTTTAAAAATCTTATCTTGGAATGTGCGGGGCTTAAATGATAGGGGGAAGAGGGTGGTGATCAAGTCTTTGTTGAAGGCTGCTAGAGTGGATGTGGTGTGTTTACAGGAGACAAAAATGGAGTGCATTGGCGGGGAGTTAGTTCGAGAGTTGTTGGGTTGGAGATATGTGGAGTGGGTAGTTTTACCAGCTTCGGGTTCAGCTAGTGGTGTCTTAATATGTTGGGATAGTAGGGTGTTGGTGAAGGAGGGGGAAGAAGTGGGGGGGCTATTCTTTGTCTTGTCTGTTCCGGTGTATCGAGGATGATTTCCAGTGGGTGTTTGTAGGGGTGTACGACCCAATGACGGGGGTGGACCGGAATGCCTTTTGGGAGGAACTTCAGAGTATAGCTTTTCGGTGGGGGGGTGCCTTGGTGTGGGTGGGAATTTCAATGTGGTGCGGAGTTCGGAGGAGAAGGTCGGGGCAAGGTTTGTGATGGGGCCTATGAGGGCTTTTTTTTCTTTTATTGATGAGATGGAGTTGATTGATTTACTCTTACAGGGAGGGGGTTTTACATGGTTAGGAGGTCAGGTAATGTCCTGAATTGATAGATTTTTGGTTACCAGGGATTGGGAGGAGCACTTTTCTCAGATGATCCAGATGAGGTTGCACCATCCGATCCCGGACCATTGGCCAGTGCTATTGGACAATGGGGGGATCCGGCGTGGCCCAACTTCGTTTCAGTTCGAGAACATGTGGCTACAGACAGAGGACTTTGTTGACAAGGTTGCAAGCTGGTGGGCTAGTTATAATGTGGTGGGTTTGCCTAGTTGTCGATTAGCTCTGAAGCTGAAACGTCTCAAGTCTGATTTGAAGGGGTGGAATGTGGAGGTGTTTGGTCGGTTAGAGGCTCAAAAGGCGGATACCTTGTCTGTGATACAAGAATTGGATGACAAGGAAGCTGAGGGAGGTCTTTCTGAAGCAAACTTGGTTCGTCGGGATAGGGCTTGAAAGGAGTATGGGCATATTGCCCATATGGAGGAAATTAGTTTTCGTCAGAAGTCTAAATGTCTGTGGTTGAAGGATGGAGACCGTAATACAAAATTCTTTCATTTTATGGCTAATGCTCATAGGAGGTCGAATCAGATTGGGAAGATGTGTGTTAATGGGGTGATTCTGTCTTTAGAAGAGGAAGTTAGGAGTGGTATAGTAGGTTTCTATCAGCATTTATTCCGGGATGAGGGGAGATGTGGAGGCCGGGGCTAGATGGGGTTACTTTTGATACTATTTCAGAGGTGGACGATGAGATGATGGAGAGACCATTCACAGAGGAGGTGTTGGGTGTTTTGAGGAGTATGCCTGGGGATAAGGTGCCAAGGCTTGATGGTTTTTTTGTTGTCCTTTTCCAGCAGTGTTGGAGGGTGGTGAAATTGGACGTCATGACCTTGTTTAAGCAGTTCTACCAGACGGGACAGTATGAGAAGAGCCTTAATGCAGCTTTTTGTAGCCTTGATTCCTAAGAAAGGGGGAGCAGAGGATATTCGGGATTTTCGGCCGATTAGTCTATTGGGCAGTGTTTATAAGCTTTTGGCTAAAGTGCTGGCCAATAGGCTTCGGGGTGTGCTGGAGGGGGTGGTGTCAGAGTCTCAGAATGCTTTCGTGGGGCGGCGTCAAATTTTGGATGTTGTGCTTGTGGAAAATGAGTGTGTGGACTCGCGTATTAGGCAGGGCAAGGAGGGGATTATCTGTAAGTTGGATATTGAGAAGGCTTATGATAATGTGAATTGGAAGTTCTTGTTCTATTTGTTGGAGAGAATGGGTTTTGGGGCGAAATGGAGAAGCTGGATGACGTTTTGTATATCCACGGTGCGGATGTCGATATTGGTTAATGGGATGCCGACTGGTTTCTTTCTTACATGGAGGGGTTTGCTGCAGGGAGACCCTTTATCTCCTTTACTGTTTCTTTTAGTAATGAAGGCCTTGAGCCGTCTGCTGTCTAGAGCGGTTCTAGGGGGTTTGATGTCAGGGTTCGAGGTGGGGATGAGTCCTACTACTCTGGTGGTTTCTCATCTCTTCTATGCAGATGATGCGTTGATTTTCTGTGATGCGGATGCGGATCGGGTTGGTCACTTGCGGTGTGTACTGTTGTGTTTTGAGGCGGTATCTAGGCTCCGAGTTAATTTGGGGAAGTCAGAATTGATTCCAGTAGGTGAAGTGGTTTCTCTTCCGGGGTTGGCAACCATTTTGGGCTATAGGGTGGCTACTTTACCGGTTTCTTATTTGGGGCTTCCCTTGGGGGCTACTTTTAAAGAGAAGGGGGTGTGAGATGGGGTGGTGGATTGGGTGCAGTGACGTTTGACAAGATGGAAGCGACAGTATTTATCCAAAGGAGGGCGGATTACGTTGATTAAGATTGTTCTTTCTAGTATGCCGACGTACTTTATGTCGTTACATGTGATTCCGGTGATAGTTGCTAAACAGTTGGAAAAGATGCAACGGGATTTTTGTGGGGTGATGGGAGGGAGGATTTTCATTATCATTTGGTGGCTTAGGATTCTGTTTATAGACCCAAGGTGGGAGGGGGTTTGGGAGTTAGGTGGTTGGTTGTGTTTAACCGGGCTCTCTTAGAGAAGTGGTTGTGGCATTTTGTGGGGGGAGGGGGGGGGGGGGGGAGGGAGGGAGAGATTGTGGAGGAAGGTGGTGGTGGTAATAAAGTATGGGTTAGATAAAGGGGAGTGGTGCTCGAAAAAGGCAAGTCATTCTCATGGTCGGGGTTTGTGGAAGGGGATTTGGTTAGGGTGGGAGGAGTTTTGGGGTCTGGCCTGGTTACGGGTGGGGGTGAGGGATAGGGTTCGCTTTTGGCTTGACAAGTGGTGTGGTGGGGTGTTTTTGGCTGACTTGTTTCCTTTGATTTTTGCCATTGCTGCTGATAGGGAGGAGACGGTTGCTTCGGTTGGGGATAGACAGGGTCAGTCAGTGGTTTGGAATGTTCATCTTCGTTGTGATGCTGAGGAGTGGGAGTTGGATTAGTTGGTGGATCTGTTGGGGTTTTTGTATAGGGTAAAGTATGCAGGGGTTAGGGTGGATTGTTTGGTGTGGGATTGTTTGAGATCCAAAGGGGTTTTCTCCGTATCATCGTTTTATACTGCGTAAGTGGGAGGTGTTGATGTTGTCTTTCCTTGGAGGTTTGGGGCATTGGATCACCTTCTAAGGTCGGTTTTTTTGGTGTGGACAACAGCTTTGGGTCGCATTTTGACTATTGATGATCTCATTCGTCGGCGGCATATTTTGGTTAACTGGTGTTGTATGTGCTGTGGGGATGCAAAAATCGTAGATCACTTGCTACTTCATTGTCCGGTTGTGTATCGGTTGTGGAGCTTCATTGTTGTTTTGTTTGGTATGGTGTGGGTGCAACCAGGGTTTGTGTTGGGTGTTCTTTAGAGTTAGGGAGGGGCTCGGGTTGGGAAGAGGCGTCGGAAGGCTTGGTCTCTTGCTGCCCATTGTTTGCTTTGGTTAGAGCATAAAAGGCGTGTCTTCCAGGATGTGTGTCACTCATTTTCTTGGTTACAGAATAGACTTTTTTTGGTTTTGCATAGTTGGGTTACGAGCTCAGTTGATCCCATTGTGTAAGTTTTTGTAGATTTTGTGGAGGATTTACTTACTTAGTTTTGGAGGCCCTTGAGTGGGTTGGTGTATTTGTTGCATAGTTTTGATGCTTTTCTAATAAAGTTTATTTATTTATCAAAAAAACAAATAAATAAATAAACATGGGGGTTTTGCAAGATTTATGTGACAACAACTTTTTTTCCCAATCATGTCACTTGTTGCCTCTTGGTTGCTTCCTTTTCGATTTTTTTGTGGCCTATTCATATGAGTTACAAATCTTGGATGTGCACATAATGTACTTTGTTATTTTTGCAATGTTTATTCTTTAACATATATATATATATAATATTTTTGTTTGATTTCATTATTTTGTTTTTCATTCAGAACTTGCATTAATATCCATGACTTTAATCTGGAAGTTTTAAGTTTTGATTGGTTTTGTTTCAAGAAACAAATGGTTGATCTTTTACAACTAATTTTCTCCTAGGGCCGCAGTAATCTTCAACCTCTTTGCCCTCCCAAGCCTGAGGATGTTGCAACTATATGCTACACAAGTGGTACTACTGGGACACCGAAGGTAGCAGACTCATGCTTTCTGAATTTTAGTTGTTAGATACTGTGGCAAAAGTATTCACGATAGGATGACTGCCACCTTGTTAATTAGATCATGTTCTTTCATTTTATTTTTGATTTTTTCTTGCCATATTATTTTTCTTCGGGAAGGGAGTTGTGTTGACTCATGGAAACTTTATCGCAAATGCTGCTGGCTCAAGTTACGCAATCAAATTTTATTCCTCAGACATGTGAGTTGTTATACTGCATTGTTTATTTCTGTCACTTTGAGATATGCTAAACTTTCCTTTTCTCCTGAGTTATTTAAGTGCATCGTATGTGGATTTTGACAGCTATATATCCTATCTTCCTCTGGCACACATCTTTGAACGAGCTAACCAAGTTTTGTCAGCGTATTATGGTGTTGCTGTTGGTTTCTACCAGGGGGTATGTGATACAATTGGATATCATATCTATTGATTCTTTTATGTGATCTTAGAAATCAAGGAAACAAAAACTTACTGGAAAATTTACTAATGAAATCCTTTTCGGACATTTAGTATGTATGCTGCATGCCAAAAGTTAGTTACTTGGGTTCAACCAATTAACTGTATTTCCATTAGTGAATGGCTGTTATGGATTCTCTATTACATAAAGAGTTACTATTTTATTTGCATTTTTTTGTGTGATGCTAAAATGGTTTAATATCATGAGTCCTACGTTAAACGTTGAGGAACTATGGAACATTGAAAATGTTCTCCCTATGGATTTCAGTTAAATTGTAGTCACTATACTTAAACATGAAACCAAAGCAAACCAAGCCTTAAGTCCCATCAAATGGGGTTGGCTATATGAATGCTTCTTCTCCACTTGACCCTATCAACGGCCATTTGGTTAGTCAAATGAAGGAGATTCATACCTCTATTTACTATACTCATCCACGTCAATTTAGGTCTGCCCCTTCTCCTAATACTTTCATCTACCGTCATTGTATGACATCTCGTCACTACTACCTCTGTTGGCCTCTGTTGTACATGACCAAATGATCTCAATCTATTCTCTCTCAATTTATCTTCTATCGGTGCTATTCCTACCCATTCACGAATATACTCATTCCTAATTCTATCTTTTATAGTCTTGCTATACATTCACCTTAGCATCCTCGTCTCAGCAACACTCATCTTATCTACATGTTGTTTCTTAGTTGCCCAACATTCCGTCTCATACAACATCCCTAGTCTAATAGCCGCTTTATATAACTTTCCTTTAAGTCTAGTGAGTACTCGTTTATCACACAGGTGTCTCTTTTTTGGTTTCTGTTATTCTCTCTCTTCCACTCTCCTCACTTGTTTGAACCAGTTGATAAGCTCAAAATTGGCAGGTATTTTCCTGTTTGCAAGCAAGTGTTGGATTTGATGAGGCCAATATGATAAGTTTTGATGGATGTTTTATACATATCTGATTAGGAATTAATGTCTTCATGTATGATTTCACATCAAAATTTTGATGTTACCAGTAATTGCTGTCATTGCTAGCAAATATGCTATCGTGTTCCATATGATGAAATGAAGAAGGATGAAAAAGAAAGACAAACACATGGAGACTTACAGGCGCACACATGTAAAGAGAGATGGGAGGCACTACGCTTATCTGATTAGGAATTAATGTCTTTGTGTATGATTTCACATCAAATTTTTCATGTTACCAGTAATTGCTGTCATTGTTGGCAAATATGCTATCGTGTTCCATATGATGAAATGAAGAAGGATGAAAAGAAAGCCAAACACATGGAGACTTACAGGCACACACATGTAAAGAGAGAGGGGAGGCATTATGCTTATTGATGAAAAATATCCCACATATCCTAGTATAAGATAACATCGAAACTCACTTCTGTTCATAATCTTGTTCATTTTTCCTTTTCAGTTTTGATTCTCAGTTTTAATCCTTGGTGTCTGCATATTTTGTTACTTACTTCACAGGGTTAAACTTTTGTGGTTTTACTTTGTATGATATTTATGTATTTCATTGTAGTTTTACTTTGTATAATCTTTACGCATGAACAGTCTCTCTTATCTGCAGGACAATTTGAAACTGATGGATGATGTGGCTGCTCTACGACCAACAATATTTTGCAGCGTTCCTCGCTTGTACAACAGAATATATGCTGGGTACGTTATTGTCAAGCGCTAGGTTAATTATTTATTCAATGTTACTCTTTATGGTCACTCAATTATGTATAATTTGCTTCTTCTAGGATTACAAATGCTGTAAAAACTTCTGGGGGTTTAAGGGAGAGGCTATTTAATGCTGCTTACAACTCCAAGAAGCAGGCCATAATGAGCGGTATGAGTCATATAAATATGATTATGCTGTTGTTTGAAGCTTCTTAATTCTTAATTTCCTTGTTTATCAAAACATAAGAGCACAGTAGGATAAACAACTCAAGGTTAATAAGATGGTATATTCCATACTCTGATAGTCCCTCTAGTATTCACTGAATACTGGAACTTAGATGGGCCTAAAAGGGGCCATGGCCCCCCCGCCTACTTAAAAAATTCTGCTTTTATATTGCCTACTCAGTTTTATAACTTTTTCATTTGATACCCCCCCTGCCAGTTGGGAATTGGAATAACTAGAAGGTGGTGTGTTTCTGGCCTTTTTTTTTCTCTAGGGAAAAATCCACTTTAACCTCCTGTGGTTTACCCTTGGAGCACTTTACCACCCTGTTGTTTAAAAATAGCCAAAGAGGCCCCATGTGGTTTTGGACTAAATTGCAACTCTAATCCACTTAACAGCAAGTGAAAAAGGACGCTTATACCCCTTTCGGTCTTCTCTTTCTATCTTTTCTTTGTTAACTCTCACCATTGCCACAACCCAGCACATGCAATCACCATTTGCAATTACAAACATATGCGGATGTATACTCTTGAATGTAACAACAATCAGAAACTTTGTTCCTACAACAATCACATTAGTTTCTGTTCGCAAAGTGAAGTATATACACACTACATGTCCACGGCCATGGTAGAGAGATAACTCTCAGAGAGAACTTTGGCCACGGAGTTGCAGCGGTGACATCGACAAATTCCCTGTGATAGCCGAATGTATCATTTCGAATTTCGGTTGAATATACGTGTGTATATGTGTGTGTGTGTGTGTGTATTATGATGCCAAAATCTACATTATAAGAAAATGTAGATCTGTCATCATAAATGATATGAATTAAAAAAATGGGCATGAAAAAAATTAGAGTTTTCCTCCTATTTTGTTTAGATCTGGGCAATCACATTAATTTTTCTTCTGGTAGAATTGATCATGTTTGGAAACTTTATCATGATCAGATAAGCTTATGATCGCTGTGTATAATAATGTACTGGTGGAAGCTGTAATACAAGGATCCTTTATGTCCACTGCTTAAGACTTTTAGCTGAATCTTGCACGAGCTGGATTTTGACAGCCAAATAATCAGTTTCTTTGACATTAATACATTAAGCTTTTTGAATGCAGTCATATTCCATAAAATTTCCATTTGGCATTTTATGGTTTAATGCACAATACACAAATGTTACCCAAGTTATGCAGGATTTCCATTAATGCTTTTTCATAGTATATTCTCACATAATTGCTTATATTCTCTCATAATTGTATTAGGTCAGAAGTCATCACCGATGTGGGATAGGTTGGTATTCAACAAAATAAAGGCAAGACTTGGTGGACGAGTACGTTTTTTGGGTTCAGGTGCTTCACCTTTGTCTCCTGATGTCATGGAATTTTTAAGGATGTAAGTTTATATTTCTTCTAAAAACATTGTACGAGTACTTGTTGAGCATAACCCTTATTTTCTAATGTTGGTAGTGATTAATTGTCTTTCTGTAACAAACACATCCACAACTTGCAGATGCTTTGGCTGTCCGGTCATTGAAGGATATGGTATGACTGAGACTTCTTGTGTCATAAGCATTATGGAGGATGGTGACAACTCGACTGGTCATGTTGGTGCTCCAAATCCTGCATGTGGTAAGCTGTTGACTGATGATCTGGATAAAGGAAAACTCATGGCACATTATAGATTCTTGTGGATGGCACTGTAAAGTAATTGGCATCACAAACTGACATACCAAATCCCAGGGGAAAAAGGACATGAACATACAATGATAATAAATAGATATGCATCTATAGGCATAGAATATTGACCCATTCATTTGGTATACTATTTTAATAATCAGGTGTGCAATCTATACTTTCTACTATTCCAAAAAAAATAAAAATAAAAAGTAGTCAGGTGTGCAATCTGTTGATTATCTATCAATGAAGAAGGTGGGAGATCATACTCATTAATTTTGAGAAAATGTGACATCTAGAAAACCTTACTAGATAACATAAGAATTGAACCTGAAAAAATCGTTCATAATTGGACTGTTTTCTATCTTGCTTCACCCATACATTTTATGTGCAGGAACTGATGTTTGAACTAGAGGCTTGCTTCACCTATCTGCCCACTTAGTTTATACACTATGGATGTAAACGAGAATTTTCCAAAAGAAGAACCCTCTTCGGGGTTACATTTAGGGATCAGAAAGAAAAGGTTATTCACTCTTCTAAGCTTATGTCATAGCAGTGTAGTGAAAGCAGGGCACAGTTTGCTTCGAGGGGCTTAAGGAAGCTAAAGCTCTCGTGTGTAGGCTTATCTGGATGAATTTGATTATATAGTTGTTACTAGGTAGCTAGGGGTCTATATATGTACATATTTATGTTTTTGTTGCAGTTATTACCATTTTTGCAGATCAAAGTTCATATGGGTTCTCATTTTGGTGCTTAATGCCTTCACATTCATAGATCAGGATATGGAGAAGCAATATTTTGGTCAAGAGGAGGGCAATTATATTTGTAGGAAAATTCTTGAAGGGAGACTATAATCTTCATTGAGTTCCTTGTGAATTTTAAGGAAAGTTGAAAGTTGAAAGAATGCCCTTTGTTTTTGTTTGACATTTTCCCCTATGTAGGTTTGTTTTTTATTCAGGTTTCTCATCCCCCATTGTAACTCTCTTTTTGTTCTTTCTACAAGTCTGCTAGAGTGGTTGGTTTGGGTACTATGAGTTTGGAGATTTTTAATGGAGTTTTGTAAACCAGGTCGAATACTTTATGACATGGGTGGAAGAAAATATAGCCTTGGAAAGCCTAGAAAAGCTATTTTCATAGAAGCATAAAAAATGCCTATATGAACTCAATTTATTATTTCAGGGTAAGAATGTAGAACCAAAGGAAATGGGCATTGGGAGTGAAACTGCAGGTTTCTATTTTTGGACACAAAATGTTTCTTTTTCTTTTTCTTCACCTTTGACCCAAACCTCCAATCATTCTTTCTAAGTGGGGATGCATGGGCACCTCATCTAGTCATTTTGTCACTACTCATTTCCGTTAAACTGAAGTGTTTGGGCTTTCCTTCTTCGCTCCTGCTCATGCTTGGCTAACCTATTGCATGGTATAAAGAAGAAAGTACGAAAGAATAGTAAACAGAGCACACTGCAGAAAGATTCTAAATATGAGAAGTCCCCCTTGGATTGGAGGAGGAAATGAATAGCACGAACAAATTGAAATGAGGCATTTCTAGCTAGTTTTGGATGAGCTTCTGTTGGGAAGTGGTTGTGGAGATATGCATTGAGAGGGGCATTTTGGAGGCATGTGGTATCGGCTAAATATGCCACACCTTAGGGTGATTGGACTACATTAGAGGTGGGTTTGTCTCGCGGGAAAAATTTGTGGAAAGGGATCTAGAAAGTTTGGTAGGATTTTGCAAGTCATTTTAGTTGGAGAGGTGGTGGAGGAGATAGTGTAATGTTCTGGAAGCATAAATGGTGTGGGGAGTATAGCTTTGAAAGCTCTTTCCCTGCCATTTTTTGTATGGCAAGGATAAGAAGGCTTACTATGGTGGATTATTTGCATAGATCAGATGCTCATACTCTGTGGACATCCCTTTGAGGAAGCATGTGTAGGATGAGATGCCAAAGCCAATGGGGATCAAGATGCTCTTTGATGGATGTCTTCACTGCGGGGTACTCTGTGTGGTAAAATCTTTATATGAAATTTTTTTAGGGGATGATGGGCATTCTTTCCCTTGGGAAGGGATATGGTTTGATTGGAGACCATTCGAAGGTGGCATTTTTTTTTTTTTGGAATACAGCTCATGAGAAGATCCTCACCATCGAATGCTTTATTAGGAGGTGGCATATAAGAGTAAATTGGTGGTATGTGTATGTGCGTTGAGGAAAATAGCCCTCATCGTCTTTTACATTGTATGGTAGCCAACTAGTTATGGGACATGAGCCTTTTGATGTTTGGGTTGTCATGGACGTTTTGCGGGAGGGATTGTGCCATCTTACATCCTGATTGCTAAAAGTAAAGGAAAAAAATGATACATTGATATCATTTTTCTATGTTGACTTTTCTTTTGTTTGAGTTTTTTCAACCTCCATTTGTAATCTCTTTCTCTCCCTCTCTCTCTCTCTCTATCCCCCCTTTTTTTGGTTCTGAAATAATATATTTTCAAATGAAAAATAATAATCTTCCTGATATTAAAAATACAATGAAAAGTTTTTGCTTTGCCCGGTATTGTCTAACTTTAGAAGAGCGTGGCTGAGCTGTCACTACAATATGAATACTGGTGTCTAGGAATTAATTTTGCTTCATGCCATAATATTGACCATGGAAGCGATTTTAAGAACAGTTGATAGATTTGGTTGAAAGGAAGAAAGAGCTGCATGATGTACGCATTGAAATGAAGGAATTGCATTGTGTGGTCACCAGAGAGTGGCTTTGTAGATGACTAAGAACTGGGCAAGCATTTTGTTGAGGACATCTACAGTGGGAAATGACTAGCATGAATGAAATTGAATTTCCAAATATCGTAGTTTTTTCTCTATAGTGGGTATTGTCATTCAGGCATTATCTAGGAGTATGTTCTTCGTTGATGGTAGCGTTCTGGTTAAATTCTGCTATAAGTGGGGTATAACTGAGTTTCATGGAGAAATGCTTCAAGATGAAAAAAATAGTTGGGATTAATGCAATTATGGACTGTAATTTCATGCAAAATATGAGACTAGAGAGAATGCTTTTTATTAGAAGTGAGACCTATGAAGCTGGAAATCCTTTTAGAATGCTGCATAAATCATAAACACCTACCATTGGGATAGAAAAATGTGAAATAATTATACTCAAGTGAATGCTAGAGAAACACATTCAATGGAAGCGGGGGTAGTATTCACGGATGTAAGGTTAGAAAAGTTACCCAAGAAAGTTGGGGTCATGTCCAGGAAGGGCAGTGATTACAGTTGTAAGGTGGATGATTCAGTACAGGTTGAATGCACGAGAAAGAAGAAAGATGGGCCACAATGGTCATGAATCAATGCTGAGAGACAATGCATGATGATCAGCCTAGATTGGAGAGATTGTCAAAAACATTCTTGTGTTGCTAATCCTAATCCCAGACAGTAGCTCTATGGTGATTGTTGATTTGTTCACTATAATAAATTACACATGGGATTCAGTGTGAGTTTTAGTGCTTTCCTCTTTGCCTTGTCCATCCCTCATTCTCGAAGGATTCATGGTTTATGCGAGGTTTCCTTTTTTTGTTTTCCTGGATGCATCTTTTCTGCATCATTTTTGGTGGTGTCATATACGAGTATGTTTAGCTGGCCTGATCCATGTGCTGATAAAGTAGGGTCATCCGTCATGTTTAGCTGACCTTTAACATTAAACTGAAAGCAGATGAACTTGAATCTTGATTCAACAATGCTAGAGACCCCAAAATTTTTACCATTTGGTAGAAAATTTGGTAAAAGTTTTGGGATCTCTAGCATATTTCATCATGATTTGGCTTATTATGTCTTGTCAAAAAATGTTGGTATAGATTTGGATTTGATCTTTGAACTTACTCCATATGGAGAAGTTGGTTTGTAGTTAATGGTATACTTTACTCCATATTAGAGAAATCACATTTTTTATAAATGTGATTAACTAGTATTTACTATTGGCAAAATGTTCTCCTAGGGATAAAGCTGGTACAGTATCATCTATGAGCAGGTAGCAAAAGATTTTTCAAACCATGTCCTATATTATACAGCAAGAATAAAATGGGCACTTACAATGTAATGCTAGCAGGTGTATATCCTCGTGGAGGCATTTGGCCACGATTTGGAAATGAGATGTAGTAGTTACTATCTTGATAAGTGATGTAATCCATAAAAGGCTCAATGCAAAGTAAATTTAGAGGGGAGATAAATTTTGGCAATTGGAATGATTCCCAGGAGGGTCCTATTTTTAGTCATGGTGGATTTCTATTTTGTGATTAATTAGGCTATGTAGTAGTTTCAACAAAACTTGGTTTTGGAGGGTAAATTTGTTCCCCCCAAAACTTGCTTTGAGAAATAAGGTGTACTGTTGCTTGGTTCTCTCATAACAGCTTCATAGGAAGAGGATGCTTAGTCCCTAGTTTTTCAAACATATGCTTCAATAAGATCAACTAACGCCATAGCCCTATATGCTGACTCATCACTCGATTTGAGCGATCATTGTTTGTTTTACTTTTCCATGACACCAAGTTACCTCCAACCTAAAAAGCACAGACACTCTTAAGAAGGTAATGTGTTGTGGCAGACACTAACACCACATGAAACTCACCAAACACTTCCTAACACTTAGACACACAAAACACACTACAAGTTTAAATAAAATAGCTTGAAATCCAATGATAAAACTAAAAGAATGTAAATTTTTTAACCTATCTTATTTAGAATTTAAAAATTATTATCTTGGACTTAAATATTCATGTATATTGCATATACTAAACATATTAAATTGTATACCGTTAAAATGTAAAATGAAGGAATTTAGGGTTGGGATTTAGAAGGAAGAAGAAGAAGAAGAAGAAGAAGAAGAAGAAGAAGAGAGAAATTTTATATATGTTGAATAATCATTATGCCTCAACTTTACATCAGTAAAATATATATACAAATCCTAACATAGCAATATGACCATCGTACCTCAACTTACGTAAATATTAACAAGAGAACAAAAATAAGTATTCTAACATTTCCCCTTAAGCTGGAGCATAGAGATTGAACATGCCCAGCTTGATGGATAAATGATGAAACGAAGGCCGAGCCAAAGGCTTAGTTAGAATATCACCCAATTGATTTGCAGAACGACCATAAGGAGTCACAAGTTGCTTGCGGAGTAAGAGATCATGAATAAAATGGCAATCAACTTCTATACGTTTCGTGCGTTCATGAAACACGGGATTATTGGCAATAAAGATAGCAACCTGATTGTCACAAGACATGCTCATAGGAGTGGGAACAGCAAAGCCAAAATCTCGGAGAAGAGACTGAATCCAAAGCATCTCAAAAGCAGTATAAGCCATGGCACGATACTCAGCCTCGACACTAGAACGAGCAACAAGAGTCTGTTTTTTGCTAAGCCAAGTAACAAGATTATCACCAACAAAAGTACAATAGCCCGAGGTGGAACGTCGATCAGTCTTATTACCAGCTCAATCAGCATCACTGAAGCCAGTGAGAGACAAAGAGGAAGATGGGCGATAGAGCAAACCCCGACCTGGAGCACTCTTCAAGTATTGCAAGATACGACACACAACCACAAAATGGGGTTGGCGGGGAGCATGCATAAACTAACTGATCACACCCACGGCATATGTAGTATCTGGACGAGTGACAGTGAGATATATTAACTTCCCAACCAAACGACGATAACGGCCAATATCAGGGAAATAAGGCTCCAGTTTCACCATCAAGCTTGACACTAGAATCCATCGAAGAATCACTAGGGCGAGTGCCGAAGAGTTCAGTCTCAGTAAGAAGATCGAGAACATACTTCCGTTGAGAAAGAAACAAGCCCTAAGAAGAGCGGGTAACTTCAATCCCAAGAAAATACCGAAGATGACCCAAGTCTTCGATGTGAAATTGTTGGCCCAAATACTGCTTCAAATTAGCAATACCATTGGAGTCACTCCCTGAAATGATGATGTCATCCACATAGGCAATAAGAACAATACTCCCAGTATATGAGTGGCGAACAAAAACAGAGTGATTGAAGGTGGAACGGTGAAATCCATAGGCAAGCATAATAGCACTAAAGCGATCAAACTAGGCACGAGGGGACTGCTTAAGACCATACAAGGCCTTCCGCAATCGACAAACAAGATGCTCTTGACTGGGAATAACATAGCCAGGGGACTGATCCATATAGACCTCCTCTTGGAGATTACCATGAAGAAAGGCATTCTTGATATCAAGTTGATATAAAGGCCCCGACTTATTAACTACAACGGAGAGAAGTGTTAATTTTAGAAGAGAAAAGATTAGAGTATGAGTGGTTAATCATACCCTTTTATATTAAATCATAAACATAAGTTAAGGCCTAAATAAAGGCCCATTATAGCAAATAAAGAGACTGAATGAGAATAAAATGGGAAATATCCTAACACATTCTAACACTCCCCCTCAAGCTGGTGCGAAGATATCTCTCATGTCCAGCTTGTCGAGAATGTCATGGAACGGTTTAATCCCTAATTCTTTGGTAAGAACATCAGCCAATTGATTCCCAGACCGCACGAAAGGCATACATATAGTGCCACTAGTAAGCTTTTCCTTGATAAAATGCCGATCAATCTCCACATGCTTGGTCCGATCATGTTGAACCAGATTGTGGGCTATATTAATGGCGGCCTTATTGTCACAGTATAGCCTCATAGAATCTGTCTGATGAATCCCCAAATCCCGCAATAATAATCGAATTCATAAAAGCTCACACACACCTTGAGCCATAGCTCTGAATTCGGCCTTTGCACTAGACCGCACAATAACATTTTGTTTCTTGCTTTTCCAAGTAACTAGATTTCCGCCAACGAAGGTACAATAGCCAGAGGTAGATCTTCTATCAATTACTGAGCCAGCCCAATCAGCATCTGTATATGCCTCCACACTGAGATGACTATGCTTTAAAAAATAAAGACCCTTTCCCGGAGAAGATTTCAAGTATCTCAGAATCTGCATGACCGCCTCTAAGTGAGTTGCACGTGGAGCATGCATAAACTGACTAATCATACTCACTGCAATAACAATATCAGGCCGCGAATGGGATAAGTAAATAAGCTTACCCACTAGTCTCTGGTATCTCCCCCTGTCTACAGGCTCGCCTCCTTCATCCTCACTAAGCTTTAGTCCGGGTTCTAGTGGTGTATCACATGCTTTACTTCCAAGCATTCCAGTTTCTTTTAGCAAATCAAGCACATACTTTCACTGACATATGAAGATACCATCTTTGGACCGAGCAACCTCAATGCCTAGAAAGTACTTCAGTTTGCCTCAGTCTTTGATTTCAAACTCATTAGCCAAGTACTCCTTTAATCGAGGAACCTCCTCAACATCATCCCCTGTGAGTACAATATCATCCACATAGACAATGGGGGCTGTCGTTTTACCATGTGAGGAGTGTTTCACAAACAAAGTATGATTAGCTTGACTTTGTTTGAAACCATATCTCAGCATGGCCTGAGTAAACCTCTCAAACTAATCCTTAGGAGACTGCTTAAGGCCATAAAGTGACTTGCATAACCGGCACACCTTTCCTGTGGTTTTAACATCCTCAAAGCCAGGGGGAATGTCCATGTACACTTCTTCTGCCAGATCTCCATGGAGGAAAGCATTTTTTACATCAAATTGATGGAGAGGCCAGTCAAGATTAGAGGCAAGGGAGAGAAGGACTCTGACAGAATTCATCTTAGCAACCGGTGCAAATGTCTCCTGGTAGTCTACTCCATAAGTCTGAGTAAAACCCTTGGCCACCAATCTAGCCTTGTAACGTTCAATTGAACCAGCGGCTTTGTGCTTTACAGTGTACACCCACTTACATCCAACAGGTCGTTTGCCCTTAGGTAACGCAGCCAATTCCCAAGTGCCATTTTTAGCAAGCGCTCTTATCTCCTCCATCATGGCATGCTTCCACTCAGGAGTAGAAAGAGCATCTTGAAAATCGGAAGGAAGACTCACAGAAGAAACTTTAGACAAAAAAGCTTTATAAAAAGGAGACAGATTAGTGTAGGAGACAAAATGAGAAATAGGATGTTAAGTACACGACCTAACCCCCTTCCTTTTAACAATGGGAACGTCTAGATTAGAAAGAATTGAGTTACCTGGAGGTTCACCAGAAGGAGAGGATTCTGGACACTCATCAGAAGAAAAAGATAGCAGTGGAGAATCTGAATTGGTCTCTTGTACCCAAGTAACTTTCTGTCTACCCTTGTCCCTAACATACACTTTGCCGTCTTTCACTGCAGATGGAAAGTCAGCATTCTCAATAGTTGGATCATCAGTAATAATAGTCTCAGGAGTCGCAATAACTGATGGTGATGGTAGTGATACAGGAGTCTCTTCACACCAAGGCTCCCCCTGAAGAGATGACGGGGACACCGGAGAGGAGAGAAAATAAGACTGAGATTCAAAGAAAGACACATCCATAGAGACAAACCATTTGCGAGTGGGGGGATGATAACACTTGTAGTCCTTTTGAGTGGCGGAGTAACCCAAGAAGACACCGAAGAGACCGACGATCCAACTTACTACGGGTAGGAGAATGGTTATGAACAAAGCACACACACCGAAAGGTTTTGGGAGGAATGGAGAAGGCAGCAGAAGCTTGGAAGCCGAACAAAACCTGAAGAGGGGTTTGTTTATGAAGAACTTGGGTAGGAAGCCGATTGATGAGGAACGCAGCAGTGAGAACCGCTTCCCCCCGATAGGATCGAGGAACGCGTATTTCAAAGGATAAACAACACGCAATATCAAGAAGATGCCGATTTTTACGCTCGGCAACACCATTCTATTGAGGGGTATTGGTACAAGAAGTTTGATGAATAATACCATGAGTGGCAAAATAGCTAGCAAGTCCAGAATCAATGTATTCCCCCCCATTATCAGAACGCAGAATTTTGACAACTGCCCCAAATTGAGTGCAAAGCATTTTATGAAAATTTTGAAACACAGAAAACACCTCACATTTGTCCTTCATAAGATACACCCAGGTGGTCCTAGAACATTCATCAATAAAGGTGAAAAACCATCGTTGACCCTTTAAAGACATAAAACGAGAGGGACCCCATACATCAGAATGAATCAAAGAAAAATGAACTAAACTTTTATTAATAGAAGGAGCAAAAGAAGCTCTGTGTTGTTTGCCAAGTTGACACGACTCACAATGAAACTCAGAAATGTTATTTTTCAAAAAAACAGAGGGAAAAAGATGCTTAAGTAACAAAAAAGATGGATGCCCAATACGGCGGTGCCACAGCCAGATGTCTTCCTTGGTAGATGGAAACTGAATGGATAAGTGAGCCAGCTTGTCTGCTTGATCCAAGATATAGAGACCATTCTCGTGTCTACCATTACCAATCATCTTCCTCGTGATAAGGTCCTGAAACAGACAATGGTCAGGGAAAAAGGTCACACTACAATTTAAGTCCCGAGTAATACGACTCAAAGACAAAAGATTAAAACTAAAATTGGGAACATGTAGGACAGAAGATAAAGGGAGAAAAGCAGTGGCATGAATTAAACCTTTTCCAGACACAGAAAAAATGGTACCATCAGCAATTCGAACTTTATCCTGCCCTGAAGAAGGGGTATACGCGGAGAACAAATTAGAAGAACCAGACATGTGGTCGGAAGCACCATAATCGATAATCTAAGGTAACGTTTGATGAGAGAGGAAAACACTTGTAGAAGAAGCTAAGTTACCTGACTGGGCAATATTACCTGAAGATGAACTAGAGGCCTGACGGTCTAGCAAGTGGCGAAGAGCAACCTCCAACTCAGAAGTAGAAAACCCCGAGATATCAGCAGATGAATCAACTGGAGCTGTGGACTGTGGCTCAACTATATCAGAATGATGGGCTCGGGCATTGGGCCCACGGCCTCGAGATTGTCCGAAGCGACCCCCTCGAGAACTAGAACGGTCTCCACGACCTCCAGATGGTTGCCCATACAACTTCCAACAAGTCTCACGGGTGTGGCGAAGGCGACGACAAAAATCACAGAAGAGAGTATCCTTCTCAGAAGGAGGACGAGAACCACGATCCCCATCTCGAGAGGGGGCAGAAACTAGGGCAGATCGATCAGAAGAGGCAGTCGGAACCATAGCAGAACAACAACTCTCCTCATTTTGCACATAAGCAAACGCTTCTTGGAGAGAAGGAAGAGCATCCATACCAAGCACACGACTCCGAACAAGATCAAACTCCACATTCAAACCTTCCAAAAACTTGAAGACCCGCACTTGTTCAACAAATTTTCGGTAACCAACAGAATCTGTGGGACAGACAGGCTTGTAGTCCTGAAGGTGATCAAGTCGCTTCCACCCATTGCTAAGGAAAGTAAAATACTGGAGAATAGTCATCTCACCCTGAACAGACCGGTCAATAGAGCGTCGCAACTCAAAAGTCTGTGAGAAATTACCTTTGCGGGAATACGTAGTGGCCATAGCCTCCCAAATATCCTGTGCTGTGTCCATAGACAAGTACCCCTCACCGATCTCCGAAACCATAGAGTGTATCAACCAACCCATGATGAGAGAATTGGTAATCTCCCACTGATCATAACCTGTATCGGTGATACTGGGAGCCTGAACACGCCCATCAACATATCCCATCTTCCCTTTGCTCTTAAAAAATATAGTCAAACTCTGCGACCACGCTAGATAGTTCTGACCATCAAAGAGAGAGGTGGTGATTTTCTGGCCAGGGTGGAGAGAATCGGTCATCGAAGTAGTCAAAACAGGACTCGCGCCCTGTATAGCAAGCTGCGAAGTAGTAGACTCACTAGTCAATTCGACCATAATAACGTCGCAATGGAACCCTCACAAATACATCCAGAGTGAATCACAAACCCGAAAGATGGGAAAATATAATAATGAATTTAAAAATAAATTTAAGAGAACATTTTTTTTTTCCTTTTTTTTCTCTTTTTTTTTTTTTTTTTTCCTTTTTTTTTTGTTTTTTTTTTTTTAGAAGACAGAGAGAGATTAAGAAGAGGAAAATATAGACTCAGACTTACATATTACGAAGAGACAGAGAGAGATGAAGACGCAGGAGTTACATGTAAAGACCGAGAGAGATGTCGACGAGGACAGACCACAGGGCTCCAAGCCAGTCGAGAGAGAGATACGCCTGGGCCTTTGACTGGAGTCGCGACTCCGACTGGGGCTGTCAGAACCCTAGGTGCCTTTGACTGGGGCTGTCGGAGCCCTAGGTTGTGCCTTCGACTGGAGTCGTGACTCCGACTGGGGCTGTCGGAACCCTAGGTGGCTTCGTCGGGGGCTTGCAGGCTGGGGTGGTGGTGTTGTGGCTTGGTGGTGGTACGGCTAGGATTTTTTTTTTTCTTTTTTTTTTCTTTTTCTTCTTCTAGTTCTGCTCTGATACCATGTTAATTTTAGAAGAGAAAAGATTAGAGTATGAGTGGTTAATCATACCCTTTTATATTAAATCATAAACATAAGTTAAGGCCTAAATAAAGGCCCATTACAGCAAATAAAGAGACTGAATGAGAATAAAATGGGAAATATCCTGACACATTCTAACAAGAAGAATCCGAACAGAGTTAAAATAAGCTACAGGAGAGAAAGTCTCCAAGTAATCAACACCATAGGTTTGGGTGTAGCCTTTAGCTACTAGGTGAGCCTTAAGTCGCTCAACAGTTTCATCAAGAAGATACTTAACAGTATAAATCCAACGACAACCCACAATAGATTTGCCAGACGGCAGAGGATTAAGTTCCCACGTCTGATTCTGATGAAGAGCATGCATTTTCTCATCTATGGCATGCTTCCAACCAAAGATGGACATAGCCTGCTGATAGGAGCAGGGAATGAAAATACTAGAGTGAAGACCAGAAGAGAGGCGATCATAAGAAATGAAATTAGCAATAGGATGTTGAGTGCAAGTTCGTTTACTTTTGCAGAGTGCAATAGAAAGGTCATCTGAGGGCATATCGGTGGGTGGAACAGGGACCTCAAACGAAGGAGATGAACTGGTGGGGCCATAAGACACAATGCGACGTGCTTGAGACTGTTGATAAACCTGTAAAGGAGGGGAAGAAGCGAGAGGAGAGGGAGAGGATATAGGAGTAGATATGGAAAGAGCATAAGATGGAATAGTAGGAGTAAGAGAGGCTGGCTGTCCTTTACGATAAGAGAGAAGGTCAGTGGATAACTGTTGCCCAAAGGAAAAAAAAACAGAGTAGACTCAAAAAAGGTAACATCAGCACTGACAAAGTAGCGACGTGACGCAAGATGATAACAATGATACCCTTTTTGAGCGCGAGAATAGCCTAAGAACACACACTTACGTGCTCGAGGAGATAACTTATCCAAACCAGAATCAAGAACATGGACAAAGACCACACAACCAAAAATGCGAGAAGGCAAGGGAAGAGAAGATGTTGTGGGATATAACAGAGAATAGGGAGATGTGTGTACAACACTAGAGGGCATGCGATTGATAAGCAAACAAGTGATGAGAACTGCATCGCCCCCAAAACTATTTGGGGACATGCATATTAAATATCAGTGTGCGACCAACGTGTAACAAATGGCGGTGTTTCTACTCTGCAACACCATTTTGAGGGATGTATGAGAACTAGTTTAATGGATAATACCATGAGTTTCACAAAAGGTAGTTACAATAGATTGCACATATTCTAAGGCATTATCAGACCGAAATATCTTAATACGTTTGCCAAACTGAGTAATGATTTCATTGTAAAACTTAGAGATGATGGATGGCAAATCAGATATTTGTTTCATTAAAAACAATCAAGTCATCCGAGAGTAATCATACACAAAAATAACAAAATAAAAGAAATCATTAACAGTGAGTTCTAAAAGGACCCCAAATATCTGTATGGATAATAGCAAACGACTCAGACACATGACTACACTACGACTAGGAAAAGAATTACGGTGATTAAGGTTCTGAAAAGCGGTTGCGGTCGCCGTAACGGTGGCTGTGGCGCGGTTGAGGTTGCGGTTGCGTTTGCGTTTGCGTTTGCGTTTGCGTTTGCGTTTGCGGAGTGTAAAGGCCGTAGCATAACTATTGCGATAACCGGAGCTGGATTTTTTTATTTTTCGCACAATTTGAAAAAAACTTACCGATACGCATATTTTTTTTTCATAATCATATTCATTGGGTTTTAAAATAAATATTGATTAATTTTTGTAAATTTTTAAGTATGATTCAATATGTTTCATATTTTTAAATCACTTACATTTTATTTTAATAATTAATGACTTTATATGTCATAAATCCATATTACACTTGTGGCAAAAAAAAAAAAAAATAATTGGACTTAGATGTATAAAATTATTTTTTTAATTATTATATTTGTGGAAGCATATGCAAATTTTAACTTGAACAGTTTTAAAAAATAAATTATACATGCTACTGTAACCATATAAAAATTAAAAAATAAATTATAGAGATTTTTTTTTTTTTTGGGTTTGGCTCACTTGAATATTCATTCTCTTTTTGGATAACCTGTAAATAAAAATAAAATAAACTAATCAAAAAAAATTGACATGTATAAAATATGTATTAATATATAATTATAGGTGTTATGTTTTCTAGATATTTTACAAAAAAAATAATCACTAACTATTATATATGAGATAAACAATGACAAAAGTAAGAGAATAAATAAGATCCTAAATATATATATATATATAATTTAATCAAGCCAAATAGATAATGACCATGCTTATTATTATTATTATTATTATTATTATTATTATTATTATTATTATTTTCAAACAATATATAGATAGACAGACAAACAAACAAAATGGTTGAGTGATAGCAGCTGAATAGAATAGTATAGGTCTTACAGATTCAATAAATCAATAACATGTTCTTCATTTTCCCTCCTCCTCTCTCTCTCTCTCTCTCTCTATCTCTTACTCCTCCATCTTCCATCTTCTCTCTCTCTATCTCTTATTTCTCCATCTTCCATCTTCTCTTTCTATCTATTTTTCCTTCATTTTCAGCTCTTTTTTTTTTTTGTTTTTTTTCGAAAGAAGTAGTTCGGAACCATTACGTAACAGGCCGTTATGGCCGTTACTACACCGTTACGACCGCTACGGCCGACACAACTGTGAATCTCAATCACACCGCAAAAGTGGTCGTAACGGGTGGCGGTAACCACCACAACCGTTACGTAACGGTTGCGGCCGCTTTTTAAAACCTTGATGCTTCCCAAATTGACAAGCTTCACACTCAATTTGAGAAACGTTACTCAAATCCGGAACAGCTAACTTAAGCTCGGCCAATGAGGGATGACCCAATTGAAAATGCCACTGAAGAGGAGATATAGTAGCACTCAACACAACAAATGGACGATGAGGAGAGGTCTCAGTGTCCAAAAAGTGTAAGCCATCATTCTCACACCTCGAACCAATCATCTTCTTGGTCTGGAGGTCCTGCAAAACACATGAAGTAGGAGAAAAGGTTATCGAACAATGGAGAGCTTGAGTCAATTGGCTAACAGAAAGCATACTAAATGGAAACTAAAGAAACATAAAGACCAAAAGACCAAAAGGTAAGGTAAGGAAAAGAATGGAGTGGGATAAAGAGGACCTTGACCACAGACAGGTCGAGAAGATTCATCAGCAAGTATAATAGTATGATTAACAGGTCTAAGAGTATCAAAAAGAGAGGAATTACCAGAGACATAGGAACTAGCATCAGAGTCTAGGAGCTGAGTGTCACGTACCGACTCATTCGGGGTGCGAATTCTACACCAAGCACCTTGCAAACGCATTAGTTTGTGAGCGACAAGGCAAACAGGGTAAATCCCTATTGCATCTCCTGGGTTGGTCCTTGGGCATAATGCACGGCGGTACGCAGTACCACTTGTGAAGCTGGCTTCTCAGGAGGATGACAAGCGTCCAGTCCGTGACAAGCGGTATCAGAGCCAGCCTAGGAGCACTGTGATGGGGACTGTACGTGGGACTTACACCAAGCACCTTCATTGTGGGGTCCGCACCAAGGGTGGTGCCCGCGCGGGGCGGGTTTCCCATGGGCAAGGGAACGGACAAGCATTGAGGCATGCAGGGTAATGTCCTCTTGACGAGGGCGTTAGGGACTGGCAATGGTAGCATGTCACATACCGACTCATTCGCGGTGCGAGTTCTACACCAAGTATCTTGCAAGCGCATTAGTTTGTGAGCGGCAAGGCAAGCAGGGTAGATCCTTATCGCATTCCCTGGGTTGGTCCTTGGGCATAATGCACGGGGTATGCAGTACCACTCGTGGAGTCGGTTTCTCAGGAGGATGACAAGTGCCCAATCCGTGGCACAAGGTTGAGTGGACTTAGCCACACATGCAATATTGCCTGAACTAGCCATGATAGCAATAGAGGATGAAGGTAGACTAGGCCAGAGAGATTGGACAAGAGCAGTAAGCTCACTAATTTGAGTAGTGAGTGTCTCATGAGAATTAACTGGAGAAGCATCAGAGCCAGTGGACAACAAGGAAGATTGCGAGGATGGAACATCCATAACTTGATCGACATGATCAGGTTTGCCATACTTCTGCCAATACTAAGGTTTAGTATGACCTTGGAAACCACAATGAGTACACTTGCGATCACCACGTGTACAAGAACTAGGCCCACTACTACCTCCACCACAGAAACCACCACGTGAGCCCTGTGAACCAGATGAACCATGAAAACCTCCGTGAGTAGACCTATGATCACCACAACTAGAAACCAATGCAAAAGATGATAAAGTAGAGGACCCATAGGTGGATTGTGCTTGTTCCAATGAAGAGTGTAACAGCCTAGAATAGGCATTTGCAGTAGAAGGTAGAGTCCCACTGGCAAGAATCTGATCCTTGAACCCTCACAACTTAGATCTAAGCCAAAGAGTAAAGAAGTCATTATAAACTCCTCCCAATGTTGCTTCTGCTTGTTCACATCAGTAGTGAAAGGCCAATTCTGCAATAACTAATCCCACAAAGTCTTGAGACTACTATAATAATCAGGGAGAGACCGGCCAGATTGACGCATAGCAAAAATCTGCTCATATAACTCATAGACCCGAGAGACATTACTTTGATTTGAAAAAGACTCAGCAAGAGAGTCCCAAATTTCCTTAGAGGTATCACAAAATTTCACAGTAGCAGCAATATGTGGTTCCAGACTATGCCAAATCCAACCCATAACACAAGAATCCTCACCACATCAATCATCATAAGCTTTATCATCAATAGGAGGAGGGAGTTCGCTAATGAAGCGGGACTTCTTCTTACCACGTAAGAAAATTTTGACGGCATGGGCCCAAGCCAAATAATTGGCACCATTCAATTTTTTGGCAGTGATAGATTTAGGCATGTCATCATCCTTACCCGTAGTTATAGCCTTAGCCTCAATCTTAACCATAGTGATCAATCACACGAAATTCTCAATACAAGAGCATGAAAGGGGCAAAATTCTTGCAAACAGTCAATACCCACAACAACTAGCACCAACAATCACCAATATAGACACAGAGCTAGCTCCAAAAAAAAAAAAAAAAATTCACAGCAAAAATAGGCAAGAGTGAGGAGAACACAGGTCTGCCAACTAAATTTAGACCCAAATTAGACCAACACACCAACTCAACAGCAGAAATCAATAAATAGAGAACAAATATCCCTTGCTAGAAGGATTTCAGCCCTTAAATAGGAACTGTCAATAGGTAGAAATGAAGAAAACAGTGCTACTGGACCAAAATGAGGCAATAATCTAACAAAACATCAACCCAATAGTAGCAAAACCACAAATTAAGAGTAAGGCCCACTAAGGTTGGTATTTTCAGCTCCTAGGGTAGGGATTCCAGCAAGAAGAAACAGCAAAAAGCAGTCCCAAGAGCAGATATGGAAAATAGTCCTAAAAAACATGAAATACTTTCAAAATCAAAAATTAACATTAGGGATGATCAAAAAATTTCACAAAAATTCTCATAAATCTCATGAGGCAATTTCGAGTCTAGGGGTAAAGGACTCATCCGTACAGTGCTTACGTCATGCTGACGTCATTGTACGGCTGATGACATCATCACATCTTGGTCACCTCAGATCGATCTTCAGAGTCTGTAGAAACCTTTCTGATGAAGAATAGATTGCTCTGATACCAAGTTAGAATGTAAAATGAAGGAATTTAGGGTTGGGATTTAGGAGGAGGAGGAAGAAGAAGAAGAAGAAGAAGAAGAAGAAGAAGAGAGAAATTTTATATATGTTGAATAATCATTATGCCTCAACTTTACATCACCAAAATATATATACAAACCCTAACATAACAATATGTATGTCTCAACTTTACGTAAATATTAACAAGAGAACAAAAATAAGTATTTTAACATATACTTTGCATGTGTCCCTCATGTATTGTGTCGTGTGTCCGAGTTTGTGCTTCAAACTCTCCAACAAATACACAATAGCTAGTAATTGACCTCCTATTAGATGGAGATCCAACCAAACCTGCATCAATATAACCCTTGATTTTTGTGATCATGATTCCATTTCCAGGTGCACTTTTGAGGTACCTCAAAATGCGCATAATAGCATCTCAACTCAATGACAGGTTCGAGGAGCATCCAAAAACTGACTCACTGCACTTATTGCAAAAGAGATGTCTGGTCTTGTAACAACAGTTAGCTTGCTAACCCATTGTTGATGTCGTCCTTGATCTATTAACAACTCACCCTAATTAGCCATCAATTTGGTGTTAGGGTCCACAAGAGAGTCTATAGGTTTAGGCCTCAACATCCCTGTTTCACTTAACAAATCAATAATATATTTTCTTTGAGATAAAGAGATTCCATGACACGGCCTAGTCACTTCAATGCCTAAAACATTTGAAAGCACTAGTCAATTAGTAAAACCACTCAATGACGTTACTCTAAAGGAAGTGTTAGGAAAATGAGATGGATTTGTTTGAGAGTGCTGCCAAATGCCTCCGCCTTTTTACTTTGGACCCCCGCCTGTTTGTTTTTCTCTTAATGGCAATTAGGACCTTAAGTAAAATTACTCTTAAGGACAACTTAGAATTGGACACCCACCCCTACTTAAAACACCCACTCTCACCGCTCTCACATAGACCTCGATATTGAACACCCACCCCCGGCAAAAAAACTCCTCATCTGACAATAATCACAATCCATTTTCATTCAACCCATTCGTTTGTTGTCACTATTGTGTTCTGGACTAACTTCACCACCCATCATTGTTCATAGTGTTAGTTCTTCTTCACATATCATCATTGTTGACACTAACCTAGTTGATAGAGGAGGCGAGAGATTACAAGAAGTAGCAATGGAGTATGACAACAACATTTTCGTTGAGGTTTACCATGTATTGATAAGTTTTTTTGAACAGAAATCAGGTTTTGTGTAGTCGACGTGTTCGATTTTAGATTACCGAACAAATATGGATTGTTCGGCAACCAAGTTCCAAACAACAGTAAATAATTCGGCACTAGGACTCCGAACAAAATTTATTTGTTCAATTAGTTGTTTCTGAGTATAAGTATGTAAAAGTGTATAAGTGTTGAAAAACAGTTCCATTTTAATCCATCTCGTCCATTAAGTTTCTTCAAGACCAAACCCATTATGGTGATAATGTTCGGCAATATCATATCGGGTACACCTATAATGTTTGGCAACACCCTACCGGGTCTATGATTGTTGTTCAGAAAGAAGGTTCTGTGTTTTGCCAATGTTTAATACTGGACTACCGAACGGGATATTATTAGCTTTAGTACATAAAATACATGGTGATGATCGAAATAAAGCCAAAAAATTGAAAATAACCTTTACATATCTTGTGAGAAGGACCACGCAGCTTCAATGTCGTCGGTGGGATGATGTTGTTGGTTGGAATGTAGATGTGGTAATATATATATATGTTTGGTGGGTTGGCACTGGAAAACTTTAATCTTGTTGATATCGAGACCGTTGGTGGGTGGGGATAATGCTGTTGGTGGAGTGGGGTGATGAGGCATTGGGTGTGCATGCCTTTGGAGTAGAGGTAATTGTAATAGGGATAATTTGGGTATTAAGTTGGGGGTTCAAAGAAATTTTAAATAATTTGAATTTTGTAGGTGGGGGTTCAAAGAAATGGAGGGTCCAAAGTAAAAAGGTAGGGGCATTTAGTGGTACTCTTTGTTTAAAGGTGCAGATATATCATCGTATGCACTAGGATGAGAAGTTGAAGAATTTTGTTCTATTAGTAGACTTAGTAGACTTGAATGTGAATTTGAAATTGCATTTTTTATAGGAGTTTGTTTGTGTTTTTTTTTTGTTCATATAGTACTCTCTCTATTGAATGTGTTGTCTTACCTCAGCTCCTCTTCTTCTTCTTCTTCTTTGCTTTTTTCTAAGTAACTTCTTTCATATCATAGTTAGGAAATCATAGTTAGGAAAATAAATAAAGATGCTTACTGCAAATTATGAACTAGCTCAAGAAAGATTTAAGTGGAAGTTGATTTCTAATTATCAGATATCTGGTTTTCTCTCTCTGTCTGTCATTGTGCTAAGTTGATATTACCATACACTTTCAGAGATCAAGCTTGTGGATGTTCCAGAAATGAGCTACACCTCTGAGGATCAGCCCTACCCTCGTGGAGAAATCTGTGTCAGGGGCCCAATTGTTTTCCAAGGCTACTACAAGGATGAAGTGCAGACGTAATTGCTTTATGGATGTTGTTACTTCTTGTTATATGAATTTATGATTACCGAGTATGCCTAACTTTTAAGTAAATTGAACAGGAGAGAAGTAGTTGATGATGATGCTTGGTTGCATACAGGAGACATTGGATTGTGGTTACCTGGAGGCCGCCTTAGGATTATTGACAGGTAATATCTTACAAATCTTATATCATATTATTCAGAGGAGTTGATGTTAACACTGCATACAATTCAATAAAATTGACACTACACTTTATACTGTATCTAATTATGATCTAATGTCTCTTGCTTGGATGTATAGAGATTGTTGTCTAACTTGTTTCAATAAGTCCTGCGGCT
Organism: Camellia granthamiana; assembly: GCA_036172215.1. Lineage (NCBI taxonomy): Eukaryota > Viridiplantae > Streptophyta > Magnoliopsida > Ericales > Theaceae > Camellia > Camellia granthamiana. The sequence goes on along the minus strand of CM069908.1, from coordinate 91,518,313 downwards.
TGAGATTTTCTAGATCAATGTAAAAAATGAATGTTTACCCTTTGCTGGACTTGAAAAGACATGCATCAATGACAACTTATGATGGCAACTAGTTGTCTCTGTTGAAGCATTATTACTTTCCTTATTGAGGTAAATATTCTTGGGCTGGAAATAAAGGTGCCCTCACCTATTTGGATAGAGTAGCCTTTTTACAAGATTTTGGGGCATAAATTTTATGCAATTATTCTACCTACTCTGTCCTTGGTACAAGTTTTTTTGAAACTAATCTGATCATTCTTTTTAGATGAATCTTCTTTCTAAAGACACTTGTACTATGCCAATAGCAATGCTTGAGGAATTCTGGATTTTAAAGCTTTTTATTGAAAAGTATTATCAATTTGTTTCAGGAAGAAGAACATTTTCAAGTTGGCACAGGGCGAGTATATAGCACCAGAGAAGATTGAGAATGTATATGCCAAGTGCAAATTTGTTTCTCAGTGTTTTATATATGGTAAGAAGATGGAGTTTAATCTGTACATAAACCTTAAAAAAACAACGCTCAATTAGTAGACATTAATGTGTGTTTGGGAAGGGAAAGATTGTGGGTACACGCCTAACCTTTGGCATAATGTACAAAATGGTTGCCCCGAGACTTGACCCATAACCTCAAGGTTATTAGGCCAAGGTTTTACTTTTAGCTGACTGTTTTTATGTGCATAGGTGATAGCTTGAACTCGTGTTTAGTTGCCGTGGTGGCAGTTGATCCAGAAGTTTTGAAGGAATGGGCTGATTCTGAAGGTATCAAGGTATTTACCTGACCCTACTAGGTGCACGCTGAACTTCATCTATCTGTCTATCTATACTATTATAAAGCCAACAATCAAGTTGGTGTAGATGAATCTGGCTCACGCTGGTAACTGCTCGGAGTAGTTTCTGGCCCTATCCAACTGTTTGAATTTGAAATTGCCAATCTAATTGTTTCACTCGCACACTACGTTTGTGCCAACACCTTCTAGTTTCATTAATGTAGGCACAGAATAGAACATGCATCTTATATCTCTTGTTGGGCATGCACATTCGCTTTTACTGTCATAAGCAGTAAGAAGCAGCACTGGAATATGTAATATAACTGAAAATAAGATGGTTCTGATTAACCTGGTATTGGCTTCTTGTTAGTTTACAAATTACAGCAATACCTCGGAGAATTTGGTGGTTTTTGATGAGTCTTTTTCCAAGATAATACACTTGGGATGATTTCTATATTTAACAGTCCTTAAAAAATAATTCCTGTTATGTCATTTTTTGCCACGGACTATAAAATTGGATAGAATCCTAAGCATTTGGCAGTTTCTGTAAGTTTAATTGCCTAAAACTGTAGCTCTAGTATTTCATAAGTCTGTGCCTGCGTGTGTGTGTTTCTACATGCTGCCATCTCAACATCTCATGTTCCCTAAAGATGGAACTTCTCTCAAGGAACAAACTAGACATTCATGATAGGGAAAGAGGAAAAAAATGAAGAAAAAGGTTGTGGGAATTTGGAGACTTCAGTTATTTGACAAAGCAGCTGATTGTGAACAATGAGCTGTGATTTCTAAGGATGCTGGTGCCAACATTCATGTGGCCACCTAACCACAAAAGCAATTGCATCCAGTATTCTTAATTAAGAGATATTTCCCTATTAAGTCCTTTTTGCCCATTGCACCTCTCCACGTGAATTTTGTTACTCTTAATTTGGGATCCACTCTGTTTTTTACCCTTTATTATTTTCATTTTCGAGATTAGTTGGGGACTTTGATGCACCTCTACTTCAAATATACCCACGAGAGTGGATAATCTTATTGCAGCATTGCTTATCCTCCTCCTACTGGTTATCTAAATAATTCTAGTTCTTGTTTTGGTTTTTCTTCCTTAAGATCTTCCTATTCGCTGAACATTTTCTGCCAATTGTTGTATAAGAAAACTACAATAATTGTCACAACCAGGAAGTTTGTGTTCCTTGAGAGAAGTACAAATCTTCTAGGGATGAAACGATTGGCTTCAACAGTCACGTTATTATGGGATTCATTTTATATAGGGAATTATTTTGAAGAAGAGTATTAGTTTGGCCATAACCTCATTTTGTGACACCCACTAGAGAAGCTTCAACATACTGGGCATCCTTTTCTGATTGGGAATTTAGTGCCATTTGTTTGTTTTTTTCAAGAAGTTTAGTGCATTTATATGGATGTTTGTCTTAAAATGCATTTTCTCAGTATGAGGATTTAGGACAACTATGTAATGACCCAAGAGCAAGGGCTGCTGTTCTCGCTGACATGGATGCTATCGGAAGTGAAGCTCAGGTAATTTCTGCAATCACCACTATTCAATTCTTTACTAAATTTCATTCAGTTCTTTAGTTTGTTTGACATTCTTTTTCTATTACCATGCAGTTGAGAGGTTTTGAATTTGCAAAAGCCGTGACTTTGGTGCTCGAACCATTCACTGTGGAGAATGGTCTTCTCACTCCAACATTCAAGGTAAGCTTTTCTCTTAAAAATATCTCCTCAAATTAGCTCAGCTACTAGATCTTTCAATCACTTTTTGGTTGTCAAGACAGTGTGCTATACAAACAGAAACACTATATAAAAAATTAATGTGGCAAGTTTTGATTTTATCACTTTAAACCAAAATACTCGTCACGATGACTTGTAAGGGGTTGTTTGGGGTGTCCTAAATAAGTGCACTTTTTATCTTTTTAGACTAAAAAGTTGAGAAAAAAAATATGGATGTTTGGGTTAACTTTTTGACTTTTATGAAAAAATGTGTATTAAAATATTGTATAAATAAGTGTGTAATGAATCCGTACGGTTGGGCAGTGCCTCGGCTGAAAAGGATATGGGAAAAGATTGTCTACTTTTTGGCCTTTGTTTGAACGGTGTTGTTCGGCCCGTGGGGGTCCACCACGGGTCCCGTTTTTCTAATCGGAACCGTTCAATGTGTAGAATTCATCGAGTACTATATTCTCATAGAAAATCACGTTCATTGGATATCAATAGCTATCTGATCGTGTTAGTTTTTTTTGTCACATGTTAACTATAACACCATCCATTTTTTATACAAAACTGATTTGATCATGTAGTTAGCGATATCCGATAGACATGATTTTTTACAGGCGTATAGTACTCAACGAGTTCTACACATTGACGGTTCCAATTAGAAAACGGGACCCGTGGTGGGCCCTCATAAGCCCAACTTTACCATCCAATTTAATGAAAATACACATGTAATATTTTATTTTTTTCCTTTCACTCCTATGCTTTCAAGTCTGTATATAGGCTGCCGTGAAGTTGATTGGTATTTAATATTATGTATATTAATTTTTTTATATATTTTTTTTTGTTAAATAGTAATAATTTTTTAACTTTTTTGATAATTTTTTGACTTTTTAACTCTTTTTTGAGTTGCCAAACCAACCCTTGTATTTCCAAAAAATGCCACTGTCATATCATTCTTGTTACGATTTCTGTAAGAGTATTTGTTTTTTCCGAGTAATTGGAACCCTATTATGCTTCCGCATCAGTTTCCTAGGCATGGTATGAGAGTAAGAAGTGGAAATGCAGTGTTCACTGTTTTGCTGCTTTTTATTTATTTTCCAGGTCAAGAGGCCTCAAGCAAAGGCATACTTTGCCAAAGCAATAACAGACATGTACGCTGGGCTCTCCACGTCCGATCCAACGCCACCAAAAATGTCCTGAGAGGAATAATGCATACATATATATATATATATATATGGAGGGCATAAAGAAAGGGAAAAAATAAAGTTATCAACAAATTCTTGGATTTGTTAATTCCCAATTAACTAATGTCGTGTGACAGGGTTCACAGGCATCTTGCTTCATTATGGTTTAGAATTTCATTGCTTTGGTTGTAACATGTTCCAATAATTTATTTCATTTTATTCTATCCTCAAGTTTGGTCCACCTTTTTTCATTGGTTCCAAATTGTGCAGTGATGTAACGCGATTTTATCGCAACTGATAATACTTTTTTCGAATCTGCTTTTCGAATATTGTAATAAGGATTCAGAAATTATCTCAGGCAAACCAGCAAAGCAAATTACCTCACCTACATCTCTAGTATGCGGTTTGTTTAGTCCTAGGGTTTGATAGTATGAATGAAATGCTGTGTATAAAGTATGATTTTCATAATAACTATACTAGGAAAAAAATCCATATTATATATACAAACAGCATGACACAGATCAAGCAACAGTATAGTTTTTTACTTGGATGTGTTCTTATTCTTGGAGAGGTCGTTTTCACGACTCAAATTCTCACTTTGTTAAAAGTGACCTTGATTTCACTTTTATTTTCTACAAGGGCATGGCCAGCCCTCCACTATTGTGTTTTTTCGTTTAATTTGATTTAAATTTAAGCAGAAGGCTTGAATGTAAGGGGTGTTTGGGATGTTAGCTTTAGCTACCTCTTTTATTGAAAATTATTTATTTATTTATTTTGTGTTTAGTGATTTATTTATTTATTTAAATTATGTCATTTTTTATTTTTATTTTTTTTCTGTCTTGTATAGATGAATTTAAAAACTTTGAAAAAGTTAAAACAAGTAGGGATGGCAACTTGAACACTGCCCGACGGGGACGTGACCTCCTGATCCCGATTTGAGCGGTTTTTTCACGAAAAATACCTCTGACGGGACGGGAATGGTATTCAAAAATCAATCACCAATCAATTTCGGGCCAGGGGCGGGAATAAGTGTCCTAGCCCCGACCCCGCCTCCTCCCCGATTTGTCCCCGAAGTAAAGTTACCATTTTACCCCTATATATATAAACCAAATCCTAAAACATTATACAATCACTCACACTCACATAAAGAGACGACTGCCTCTCCATCTTTTCTCCCCCGGTCTCTCTCTCTCTCTCTCTCTGTGTTAAACCCTCCTATCACCGTCGACTCCCTTCTTTCGCTGTCCTCCTCTCAGCAGAGATGACCGCCTCCCATCTTCTCTCTCTCTCTCTCTCTCTCTCTCTCTCTCTCTCATTTTTTCTCTGTCACTGCTCTCTTTGTCTCTCAGATCGGAGTGAGGCAACGGACGGAGGTAACAGATCTAGTAAATAGATCAAAAATAACGGCGATCTAAGCGTTGGATCTTCACCGATCGAGTCACTCTCTCACCGTCGCGATTCAACAACAAACAACCAAGAAATTGAGCAACTCATCGATTTGGTCAAGAAGAAGCAGATCTGTTGTCCATATATATATATATGTGTGTGTGTGTATATAATGAACAAATTTTTCTGGTCCTCTAGGTTTCAATTTTTCTGATCCCTCTACTTGTTTGGTTGCTAGAAAAAATTAGTGAAAAAGAAAAAGAATAGAGAACAAATTTATCTTGATTTCTTTTACATTATCCCCAGTTAGTTAATGGCAATAAATAGGTTTGTTTCTTTTTCTCCGCCCCCTCTCAGATCTCTGTGATATGCAAAATTCAAAAAAAAAAAAAAAAATTTCGGGGATTTTTTGGGGTCGGGGAAACCCAATCTCCGTTAGGGGGCGGGGCCGAGGGGGCTGATGGGTTCCTCGTTGGGGATTCTGGACGGGGACGAGAAATTTTGTGCCTTCGGGAATCAAGAACGGAGAGTGTGATCTCCGACCCCACCCTGCCCCGTTGTCATTCCTAAAAACAAGCAAAAAAAGTTAACTATTTCAAGTTTATTTTTGTTTTTAATTTTTTGATTCATTTCATCGAGTTGAATTTACAAGCGCAAGTTTTTTTAAAAAAATTCAATAAAGATGGAAAAGAAAAAGAAAGTGAATTCTGAACATTCACGTATGAATTATACTAATCTTTTTAGTAAATTTTGAACAATTTTTTTTCAAAATTTCCCTTTTACCCTAAAATTCCTTTTTCATCAAATTTAATGAAAAAGAAAATTATCTCTAATTTTTTATATTTTAAATTTTTTATTAAATTTAAATTTAATGAAAAATTTAATAAAATTTTAATTTGATAAAAACAATATTTCTTTCTTGATTTGATGAATGAAAGGGAGTGCAGATGATTTTTAAGAAATCTTTTATTAAAAATAAATTTAGAGGTTAAGGATGGGAGATGCTTTAAGTAGGAGTGTAAAAATGGCCCGTGGGCGGCCCAAAACTCACCCGCAGCCTGGGTTGAGCCCAACCAGTTTAGGCCCTTTTGGATCCGAACTTAGCCCGAGACCCTAGGCCATCATTTTGAAATCCGTCTCGGTCCGTAGGTCCGCCCAAGACCCAATATTTTTTTTAGTGAAAAATAATAAAATTTTGGTAGAAAAAATAAAGAAATTAAAAAAAATTGTTCAGGCCCGCCTAAGTCCGAGCCTAGGCCCGAGCCCAGGCCCGAGCCCACTAGCCCGCCCAAGGCCCAAATACTCTTTGGGCCTAGGGCTGGGCCTAATTTTTAGGCTCATGAGTCGGCCCAGCCTGACCCGAATTTTGGTGGGAGGCCGGAAGGCCAGACATAGACTAACCTGGGCCAAATTTACATCCCTAGCTATAAGTTATCACTATTTTTTCTATATTTTATTCTTAAAATTGGGAAGCGCCAAGACAGGACTCGGGTCGAAAACGTTCGGTGCATCAAAACGAAGCGTTTTTGTGAGAATTACATACAAAACAGTGTCGTTTTGTATGGGAGAGGTTGCATCATTTAAAAAAAAAAAAATTAGTTCTTAGTCGAACAAAAAAAAAAATTACACAAATATTATACGTTACAAGGGTAAATTACAAACACACCCTCTGAGATTTACTTAAATTACAAATTATTTTTTGTAATTTTAGAAATTATATTATGCACCTTAAAGTTTCTAATTTCATAACAAATAAATATTTTTATTAATAAATCATCAAGTTAATTAACAGTTTTTAATAATGTTAAAATTTTATTTTAATTAATAATTCAGATAATTTTATTATTGTATTGATGAACAGTTAGAAATTTTACCTTTTCAATTAATTTTGTTAAATAAAAAATTATGACAAGGAAATATTTGTAAATTTTCAAACCACAAGAGACAATTCGTATTTTAAGCAAATCTCAGATATGTATTTATAATTTACCCACATCACAGCTTTTTACTTGCACGGTGTCACAAAAGAAAAATAATTAAGAGCTCTAATAATGGAGCTTTAATGAATTTTGATAGGAATGGACTTCACTGTAATGTGATGTTTTAACTTTAATTTTTACATTATTAGAGTTTAATTAGAGTTCTAAAATTAAAGAGATGTATCATTATTCATCACAAAATAACTTTCATCTTTTTGTAATTTATCTCTCATGTTTTTGTAATTTTTTTCAAAAAAAAAAAGAAAAAAAAAGAAAAAAATCCACTTTACATCTTCAATGTGACTTTCTCATCCCCATTTCCACCAAAGTCCAGCTTTTTCAGTTCAGTATATGTTATTGGCTTTCCACGATCTTTCAAGCTCTCTACAATGGCGATCATTACCGAAGAAGAACAAGAACCAGCACAACCCCCAAACCCCAAAACCTCATCACCACCACCCCACAAACAACCTACCTCCCAATCAAACCCCTTCACTTTCTGGTTCTACTCCACCCTCATAGTCTCTCTCATCACTCTCCTCTTCGTTTCTCTCTCTACCCTTTCCCCCCAAGACCCCAAAACCTGGTTCCTCTCTCTCCCCACCAATCTCCGCCACCACTACTCCAAGGGTCGAACCATCAAGGTCCAAACAATCCCAAACCATCCACCAATTGAAGTCTTCACAATCCAAGATGGTCCACTCAAATCAGACGCTAGTGTTCTCATTGTACATGGGTTGGGTTGTAGTTCTTACACTTTTCGCCAATTAGTCAAGTCTTTGGGCTCCAAAGGCCTCCGTGCCCTCGCCATCGATCTGCCCGGTTCTGGGTTTTCTGATAAATCGATGACGGTGATGGAAGAGAGTGAGAGTGGGGGTTTAGAAAGGGTTTGGGAGCTTTACAGTGATATTAAAGAGAAGGGTTTGTTTTGGGGGTTTGATCAGTTGGTTGAAAAGGGGTATGTGAATTATGAAGCAAATGAGATTCGGGTTTCAAGGAGAGAGGTGGTTAAGGCAATAGAATTGGGGCCTGAAGAAATGGGTAGGGTTTTAGGGCAAGTGATTGATTCTATGGGATTGGCACCTGTGGATTTGGTTTTGCACGATTCGGCGTTGGGATTGGGCGCAAATTGGGTGTTGGAGAATTCTGGGTTGGTGAGGAGTGTGACACTTCTTGACACCACTTCCAGTTCCCCAGCTTTGCCTTTGTGGGTATTGGCAATGCCGGTGGTTAGAGAACTTGTTTTAGGGTTTAGGTTTGTGTTTGTGAGGGTTCTTGAATTGTTTTGTTCAAAATCAGTTGGTGGTTTGGATGTAGAGGCTCATAGGATTCTTTTGAAGGGGAGGGACGGGAGGAGAGCAATTGTGGGAATGGGGAAGAAGTTGAATTGTAGTTTTGATTTGGTGGAATGGGGTAGTTCAGAGGGGTTGAAAGGTTTGCCAATGCAAGTGATTTGGTCCAGTGGTTGGTCCAAGGAATGGAGTGAAGAGGGACACCAAGTTGCCAATGCACTTCCACGGGCATCATTTGTCACGCATTCTGGTGGACGCTGGCCTCAGGTGAGGATCATAAAATCCTGCTTTTCTTTTCCTTTCTTTTATGTGATGAACTTCATGATTTCAGATGCTGTTGACAAGAATGATTCTGGATGAAGTTGTGCATGCATATTGACTTAGTTTTTAACCAACATATCAAGCTTGAGTTTTTATGACTTATAACGAGTTTCAGGATTTGAATAGCTTCACAAATGCGAGATTGTATGGTAGAGAACTAGCTTTGACTAGTTAATAAGGTCAATTTTTGAACTAGAAATTTATTGACTTCACAATTGAACCTCTGCAAGATATGGAACTCTGGCAGATTTTGGCCATGTTTTTATGGGTATGACGTTCTATTGTATAGGATTAAAAATATGTCCATAATTGGAAAAAGTGGATACAGGCCCATTGCTTGGTGGAAAAATAGTTGTCTACCATCTAGCAGATTTAAGTCTAGGGAAGTCAAGTCACTATGTCCTACAGCAAAAGGTTAGGTTTCCAACTGTTTTACCCATGCCAAACTCCCAGAACCTCAAATTGATGGAATGGACATGGGATGATCCTTTAACATTTAGACAAATTTGATACCATATGGTGCGTTGCTAGTTATGCCTTCTGACATAATTAGCTGATGAAAGAATTCAGATGTAATTTACCAATTTTATGATGCAGAAATTCCTCTAATACAGTTGAACAACTGATTGTTGGGAAAGATTTATTAAAATATCAGTGACATGACATGGACACCTTTCTTAAAGTGTGGCGATTTCTAGGCTTAATCTCAGCATCTTATACTTTCCATAAACAAAAGAAATGATTAACCATTTCAAATTATATGGAGTCGTCCCTTTCTTGTTTGATGATCTCACCTATTGAAACATACATTTGCAGCCAGGAAGTGCTGCTTCCCAAAAGCATAATCGTAGTGTCAGGTTCTCTTTGTTTTTGTGTTAATTATTAATTTCCAGAAGTGGATTGGATATAACAAAGCAAGTTTCAAGTTGTGCATAAGTTGTAAAGTCTATTTGTAGGTTTCTTTTTATTCCTTCAGCATAATACACGTCTTGCGTAATATTTTTTGTGTGAATAAAGTTTTTCTCCATTTTGGCTTTACATTTTTCTTACGGTTGTGTAAACCAAAACCCTTAAAATGACTGAAAGGGAAAAAAAAATGTCATGTCTTCTGTGTCTGTAATGGAGAGATGCTCATCTCTAGCATTTTCTATTCTATGAGACTTTTTCAGGAGTGATTTACATAGAAACGAATGTCATCCAAAGTTGTTGGAATAAGGTCATTTCAAATAAACAAGGGAGTTTTAAAAATATCATATCTGATAGAAACAGCAGTAGTTACAATTATCAGTAAATTCAGCTTTTGGTAGTAACCAATCTGAAAGGTGCATTTTCATCTTTAGCTTTCCTTAGATGATCCCAGTGGTTCTGTTGACTAAAAGTTCAATATTTGCCATGTTTTATAATTCCATCAATAAAACATGGAAGAGAACTAGTTGAATGATTCTCATCCTCATTTTACCAAATCCTTAAACTTGATTTGGCAGCTATTGTTTGGTTAGACAATGCATACCCACTTTGGAAACCTAAAACAAAGCCTATGGGCCCCACAGTTTTCGAAATGACTTTTTTGTCTGAAGAAAAATGTCCATGGTGTGTTTCCTAAATTAGAGTCAGTTTACTACTGGTTGCTTTTCATTTTCTTATGTTTTTGGAGTTAAGGTATTTTGGTAATTTCTAGTTTATTGGACTTGAACTCTAGAATTGGTCAACAGGGCATGCTACAGGTCTAGTTATGTTCTTTTGGGTATTATCTGTGGTCAACAGTAAATCTAGGATATTTTTGCTCCATTTGGTAAGCAATTCAAATTATAGTTTCACCCATTGATTTGAGTGTGTTGTTTGTTTTGAGCTTTCAAATCATAATTCTACACCCATTTCTCAAAACTCAATTCAAAACATAATCATTACTTTTCAAAACTCCTAACCAAACACATAATTCAAAACTCTTTTCAAAACTCAATTCAAATCAATATTTTAATTTTTTAAATATTTTTAATATTTAAATATTTTAATTTTGTTAAGATTTTAAATATTTAAATATTTAAATATGTTATGATTTTTTAAGTTTTTAAATTTTTTGAATATTTTTAAATATTTTAATTTCAAAATATTACGATTTTAATTCTTTAAATTTTAAAATATTTTATAAAAATAAATTCAAACTCTATTTTATAAAAATATTTTTAAATATTTTAATTTTTTTGTTATGTATTTGGTTACGATTTGAGTGTAGAGTTGTGAAAGTAGTATGGAATTTCGAATTATATGTTTTGTTATGAGTTTTAAAAATAATTTCTTAATTGAGTTTTGTTTTATGTGTTTGGTTACGATTTGAGTGTAGAGTTGCTTTAAATTTAAAATATTAACATTTTAAATTATTTAAATTTTTTGAATATTTAAATTATTTAAATTTTTACGATTTAAATTTTTTGAATATTTATTTTAATTTTACTTATTAAATTTTTTAGATTATTTAAATTATTTAAATATTTATGATTTAAATTTTTTGAAAATTTATTTTGAAAAAAAATTATTTCCTTTGTAGTATTTTCAATTAAAAAATTGATTAATGTTATTTTTTGTTAATAATAAATTTTTTTAATTGAATTTTAAAAAGAGTTTGGTTATGAGTGTTGATCAGAATTTTCAATAGTGTGAAAGTAGTGTGTTTTGTTATGAGTTATAAAAATTTGAATTAAGTTTTGAAAACTCTTTTTAAAACTCATAACCAAACAAATTTTCTTACTTCATATGTCAAATCAAACTTTCAAAACTCAATTCAAAACTCAATTTAACACTCTATTCAAAAACCATAACCAAACAAATTTTTTACACTCAAATCATAATTTTACAACTCACAAACTCAAAATATAACTCATACTCTCAAATCATATTTACAAAACTTTACCAAACACAACCTTTGTTTTTATTGAAGAGTCGAAAGTGTATTGGTTTCCTGAACTGAAGCCTTACTACTATTAGAATTAGGAGCAGCAGCCTATATATGTGCATATAATCTTCCTTGTCAGTGAAAAGTTGAATCTTGAGAATTCGGTATTGTATTAGTGAGCTTTTGCGTAGTACTTGCAAGTGTATGCATGTTTTTTTCCTCTCTTCTTCTAGTATATAGCCCTTGACAAAGTAGAATAGTGAAAAAGGGTCCTTGTAGCCGACCCCACTAGAGTGGGAGACAAAGCTTAGGTTAGTTTGGTTTGGTTTTCTACTTTTTCTTGTTCTCCAAACAAGAATAACTTTGTTGTTCTAGGTTATTGTTCGTGGCCCTGGAACAGTCTCCTTTTCAGCTTTGAAGCACCACCAACCCCGACTCTACTAGCTTTTCACCACCCTAACCCTCCATAAAACCAATGGTGAAAAAGGATTCTTGTAGCCGACCCCACTAGAGTGGGAGACAAAGATTAGGTTAGTTTGGTTTGGTTTTCTACTTTTTCTTGTTCTCCAAACAAGAATAACTTTGTTGTTCTAGGTTATTGTTCGTGGCCCTGGAACAGTCTCCTTTTCAGCTTTGAAGCACCACCAACCCCGACTCTACTAGCTTTTCACCACCCTAACCCTCCATAAAACCAATGGTAGGCAGCTTGATTTTTACTTTCTAAAAGTTGTCCTATATCAAACTCCGATTTGTATCTGAAACTCTTGACAAGTATTTGCATCATGGTAGAACTACAATTGAGCATATGATTGGGTTCTATATAGTATTGCATGAATAATTATAATTATTTGTTGAAGAAAGATATGATGGTTCATGTTTAGGTGTTTGGGATGTAAAATCCAGCTTATATATTAGATATAGGTGTGGTTTGGGAAGTGGATTGGCTTTTTGGTTGTTTTAGCCTGGGGCTAAAAAACCTGGTTTGGGATGAATAATTATAATTATTTGTTGAAGAAAGATATGATGGTTCATGTTTAGGTGTTTGGGATGTAAAATCCAGCTTATATATTAGATATAGGTGTGGTTTGGAAGTGGATTGGCTTTTTGGTTGTTTTAGCCTGGGGCTAAAAAACCTGGTTTGGGATAGGCTTTTTGGCTTTTTTGTGAGGTAGCTACATATGAAATGACCCAAATGCCCTTATAGTGAAAGTACCAAACTACACAAACGGTCTTTGCTTTTAATATATATATACATATTTTTTCAATTTGTTTATTTTTTTGTCTGGTAGGGCAATTTATGTTTTGTTTTTTTGAAAATTACGTGGAATATGAATTCACAAACTTGGATAATTTTCTTGTTCTTTTTTTTCAAAGTTTTTTATTATTTTGTTTCTTGGTTTTTGAATGGCATTATTAATTTTTTTTAAAATTTCTTTCATGAATTAGCAGATCTGTAGTTAGAAAAAAAAACAAAAAACAAAAAAAAAAAAACAAAACATGAATCTCAATTTACCTAAAAAAAAAATAATCACAGAATGGTATCAAGATTAGCATTTGTAGTTCAAAAAAAAAAAAAAGGGGGTATTTGGCTACATTTCCATGACATAGCAGTGGGTTTCCTACATGCGGAAAAAAAAAATTGACATAAACAAAGTAAACACAAATAAAAAAAACAACCACAGATGCCCCAAAAAAAATGGCGGAAGATGTTTAATCACCCACAACAATGGCTTTGATAGATGAACCCACCAGATCGGGTTGAAGGCAATGGATTTACGCACAAACAAAGCAAAAACAAAATAGAAAAGCAACCAGCATCTGAAGATTAGTGGTGTTTCAGACGGCGAGTTCTTCTTTGGCGTTCTTCGCACGATGTGTCCTTCGATTCCAATTGGCTTTGGCGTTGTTCGCGCGATGTCTTCGCCGTTCAGCGTCCCCGATTCGCCCCTTTGCTTCCGCGTGTTGTTGGTGTGACCTAGAATAATTTCAGTGTTGCGTGTGTGGTGAGGCGGTGCTCATGTGAAGCGGAGTGAGAGGGGGGTAGTTTGGTAAATTCACCCTGGCCTGGGACAATGCATAGCACGTGAATCTCTTTTGTCTGCTAGTGGCTAATTTAGCCTTTTTTGGACTGTAGTGGCTATTTTAGCCCAAATCTGCCTTCCCAAATGGAGGCATAGCCAATCAATAATTAATTATTTGTCTACAGGATTTGGGAAGGCATATTTGGGCTAAAATAGTCACTACAGTTCAAAAAATGCTAAATTAGCCACTAACAGACAAAAGAGATTCATGTGCTATGCATTGTCCCATGCCAGGGTGAATTTACCAAACTACCCCCCTTCCACTCTGCTTCACCACAACACCGCCTCACCACACACGCAACACTGAAATTATTCTAGGTCACACCAACAACACGCTGAAGCGAAGGGGCGAATCGGGGACGCTGAACGGCGAAGATATCGCGTGAACAATGCCAAAGTCGATCGGAACCGGAGGACACATTGCGCGAAGAACTCGCCGTCTGAAACACCACCGATCTTCAGGTACTGGTTGCTTTTCTATTTTGTTTGTGCGTAAATCCATCGCCTTCAACCCGATTTGGTGGATTCATGTTATGGGTGATTAAACATCTTCCGCCATTTATTTTTGGGCATCTGTGGTTGTTTTTTTATTTGTGTTTGCTTTGTTTATGTCAATTTTTTTTTCCCGCATGTGGGAAACCCACTGCTATGTCATGGAAATGTAGCCAAATAACCCCCCCTTTTTTTTTTGAACTACAAATGCTAATCTTGATACCATTCTGTGATAAATTTTTTTTTTTTTGTGTGGTAAATTGAGGTTCATGTTTTGTTTTTTTTTTTCTAACTGCAGATCTGCTAATTAATAAAAGAAATTAAAAAAAAAATAATTTAATAACGCTTTTTCCAAAACAAAATAATAAAAAACTATGAAAAAAAAAGAAGAAAATTATCCAAGTTTGTGAATTCATTTTCCATGCAATTTTCAAAAAAACAAAACATAAATTGCCCTACCAGACAAAAAAAATAAACAAATTGAAAAAAAAAAAAAAATAAATATTAAAAGCAAAGACTAGGCTGACGTTGTTAGCCGTTTGTGCAGTTTGGTACTTTCACTATAAGGGCATTTGGGTCATTTCACATGTGGCCACCTCACCAAAAAGCCAAAAAGCCTATCCTAAATCAGGTTTTTTAGCCTCAAGTTAAAATAGCCAAAAAGCCAACCCACTTCCCAAACCACACCTTAGAGTCATTGCCATTTAGTTTCCTTTTCTGAGTTAGGTTTCAGCTGATCACATTTCAGTCTTACTATACTTCAAAAGCTGGATACCTGGAGCTTCATTTATTTTTTCCCTCTATATTCATTTTCTTATTTGTTAAATTAGCATATTAACATTTATCATGGGCCTTGGCACACATACTACACAATTATCCCGGAATCATATATGCATATAAAAGCAAATGCATGTCAACCAAGCAAGATGTACTCACTTGGTTTTGATTTTCAAACAAAATTGATCTTAGATAAATGTCTGAAGAGACTGGGCAGTGGATTCTCTCTCTCACTGAGAAGAAGAAACTTGGGAATCTATGAGTATATATATATATTTGGGTTAATTTTACTTTCTACCCCTGAACTATTGCCCAATTGTGTACTTGGTCTTTTTATTTTTATTTTTTTTAGGTACATCGGAAAGTTAAAAAAAAATACAGCAAGGCTAAGCCCTCTCCATAGCTCTACCAATGATGTCTGCTACTAGCAGACTCCTAATTTCTGCTGGTGGTTCATTCACCACCAGTATATCCTCTGGTTGCTCCGCTCCAAGCTTTGCTAGTGCATCCGCACACAAGTTTCCTTCCTTGTAGATATGTTGCACAGTACATTCACACCCACGCATAATGATCTTGGCATCTTCTATTAAGCCTCTGTATGGGGAGTTGATGTCTGTCTCCTCTGTTAAAAGTTTTTATTCATACCCTTTTGTAGCAGCACTGTTAAGCCTCTGTATATGGCCCATAACTCATTTTCAAGACTGGTCCCATCCTGTAGTCTGCCATAATAACCACACACCCATGCCCCTGCTTCATCTCTGAACAGGCCCCCAAATCCTCCTGCACCTCCAAGCTTCCTGCAACCATCTGTATCGAGTTTAATTTGACCTGCAGGAGGTAAAGTCCACTTGATTAGTGTGAAGGCTGGTTTGGGGTTAACAATGGCTAGAGTAAAAGCCTGGTTAATTTCATTAGTGAAATCAAAAACAAACTTCACACTCTCCTGGGTACAAATCACAATGTTTTCAAAAATTTTGGAGTTCTTGTTTTTCCAAATTTTCCAAAGGCACACAACAAAAACAGTAGACCAAGTGAGATGCTTATTGACATGTTTTTTGTTTCTGGCATTAAAGGTAAGCCAATCCTGCCGAGGTTTATTATACATTTGTTGATACCATTCCCTCCCAAAGATAGCTAACCAAACAGCTTTGGCTTTTTAGCAAATCCTGAAAAGATGGTTCAAATCTTCCACCTCCCTACAGCTGAGGCATAAAGGATCAGAGGTCAGACCTCTTTTAACCCTTATCAGATTAGTTAAGAGTTTACCATGGAGGGCAGTCCACAAAAACTTTTAATTTTCTGAGGTAATCTCAGTTTCCACAGCCAGCTCCAATCTTCCTCAGTACCTATATTGCCACAAATGATGTTATATGCACTTGAGGTCGTGAACACACCATCAGATGAGCCCCTCCAAGTAGGGATATCCAGATCAGAGGTGGGTGGGGGGGGTAGCTTCTGGATGATAGCTGAAATATTAGGGGAGAATAATTCATTCATCAGCACTACATCCCAAGTGCCTTCCTCATTAATAATATCATTAACATTGAGCCCACCAATCCCATTAAGGCTAGATTGTGGTGATTCAGATGCAAGATCCACTAGTGGCTTGCTGCCACACCACCAGTCTTTCCACACATCTACACTCTTACCATTGCCAATTTCCCATTTCACCCCTTTCCTCAAAATTTCTCTGGTCTTTAAAATGCCTCTCCACACATGAGAAGCAGGCCTGCCTTTAGGCCATTCATGTAAGGAGGTTGTCTTAAGGTATTTACACTTAAGAACATCCTTCCACAAACCTTCCTTATCACAAATCAGATTCCAACCCAACTTGGATAGAAGGGCTAGATTCTGATTCCTAGCCTTTTTAATGCCAAGGCCACCAAGTTTCTTTGACTTGCAAACCTCATCCCACCTAACCAAATGCATTCTTTTCTTATCTTGGGTATCACCCCAAAGGAAATTCCTGTTAAGTCTATCAATCTCATTACAGACATTAACAGGTAATTCCAAAGTTTGCATAGTGTAGGTGGGTAGGGCAGAACTCACAGACTGGATGAGGGTGGTTCTCCCTGCCATGGACAGCACACTGGTTTTCCAACCAGCAAGCTGTTTTTGCATCCTCTCAAGGATTGTTCTGAAGTGTCCTCTATTCACTCTCCCATGAATGAGAGTCACTCCTAGGTATTTCCCTAACTCTGCAGTCAGGGGCATACCACACTTGGAGCTTAGATCTCTGGCCTCTCTCTTATCATAATTAGGAGAGACATACATTTTGGACTTATTGGCATTGATCTTCAAACCAGAAGCATCACAAAACTCATTCAAGACATTCATGATTGTGTTACAATTTCTCATGTCAGCCTTAGCAAAAAGGATTAGATCATCAGCAAAAAATAGGTGGGTCAGGCAGGGTCCTCCTCTAGCAACCTGTATGCCTTTCCACTCTCTATTTTCAGCCTTGGATCTAATCATGTTGGAGAGCCTTTCTAAGCACAAAACAAACAGATAGGGAGAAAGGGGGTCTCCCCGTCTCAATCCCTTTTGAGGCTTGAATTCCTGGAGAGGCTCTCCATTCCACAAGATAGCTGTACTCACTGAAGTGACACAACACTTCACCAGCTCAATAATGTTAGCATCAAGATTAAATTCTTTCAAAGTTTGTTCCAAAAAATCCCAAGATATGTTATCATAAGCTTTTTCCAAATCAATTTTCAAAATCATTCCCCCAATTTTACCTTTCTTGTGGGTCAAAGTATGAATGGTTTCTTGGGTGATGATGATGTTGTCGCTAGTGGATCTACCAGGAACAAAGCTACATTGGCTAGGACTGACAATTTTAGTCAAAGGGGGTCTGATTCTACCAACGATGATTTTGGCTATAATTTTATATGACACATTGCAAAGGCTAATGGGTCTGAATTGTTTGATGTTCACAGGGTTCTCAATTTTGGGAATAAGAGCAATTAAAGTTCTATTGATGATAGGGGGAATGTTATTACTTTTAAAACAGTTTTGAACAAACTCACAAACAGTAGTGCTGATAGTATTCCAGTAGGTGTGGTAAAACACAGCTTGGAAACCATCTCTACCAGGGGCTTTAAAGGCCTTAATATCCTTCACAGCCCTCCATATTTCATCCCTAGACACCTCCTTAGTCAACTCAGCATTGTCCTCCTGACTAATCAAGTTAGGAGTTAAATTGTTCCAGTGGTCAGGAGAAGTAGGAGTGTAATTAAAAAGATTCACAAAATACTCAAGGATAAGAGATTTCAACTCAGCAACATTTTCAATCCACATACCTCTCTCATTCTTGAGGGTTTCAATTTTGCACTTCCTTCTTTTAGTCAGGGTAGCTAAATGGAAAAATTTAGTATATCTATCTCCCTGGGTAATCCAGTTGGATCTGGATTTCTGGAACCATAGAATTTCCTCTTGAAAGAGAATTTTATTGTATTGCTCAATAAGATTCATTTCAAGCAAGTGTAGGTTGTGGGAATAATTGAAAAATTGGGATTTCTGGATTCCTTCAATCCTCCCAAGAAGCCACCTCTTATTCCGGAAAATGTTCCCAAAAGTCTTTCTATTCCACACACTAGCTTTAAGGGCTAGAGTATCGAGTTTATCAGTAAGAGAGGGGGGGGGGGGGAGTCCCTCCAATTCTTATCCACAACAGATTGGAACCCCTCATGAGATATCCAAGCAGCCACAAACTTAAAAGATTTGGTACTAGGGTTAGAATGAGACTTACCTTGAGTGAAAATCATCATTGGTGAGTGGTCTGAGTAGGTTCGAAATGTTCAGGGAAGCTGGTTCTCCATTCTGTGTTGCACATCACTCTATCCAATCTTACCATAGTATTGGCCCAGCCTTGTCTGTTATTAGTCCAAGTCAGTCTGGGCTCTATGCACCCCAGATCCATTAAATTACAGTTGTTCATTCTATCTAAGAACTTCTTGCTTCTCCTCTGATCTTGGCTTTGGGTCTGGCTCAGGTTTCCCGACAAGCTTCTCTTCTCTGTTTGAGTGGCAAAATCATTAAAGTCACCAGCTATAAGCCAAGGATCAGCCATGGTTTGGGACGTATCTTCCAGGTGTTGCCAAAGTTCATCCCGTTTGTTACTATGAGGACTAGCATACACTACTGACAGGACCCAATCTCTGTAGTTTTGCCTTGAAATCTTTGTTGTTATCAGTTGTGAGCTTGCCTCAATAACTCTCACATTCACTACACTAGGATTCCAGATCATCCAAATGCCCCCACTTCGACCTATAGGATCCACATGAGCTGAAGTGGTAAACCCCATTCTGTTGAAAAACATTCCCATGGAACTAAACTCCACTTTTGTTTCCATAAGAACTATTAAATCAGGTTTATGGAGCTGGACTAGCTCTTTCATATTTCTCTTAAATCTGGTATTGCCTGCTCCTCTACAGTTCCAAATCAATAAATCCATAGATGATTGATCTTGTTTTGGTAGAGGGGTCTGGCCAGCAAGTCCAGGAAACCCCTTACTTTGTTTTGGTTATCTACCATTGGCATTGGAGATGTTATGGAAACAAAGTGCCTCTCCTGGCTTGCCTCTATTTGTCTCCATGGTTGGATCTTCATGTTTACTTCCTCTATCCACCATTCTGAGCTGATGAGGTGAAACACTTCTTTCTCTGGTGTGAGAAACAGCAGCACTCTGTGTTGATTCAATCTGTGGGACTCCACTGGGTAGTTCTCGCCCTCCTCTTCCTCCATGTTTATCTGGTGGATCTCTAACTTCGGATCTGGTAGTATCTTTCCTTGGCTGAGAGCTTATGGGGGGGTGGGAAGGGGTGATAACTAGAGAGTTGGTGGGGGTCTTAACTGGTGATTGATGTTGTGGGCTGTGTGTAGTGGTATCATCCTCAGGTAGGTACTCTGATTGATGTTCCCGTGTGCCTCCCTCATTAATCTCTTCCTTACCCTTGATTAAATCTTCTCTTTTCTTCTCTATAGCTGTGTCGAGCTGAGTGGCCCCCATATCTTTTTTGTCCGTGTGGCCTGGTGACTTTTCCTTATACTTAAAACCTAAAGTCTGGTGGCCCAGGCTCATGGGTTCTTGTTCTTTTTCTTTTGCAAATTGGGCCTTCTGGTGATCCAGCGGCTCCTCCTCATCTTGCAGGCTTTGAAATCTATTTCCTTGTTGCTGCTTGCCTCCTCTTGGGTTCCTTAAGCCCTTAGCATTTCTCTTTTGGTTTGTGACCTTCATCCATGGCCCAAATTTGGTGCGGCTCGTCTCCCCCAAATCTTGCTTCTTGTTAGTAGTCAGCCCAGTACCCACCTCAGCTTCTTCCCTCAGACTTTCTCCTCCGGCAGTAGAGTTCCATTGCTTGTTCACCTCCGGCGGTGTGCTTTCATTACAGGAATCACTTCTGTGTCCTACCCTGCCACAAGAGAAACAAAATAGGTGTAAATGTTCATATTCCACCATATAAATGTACTTACCTATGGAGAGTTGGGAAATTAGAGGCTTTCGCAGATCCATCTCGACACACACTCTTGCATATTTTCCTCTTGATGCCATAGCTGTGTTAATATCGATCTTTAAAGGGGTTCCTAGAACCTTTGCGATGTGATACAGAGCTTTTTCATTGTAATATTCTATGGGTAGATTTGGGAATCGCACCCATAGAGCTGTAGTGCCTTCTTCAGCATCATCCGATTTGAAATCTTGCTGCCATTTTCTCACTGTCACATAGTGATCCATGGCTATCCATGGTCCTCCAGTGAATACTTTAGTATAATCATCTAACATATCAAACTTCACAATAAAGAATCCATTACTGATATCTAGGGCTTCAAAATCGGCTTGGAGGCCCCAAATTCGAGTCATCTTCGTCATGAAAAGTTTATACCCTATATTTTTCCCCAATAGTCTCAACTATCAAACACTTTTTCCATGGTTCTCTGATTTTTTTTCAGTAGGGCCTGTGGAATCTTAACTCTAGGGATAGCCCCAAAGTTTTCTTCTGGAGCATCATCACTGCCCTCGTGGGCTTCCTTAGTTGCCAAATCTTCCTCGTCAGATGAGATTTCCTCTACATCACAGTCAAAGCTTTTCTCATTACCACTTTCATTAAACCGTGATTTGAGGAGGGCCTGTTTGAATGATTTCGCTTGATCTATTTTCATCTCGTGGTTGTCATTTTGAGTGCTTCTTCTTGGTTCTGTCTCCCTTATTTCAGTCATTTGCTCATCAGTGGGGAGTGGATTGGCTGCATCTGGATGATCCTCCAGCTGGTTTTCAGCTATATTTTCATCTTCTTTCTCCGATGTGCTTTTAATTTTCTTTGTGCTTCGGATCAGATGATCCTCTTCCTCAGTTGAACAGCCATGGTCGAATCGTGCCTCTCCAACACTCAGAGCTTCGGTAACGGTCATATTTGCGATCATGTGTACTTGGTCTTTGAACTATCTATTGAGTCTATTAAGTCCCTAAAATATAGGCTGTCGATCAAATCTATTAAACCCCTAAAAGGATTACAAAAATAAAATATAAGCTTAAAAGTGTTATAAATTAGTAAAAAAAAGCTACCTAGTTAATATTTTATTACAAAAAAACTTTAAATTTCTATTAGGTCTTCGATTATGATAATTATCTATAAATTGGCAGATAATTTGCTGTATAACTGAGCTATATGTTAATGTTTTGTTCCAGTTAATAGTATCTTGTATATTATTGCATTTATATGTTTTAAGAGCCCAATATGTTTTTGTGTTTTAGGATGATGCAGCGGACGAGCTAGCTGAAAGCATTTCTCAGTT
This sequence comes from Camellia granthamiana, assembly GCA_036172215.1. Taxonomy (NCBI): domain Eukaryota; kingdom Viridiplantae; phylum Streptophyta; class Magnoliopsida; order Ericales; family Theaceae; genus Camellia; species Camellia granthamiana. The sequence continues at coordinate 91,496,603 of CM069908.1, read as the reverse complement.
TCTGTCCACGTTGCCGAAATCCGTTAGACAAAGTGAGGAAGAGCCAATACCGGAGCATATTCAGAAGATGCTCGACAAAGCAAAAGACAGTGATCATCACCATCACGACGACCACCACGATCATCATGGTCATGAACACGATCATGGTCATGCTCACACTGCAGGTTATATGGATGCGTATGGGCTTGGTCATGGATGGGCAAGTTGAGTTCTTTTCATTTATATGGCCAACGATGCTTCGTGCGTGCTTTTGTGTTTGTAACATTCTTCAATCTTGGAAGTTTGGTAATTCAAACAAAGCAGAGTGAGTCAGTTCTCTTGGAAGTATGAAGTTGTGTAATGCCATAATTTTTTAGTTTATTAAGGTTAATTTTAATCATCTTGTATGATCTTCTCAATCTCTTTAGTTGTGTTTTTATCCCTCTCTCTCTCTCTCTCTCTATATATATATATGTATATATATGTAATTGGACATAATTTAACCTCCCTCGTGGAATTGATTAGTTTTCAAATATTGGGTTTCTTTTTGAAATGTTTAAAGGGACTTGCTGCTCTGCCTTATTTGTTGATTTTGGGATGGAGAAAATTTCATTTTTATCTCTATATTTTACCTTAATTTTCAATTATACTCTTAGACTTTGAATAATTTTAATTTTACTTTCAAATTTTTTGAAATAGTATTTAGTGTGTTTGGTTTTAGTTTTCTGAAAATAGAAATTTTTTGTTTTTTGTATTTTTTTGTTTTTAATGAATATTTTTAAAATTTTAAATAAATTTTTTACTTTTTTAGATGCACCTTATTTAGATATATCTAAAATAATAAAATATTTATGAAAAAAATATTTTAAAAAATTAATAAATATACAAAAATACTAAATGTATTGAATTTTTGTATTTTTTTTGATATTTTTTGGTATTTAGTGTATTTTTTTAAAAAAATTTACAAATATTATACTTTTTAAGTATATTTATGTTAGGTGTGTCTTAAATTTTAAAAAAAATGCTTAAAATATTAAAAAAAAAATCATTGAAAACATTAAAATACGAAAATAAAAAAATAGAATTTTCTGAAAATTATTTTTTGAAAACTGGAACCAAACAAATTGATTAATTTTGCCCCAGCCATCAAATCTGAAATGGAAAAAATTAAAAAAATTATATTTGGTCTCAAATTTAAACTCATCCCCTCTTACCCAAATTTTTTCACTTCTCTGTCGACAGAGGAGCTTGAAAGAGATGGGACAACAATGTAGTATGTGGCTTCTGCTGAAACACAAAAATGAAAGCTCTCATTCTCCTCCTCCGTCGCAGAACCCATCGTCTTAATCTTCCTAAACCCATGTTTTCCGATCAAAGTTTCCTAACATACCCATTTCCAACCACCTACCTCTCCACATTTACTACTTCCAAAACCTCTCTCAATTCCCAGACAGACCCTGTCTCATCATTGGTTCGATCGGTAAATCCTACTCTTTCTCCGAAACCCACATCGTTTCCTAGAAAGTCACTGCCGAATTATCACTCCTCGGTATCAAAAAAGGCGATGTCATCATGCTTCTCTTCCAAAACTGTGCCAAATTCGTCTTCGCATTCATGGGTGCTTCGATGATCGGCGCAGTCACTAAATGAATTTGGATTTGAGGATTTGGATTTGGATTTAGTGAGTGAATTTGGGTTTGAGAGAAGTTGGGTTAGAGAATTGAGTGTTGGTGGTGATGGTTGGTGGTGGTGGCAGCACTTGCAAGTGCGGAGATGGAAGAATTGGAGAAAAAAAAAGAGAGGGTAAGCCTGGGTAGGAGATGGTGTACAGATTTGGGGTCGAAATATAATTTTTTCAACTTTTTTTTGTTTCAGATCTGACGGTAGGGGCAAAATTGATACGATTTCAAATAGTTTGAGAGTAAAATTAGAATTATTTAAAATTTGGGAGTGTAATTGAAAATCGAGATAAAATGTAGGGACAAAAATGAAATTTTCTCTTTATGATGTGTGTGGTGTGATGAGTTTTTATTTATGGGTGATTCTATTTACACTATTATTTAACCTCTTTACACCCTCTATCTTATTACACCACTAAAAAAAATGTAAGTATCATTACACCCTCAATATAATACCAAAACTAACCCTAAGGCCATGTTTGTTTGGGCGGACTGGATTAGCATTCCCATGACTAATAGTCCTAGGACTACGAATTCATTGGATTATGTATCCTATCTTAACTAATAGTCAAGTTTAAAATAATTAGTCTGTACTTTAATTGTTTAACCAAACATCAAATTAATAATTTTATTGGACTATTAGTCCAATCCCAAGCTCATGTCCACCCAAACAAACATGGCCTAAATTAACTATTTCATCTCTTTACACCATTAATTTTGGTAACACGGTGCTAAACAATTTAGATTATTCCGATGTTATGTTGCTAGAAAAAATAGATCTATCTAGCATTTTGTTGTTATACATTTACCGAGACACTTTTTTCCAAATAATAATTTTTTAATTTGTGGTGGGTCTGTTCGGTAATACAATGGTAATTAATTTGAATTACTCCAGTGCCATGTTACCAGACTATTTTTTTCCCCAGCATTATGTTGCCATCCAATTAGATGATAACAAGAAATTAATTTGGGCCATTTGTGAAGTGCATGTTCAGTGATACATTGTTATACAAATGGGATTACTCTAATGTCATATTGCCAAACTACAATAGAGTTGTCTAGGCCCCCATCGCTGTACATTGAAAGATTTATTTTTTCCTTAAAGCATTGATAAAAAAAATTCATAAATCAAACACGCATCCATAAAATCATACATAAAAAGTATCCATATAATTATTCATAAAAAACATCAAATGTACAAATATCCATAAAGTATTCATAAAATTTGTCATTGTTTGCATCCATCAATCAAACATATTATCACAATTCGTCTTGGTAATTTGTAGGTAATTTTTCCCCTTTTAATAGAAATAGACATCCACACTTTTTAGAACCTGTCAACCTCAATTGTTCCCCTTTGATCTTCATGTTGTCTCTATAGTAACCACTTCTTTTACAAGCAAGTGTAAGTCTTAGTTTTCTGCCATTATCTCCTGCATCTGATGTCTTTATAACAACGACAGTCTTCTCCCTAACGTCAGAAGCCCATTTCATTAATGTTTCACGGCTACTAAAAAATTAAAGATAATAAATACATTTATATGTCAAATTATTAATAAAACTCAATACAAATTAAAAATAAGAAAAAATCATATTCATAAAAAAAAACTTAACAAATCTCGTTTGTAATGAATTCATGACTAGAGTCCACTAATATTGTAGTACTTGCGTTGTTGCAATGAGTATAAGTATAATCCTTCTAGGTAAAAAAATAAAAAATATAAAAAAATGAAACTGAAAATATATGGTAATGAGAAACTGAACAAATTAAAAAAATTCGGTTTGGAGTTACCGAAAATGTGTCTTTTATTCGGTAGTTGGTTACTAGATTTATATTTTTTGTTCGACAATGTGATGTCGGACTATTTTATTTTGTTCGATTTCGAACCATTGAACGAAAGTTAATTACCAGTTCAGAAAAAGAAATAAAAACCTACCAAATAAATAAAAAAAGTCACCATTTCACTTTTTTATGGTTCTTCATCGCCGTTTCTTCATCAATTGCTTTCTTTACTGATTAAAATACTATAATTCTCACTTTTTGAAAAAAGATACGTAAGAGAAAAGAAAATTTAAGAAAGGAAAAAAAGAAGTAGGGATTGAAAATTAAGGGATGTAAGGAGATAACAAAATATATTTAATTTTAGTGTTTTGTCATTAAAAGGTGACGTGGGTAAGCCCATAAAGGGCATAGCCCACTATGAACAACCCAAGCCCATCACTTGGAGCCTAATACATAACCCAGCTGGTGAAGTCCAGAACAACTGGAATCGAACGTGGCATAAAGAGCCAATGACATTCAGACATACGGTAGGTAAGCCACATCAGCAGACAAAGATCTGCAAAGTTATTGCCATTACACATCACCATTAATGCAGCCCATCACAGCATTTATTACGACAACACCTCTCCGTCGGAACAGCACCTCCTTACCCTGAACAAGGTAAGCTACAACATAGACTTTCGGCTAAGACGGCAGGTCGGAAGGGACAGCGAAATGATGACCAAAGGATATAAGCAAACGTTGAAGACAAGAAGAAGGTTAAGCTTTTTATCTCCAATCTCCCTCTACACTCTACTTCTCTTTCTAACTACTCGTCAGAGGGTTCATTGGGGGACTTCCTGTTCCCCGTTGAACTTATCTGCAGGTTCATTGGTGGGTTCGATCACTCGGATATTGGCACGAGAAGTGTGGATCAGTCCGACCCGTCCCACCAGGTACCCGTTGTACATTAACTGTATCATCAAAAGGTAATTTCACACATGAATAAAATTGGAGAGAGAGAGAGAGGAAAAAAAAAAAAAAAACTCATATGGAAAGTGTAAAGAGGTAAAGTAGTGGTGTAAGTAGAATCACCCTTTATTTATTTACCAAATATAAGTGTTAAAAACTTATTTCCATTTTTAAGCAGTTTGTAGCTAACTTTTAAACCTAGGTCATTTTATGAAGTATTTTTTTGAGAAGTGCATTATAGTTGAGAATATATAATAAATATGGTATGAGCAAGTTATATCACTTGTGAGTTTGATTATCATAAATGATATAATTCAGTATTATGTGAGTCATAATTAAATAAATAAAAAAAAAGTTGTGTTATAACTAATTGATTTTTAGATCATAATCAAAAATTTGTCATAACTAATATCATAATATGTCATAACTAATAATACAATAGATTATAAATATTGCAAAGATGGTAGTAAAAAATGTATATGCTACATGTGTGAGTGATTTTCTGACCACACTGCCAACTCAGTATTCAGCTGGAGAGTACTGGCAGAATAGATGACACATGGCTGACCTGCAACAGAAAGAGAAGATTCCGGCAGTGGTTCATCCACCCGGGGGCACTCCGATGATCAAGTCAGTATATTTCTCAAAGATAATCAATTGTTAAACTCAATATTCTCAATATAAATTCCGTACCTTAGACCCATCAGGGTGCCTTTCTTTTATAGTTAACTTAATCCTTATCCCAACAGAAGCCTAGCTTCAATGGACTTTAGCTCAGTGCTTATCCAGGACTCTTTAATAGATAGAAACAAACTCCCTAAGAGCTTTATCTTTATCCAGGCTGAGTTCCCTCATCGTCTAGGACTCTTGTACCTTATCCGCTTATCTCGGATTCCGATATCTTCAGAGATAACCTCGGCCTTGCCGAGATCACCCCGGCGTCATGACCAAGACACGTGGCACCTCGGCTGACACGTCGGCATCACCTTGGCCACGTGTTGGTACTCAGAAAATATATCCCCACAACTGCCCCCTAGGTTCTATTACCTCGACATTCTGAGGTGATGGAACCAATATCGGTACTTCCTACCAGTACATCGGCTTAAGTCAAGACCATCATTATAGGCCGACATGTCTTCTTAAAGATCAAGAATTCTAAGAGTTTCTTCACGCGTATGAGCTGTTATACATAATAACTCAACCGTTTAAGCCACGTGTCTTCCTTCTACTGGATCGTACTTGTTACGCGCTTGTAAGTCAAATTTTGTTTACGTGCGCCGTCTGACAGATCCGTCGTTCTAGGTTCATTAATTATGTTTTGCCGCTATTTCAAGTTTTAACAAAACTTTTTCCCCCTTTCCTTACTTTTTTCACTTTTCTCCATTGTTTTTGAGGCTTTCTCTCTCTAGCTTTTTCTTCCAAACCCTCCATTGTTCAAGCTTCTAAAGCTCTGTAACTTGCTCCGTCCACCTCCTCCGGCGAGGTTCTTGCTAATCTTTTCTGCAGTTGTCGTTCGTCTGACTTCGGCGAACTCAACACCGGCTTCTTTTCTTCGGTGAGTTTATTGTTTCTCCTAATTTCAGTTTTTGAAGCTCTTCATTACTCGTTGCCATTACTGCTTTGTTCATACATTCGATTTGCGAATCATATATCTGCATGTGATTATTTCACGACTTTGCTCTTGCTCATGTCTTGAATACACGTACTGCTCACAATTTTTCTGCACTTTTGCTACTGTTCTTGGCCTGTTACACCTGTCTTGTGTTTCTTGATGTTCCTTCACTGTTCTTGACTTTGAAGCGCATTCTTGCTTTTCTGTTTTCCAGATTCGTGCCTTCAATCTTCATCTCCATAGTTTTAGGTTTGGGACTTGTTCGTAGAACCTATTTTAGAAAAAATTAAAACGATTCCCCACAGATTCTGTGTATTCTTAGGCTTTAGCCGAGGTCCCTAAACCCTCCAAAAACTCCTTCTTTCTAAAATCCAACTCCGCTAAGTGAAGCCGACGTTATGGGTATGTGAAAGCATATGGTAGACACCCCGACCAAGTTAGATCACTTTAGGCGTGAGTTTGACATCCTGGCCGACGTCCATTTGAGGTTGGCTGGGGAGGATGACTCCATCATGCCTACCACCGATTCTATGCCCTTTCCTGTGGTAGCCTTCATTGAGTGCGGACTTCAGCTCCCACTCAACACCCTTTTTTGTGAGATACTTCACTACTATAAGTTGAACCCGATGCAACTCGCCATCAATTCCTATCGGGTTATTAATGGTATCATAGCCTTAGCCAAACAAGAAAATGCTAGGATTACCTTAGCTGATATCCAATATTGCTACACCATGTGTGGCCTCAAAAAACATACGGGCTACGTTTACTACCTTAAGCCGAGGTCCACAGAGTACAAAATTGTCGCCGACCTCCCTGACTCCAACAAGGGAGCTGGGGATGACTATTTCATTACCTCGGGAAACTGAGAGTTCGCTCCAAACGAGGACCTCCATCTCTACCCTCTTCCTCGATCAGTTTTTGTAGAGGGCAATGGTAAGAGCCCTGTGTTCATACTAACTTGTTTTTTAAAATCTTCAATACTTTGTTCGTTTCTAATGTCTGTTTTTTCTTGCAGCTCTTCCTCAGCCACCAAAGGGCTTCCGTCAGTCTTTCTTTCCCAGCAAAGACTTGAGGAAACTTTTGGACCTGCCAGTTCTCAAACGGAGAGCCCGTCTGGTCCTCAATTTTATTCCTTCTTATAAGTCGGTTCTTCCCGACGTCCCAAAGAAGAAGAAGAAAAGCCAATCACCTTCTTCTGCTATAACTCCTCAAGCTGCCAGCTCATCTCGGCCAAATCAAGGATCGACCTCTGATCCAGCTGAGCAATCGTCTACCTCGGCTCCATATCTGATCCCGATATCCTAACACCGACGTTGGCGACAAATTATTTTTCCTGCCGAGATGGGCCGCCAAAAAGTAGTTGCCAAAGATCTCTTGGCCAGCATCCCATCAACCATTGACGCTCTACCAGCGCAATCCCAGCCTCCTCCAAAGCCGAAAAGAATAAAGAAGGCTCAACCAAAGGCAAAGGCGACTCAGGTTGATACTAAGGATACTTTGCCAATTTCTAAATTGGCTGAGAGTGATAAGTCCTAATCTGCTGTTGAGAAAAGGCGTGCCGAGGCCCAACCATCTGAATCCCCAAAATCAAAGAAGCCGATGTCATCCGCTACAACCACATCGGGGTCTCGAAAGCAAGATTCCCCCTGGGCTCCCCAAATCACACTGGAGGATAAACCAGTTAGGGCTAGCGACAGCGCTGATGACATTAATGTCAGCGTTGCCCTTAGTACTGCTCTGCTTCTTCCCAGCGATCTTGACCGAAACGCCAAGTTGAGTGAATATGAAAACTATGCTCTGATGCTCCAGCGCTCTGTCCAAGTGAGTGTCTTTATTTGGTCATTTTTCTTTCTTTCTTGTACTTAGAAAATTTTCTAATAACTTTTGTTCACTTCCAGGCCATCCAGCATGCCCATTCCTTCTCAGTACAATCCTTTGAGAACCGGAAAAAACTGGCCGATAAGAAGAAAGAGGTTGCCAGTCTACAAAAGGCCAACAAAAGCTTACAATAAAAAATGAAGCAGTTGGAAGACCAGGCCGAGGGTGCCATCAAAGCTAAGAACGATGCCGATGAAAAAGCAGGTGCTGTTGAGGCCATTAACAAGGTTCTTGAGGCCCAGAGGAAAGAGTCTAAGGAAAAGATGGCCCAAGCCCAAAGGGAACTCTAGGATGCCTTGGCCACCAAGGACGCTGAGTTGAAGGAGGCCGACCAGAAGGGGTACAACGAGGGGGTGGCCGATGTCACGGCAGACTATGAAAGACAAGTAAAGCAAGCATGCAACAAGGGTTTTACCCTTGGTTGGATGACTTTGCTAAAAAAGCTTGAGGTCCCCGAGGACTCCTCCCTCAGGAATGCCGACGTCATTCCCCTTCCGTTCCCTCCAACTCCAAGCCAATCTGATGACGAATCTGAGTCTGAGGAGGAGACCTTGGTGAGGAAATCAAAGGAGGCTGTTGGGACCAAGTCCCCTTCTCTAAATAAGCAAGTCCTGGACTTGACTCAAGATGAGGAGGGTAAGGAAGTCCCCAAGGATGCCACTCCAGAGAAGGCGTTATCGGACGTGCCCCCTGCCGACAAGAGCTTAGATGAAACCCTTCAAGAAATTGATGCCGAACTTGCGATGGAAAAGGCCGCCGAGGTGCATTCCCAGCAGTCGTCCGAACTTCAGACCCAACCATCTGTTGTTGCCGAAGAGTCTTTACTTTGATGTGTTTTTCCTTTGTATTGTGTACTTTCGTTCTTCTCTTTTTTTTGGAACAATTAGTAAGTTTTGGCCGACGTGCCTTCTTTTGAATGTTAATATAACTTTCCTTCTCTGAATGCTTGTATCTTTGTCTTCTCTTTACTGCTTTTGCATGATTCTATACTTAGAATATTTTGCATATCTTTAATATACACTTCAATCCTTGTGCAACCTTCTCGGGGTGACACACCTCGGTTATACAAACTGATGATTTACCTCGGCAAATACAAAAGTACCTTTCTTGGCATAACCTTGGTTTCACCTTGTAAATTTTTCATGAAATTTCAACAACTGTTTAACCTTAGTCTTCAACTTGTAAACTTTTCTCAAGTTTCAACAAGTGTTAAACATAATCTCGGTTTAACTTCAACTTGTAAACTTTTCTAAAGTTTCAACAAGTGTTAAACATCATCTCAGTTTAACTTTAACTTGTAAACTTTTTTCAAGTTTCAAAAAGTGTTAAACATCATCTCGGTTTAACTTCAACTTATAAACTTTTCTCAAGTTTCAACAAGTGTTAAACATCATCTCGGTTTAACTTTAACTTGTAAACTTTTCTCAAGTTTCAACAAGTGTTAAACATCATCTCTTCTCTTTGCCCCCTATTTCAGAAACAACGTTATGTATCTTTATCAGTCACAAGTGTATAGACATATATAAACAAGCTAAAACTTTATTTATTTACTTTGGCAAAATGACAAAAAAAATTCTAGTGATAGAAAAATTTCAAATTACAAGTGTTCTAAGGCCTTGATAACTCTTTGCCCTCATTATATTCAAGCCGATATGCCCCATTGCCCAGTACTGAGATGATTCTGTAGTGTCCTTCTCAATTTGGGCCAAGCTTCCCCTTTTTGGGATCCTTCTTGTTGCCGACGACTTTCCTCAGGACGAGGTCACCGATTTTAAACTCCCTTGGGTTGACCCTTTTATTATAAGCTCTGGCAAGCTGCTGCTGGTATGTTGCCAGCTGAATTGTAGCTCTCTCCCTTCTTTCTTCTAGTAGGTCCAGCTCTCGGGCTAAGAATACATTATTAGTCCCGTTCTCTACTCCCTGGGTTTTGATCCCAGGGATGCCGACCTCCAGCGGAATGACAGCTTCTGTGCCATAAGCCATGGCAAAGGGAGATTCCCCCGTTGATCTTCTCGGCGTAGTCCGATATGCCGAGAGCACACTTAGTAGTTCATCCACCCACTTTCCCTTTCTCTTTTTGCTGACTGCAGCCTCTTCTTTATCCCATCCAAGATAACTTTGTTGGATGCTTCTGCTTGTCCATTGCTTTGAAGAAAGCTTAGGGTTGAAAAGTAGTTCTTGATCTTGAACTTTGCGCAGAAGCTCTTGATTAACTTATTGTCAAATTGTGTTCCATTGTCTGCGACTATTACTCTTGGGATCCCAAATCTTGTGATTATATTCTTCCATATGAAGCTCTTTACGTCCACATCTCGGATCTTGGCTAAGGGCTCAACTTCTATCCATTTGGTGAAGTAATCTGTTGCTACCAGTAGGTACTTCCTTTGCCCAGTTGCTTGGGGCAGTTGTCCGACAAGATCCATTCCCCATTGGGCAAACGGCCAAAGATTGGATACTGGGTTCAGGTCTACTGCTGGTTGGTGTATCAGAGGTGCGAACCTTTAGCACTTTTCACACTTCTTGACATAGGCCTCTGCATCTTTCTGCATGTAGGGCCACCAATACCCCTGAGTAATGGCCTTATGAGCTAGTGATCTGCCCCCAACGTGGCTTCCGCAAATTCCTTCATGTATTTCATATAGAAAATCTTCAACTTGTGAGGGATGTACGCACCTCAAAAGGGGTCAGTGAAGGATCTTCTGTAGAGATGTCCTTCTGCTGTCAGACTGAATTTTGCCGACTTCAATTTGATCTTGTGTGCCTCCTTGTGGTCATCTGGCAGCTTTCCTTCTTTCAGCAATGCAATAATTGCATCCATCCAGCTTGGTCCCATGTCTACACACATTGCTTCACGCTCTGTGGTCAGTGGTTCGATGCTCAGGCCCGACAAGTAGTCAACCATTATTGTCCTCGCTTTTCCAGGTTGTACTGCACTAGCTAGGTTGGCCAATGCATCGGCGTGACTGTTATTATCTCGGCTGACCTGAAGTAGTCGGCAATTCTGAAACAAGGCTGCCAACCTGATGACCTCCTTTGCGTAGGCCGACATCCTTTCATCTCGGGCAGCAAACTCGCATGTTGTCTAGTTAACTATAAGTTTTGAGTCACAAAAGACTATTACCTCATCTGCTTGTACTGCTGCTGCCAGCTTCAGTCCTGCAATGAGTGCTTCATATTATGCTTTATTGTTTGAGGCCTGGAACCCCAAACGAATCGATTGTTCTAGTATCTGCCCATCTAGAGATACCAGTACTACTCCTACCCTCGCTCCCTGTCGGTTGGAACTCCTATCAACAAACAGTCGAAAGGAGCCGCCGATGTAAATGTTGTAGGGTCTGAGTTTTTCCTCTTTGCTTTGTTCTTTCGCCTTTGACTGGGCTCCTTCTTGCTTGTTTGGACATCGTTCACCTTGGCTCAATGGAGCCTAATGTTCGATGGATTCTGGCGTGAACTCCGCCACAAAGTTGGCCAAAACTTGGCCTTTGATTGCTATTCTGGGTCTGTACTCCAGGTCATACTGACCCAAGGCGACTGCCCATCTGGCTATTCTTCTTGTCAAGTCTCCTTATTGCAGTAAGGACTTCAAGGGGTGTTCAGTTAGCACCACAATTTTATGGACCTGGAAGTAATGGTTTAGCTTCTTTGAAGCCATTACTAAAGCCAGTGCCAATTTCTCTAAGGGTAGATACCTTGTTTCTACATCGGCCAGGGTTTTGCTTACATAGTAAATAGTCCTTTGCTTCCCTTTTTCTTCTTGGATTACTACTGCACTTATCGCATGTTCTGAAACTGCTACGTAAAAAAACAACTCCTCTCCAGGTTCTGGATTTGAGAGGACTGGAGCCGTGGTCAGATACTTCTTCAGGTCGGCCAAAGCGGCTTCGCACTCCTTGGTCCATAGGAAGTCCGTGGCTTTCTTCACTAAGTTAAAGAAAGGTTTGCACTTGTCTGAGCTTCTGCTGATGAACCTGTTCAGGGCTGCGGCCCTTCCCGTTAGTATTTGCACCTGTTTTGCCGATGTCGGGCTCTTTAAATCTAGGATGGCGCTGATTTGATCTGGGCTGGCCTCAATGCCCCTTCTTGTCACCAGGTATCCCAAGAACTTACCAGATCCAACTCCAAATGCGCATTTAGATGCATTGAGTCGGAGCTGATATGATTTAAGGATTTCAAAGACTGCTTTGAGGTCGGCCAGATGACCTTCAGGTTCCTTGGTCTTCACGACCATATCGTCGATGTAAACTTCCACCGTTCGGCCAATCAGGTGTCTGAACATCTTGGTTACCAATCTTTGGTAAGTTGCTCCTGCGTTTTTCAACCCAAAAGGTATCACCTTGTAGCAGTACAACCCTTTTGGGGTGATAAATGCAGTCTTCTCTTCATCCGCGGGGTACATGGCTATCTGGTGATACCCCCTGTAGGCATCTAGGAAGCTCATCCTTCCATGTCCTGAAGTGGCATCCACTAGCTGGTCAATCTTGGGTAGAGGGAAGTTGTCTTTGGGACAGGCCTTGTTTAAGCTGGTAAAGTCTACGCAGACCCTCCATTTACCGTTCTTCTTCTTCACCACTACTGTGTTCGATAGCTATGTCGGGTAATTTACCTCACGAATAGCCCTGGCTTTCAGTAGTCTGTCTACTTCCTCTTCCACTACTTCGACGTGTATCAACGTCGGTCTTCTTGCTCGTTGAATTACAGGTTTGGCTGACCTGTCAACGTTCAGCTTATGGCAAGTGACCTCGGGATCAATGCCAGGCATTTTGTAGGGCGTCCACGCGAACACATCAATATTTGCTCTCAAAAAAGCTTCCAACTCTTTTTCCTCTTCTTCGGCTAAGCCCGAGCCGAGAAGAAAGAAGCGTTCTTCATCCCCCTCCTAGACGAGGATTTTCTTCAGTGCTTCTTCACTCTTCTCGGCTGGCTCCTTGCCGACATCATCTAGGACCTCCACGTCCTCGTTTTTGATCTCTGCCTTCTCTGGTTCTCGAATGCTGCAGGTGGATTTCATTGCTGCCATGGAGCAATTCTTTGCCTGCAGCTGATCTCCTCTGACCTCCTCAATCCCATGCTCTGTTGGGAACCATAATAGTTGATGCAATGTTAAAGGAACAGCCCCCATTGCATGCAACCATGGCCTTCCCAAAATGATGTTGTAAGGGGAGGGTGTGTCGATTACGGTGAACTCTGTTGTTATCTTCGTGGTGCCTGCCTGCACCTCCAAGCTGGTTGTTCCCAGTGGCCATGTCGGTGTTCCATTGAACCCGACCATTGGGCTATTGGATTGCTCCATATCGTCTGGGTGAAGACCAAGCTCCTTGTAACATCGGACGTACATGATATCACAAGAGCTGCCTTAGTCAATCAGGATGCGCTTTACTTGGCATTCCCCAATCTAGAGGGATACTACCAAGGCATCATTATGCGGATGCTGCACCATCTCAAGGTCGGCTTCAGAAAAGGACACTACTGGTCCTTGGCACTCCTCTACCCGATGTCTCTTCTCCCCGACTTGGTAGACATGCTGCAAGTGCTTCACCTTTTGGGTCTCCCCCCTAATCTCGTTCTCGTTGACCTTCGAGTGAATTACATTAATTACCCGAGGTCCTCTTTCTTGAGGTTGCTATGCTGGGGGAGGCGGAGCTGCTAGTGCCTGAGGCAGTCTTGCCTGTTCTTCCCTTGTTTTGGCCTCATCGACAAGGTCTCTCAGATGGCTTTGCCTCACCAGGTCTTCCAAGTGTGTTTTCAGGGCTCTGCAGCCCTGAGTCATATGGCCGTCTTCATTGTGGTAAGCACAATGCTTGCCAAGGTTTCTTTCTATAAATTCTCCTGGTGCCAAATTGTGTGTGTCAATTTTCGACCACATTGCCAATCAAACACTCAGCTGGAGAACACTGGCAAAATAGATTAAGCCCAAACGACCTGTCACAAAAAGAAGAGATTCCGAATTTGATCCAGGACTTTGTGAATTGGGATTCGGAACACAGTTGTCACTACCTGTGTAGCCCTTAGTTCTGTCTCTTGCTTGCTCGATCCATTGTTACCTCGGCCTCGCTTCGGCGAGCCATTTCCTTTCTCTTGCTTTGTCTCCTTAGTCCTCGACGTGTCTTCCTCGGCTCTGACATACTTCTCGATTCTCGCCATGAGCTTTTCCATGCTTTTTGGCAATGTCTTTGCCAAAGACTTTCGTAGTGGACAGTCGTCTTTTAGGCCGTTTTTGAAAGATACGACCGCCACCTCTTGATTACACTCTGGTATTCGGTTGAATATCTCATAGTATCTTTTGCATAGGCCCTAAGGCCTTCATCCTTACTGATCTTCAAAGCCATCAATGCGTCCACCCTCAATGGCTGCAGCTTGTTTGTCACGAACCTGGCCACAAACATCTCGGCCAGGCCTTCCCAAGTCTTCACGCTTCCCTTTGGTAGTTTGTGGAACCAATCTGATGCAATCTCCCCGAAGGATGAGGGGAACACTTTGCAGAGCAACGGCTCGTTCCCACTATACAATGCCATTGAGTTCAAGTATAATCCAACGTGGAAGTTGGGGTCTGACTTACCATCGTATATTTGGAACATTGGCATACTGAATCTCTTCGGCACCTCAAACTTGTCCAACTCCACCGAGAATGGTGTCCTCAGCTTATTTGGGGAGGTTACCTCGGCGTCGGCATTCTGTTGCTTCCTCTTGACGTAATCTCTTAGGTCCTCCTTTGTCCGCCTAGGAGCTCGGCTATCTCCTGCTTTCAATCTTTTTGGTGCACTATTTTCAGCTTCATGGTGAGTCCTCTTCGACCTTTCTCCATTAGTTGTGTCGAAGTACAGCGCCTGCCCTTGAACATGCCGATGTTCTTTGGGGTCTGTCTCCTTTGTGCGATGCGTCCTCCGTGATTCTTCCCTTCTTGACACTCCTCGTCCGACTTCCCTGGAAGGTCGATGAGAATGTCTTTCGCTCCTGGTGTGCTGAGGGGCTATGGGAATTATTTTCTGCCCTTCCTTCTAGACATTGGCCGCTGGAATTGGCGTGTCCTGCAGCGGGAATGGTGGCTGCATAACGTTGTTTTGCATCATGAAATTGATGACAGATTGCAGGTCCGCCAATTTGTTTGCCATCTTTTTTACCTCATCGTCCCTCCGCAGGCATCTATCCTTCCATACCTGGAGGTCATCCTCATTGTAGTACCCACTTCGATCTGATTTCTTTGGTACGTCGCCAGTCTGGCCGACGTCTTTCACTCCGTGATTCTGGTCAGGAGTTTCTGTGTTGCATTTGTCTCCTTCGATATCAAGGTCAATAGGTCTCCCACTCCCAGCAGGAGTGTCATCCCCAATCTTTTCCTTCTGTCTGTCGTTGGCCATCTACTATTCTTTCTTTCCCACAGACGGCGCCAAATTGTGTGAGTGATTTTCTGACCACACTGCCAACTCAGTATTCAGCTGGAGAGTATTGGCAGAATAGATGACACCTGGCTGACCTACAACAGAAAGAGAAGATTCCGCTGATGGTTCATCTACCCGGGGGCACTCCGACGATCAAGTCAGTATATTTCTCAAAGATAATCAATTGCTAAACTCACTATTCTTAATATAAATTCCGTACCTTAGACCCATCGGGGGTGCCTTTCTTTTATAGTTAACTCAATCCTTATCCCAACAGAAACCTAACTTCAATGGACTTTAGCTTAGTGCTTATCCAGGACTCTTCAATAGATAGAGACAAACTTCCTAAGAGCTTTATCTTTATCCAGGCTGAGTTCCCTCATCGTCTAGGACTCTTGTGCCTTATCCGCTTATCTCGGATTCCGATATCTTCGGAGATAACCTCGGCCTTGCCGAGATCACCTCGGCGTCATGACCAGGACACGTGGCACCTCGGCTGACACGTCGGCGTCACCTTGGCCACGTGTTGGTACTCAGAAAATATATCCCCACACTACACAAATTTCCCATATAATATAATAAGTTAAAGGAGGTTCTTACAGGATCTTGTGGTACAGCATTCACATAATTTTTATTTTTTTTTTTTTAACACAAAAAAAGGAGGTTCTGTGGGGGCATCACGACCTCCGTAGGCCTAGGCCCCGGGATAGCCGGTTGCCAACCTGATTTAACCCAACCCACAGGAAGGGACCTACCATCGAGGCACCAGTGGAGCTCATCAACCGCCCCAGCTATGGACAAGTTTCGATCGGAGTACAGTGCGAGGTCTCCGCAGAGAGCCCCTGGAAATTCTAAGATTTTCGTGCCCCTCAAAAGTCGAACTTGACTCATGACTGTGTGAAGGCAATACATTCACATAATGTTTGCTCGAGAAATTTGTTATTTACGGTAGAAAGCTTTATCATAATGTTGCTTTACAAGTATTTCTCAAAATAATAATAATAATAATTATTATTATTATTATTATTATTATGTTGCTCTATAGGTGGCATGTAAAGAGGTTGTTAAAGTTATAAAAAATGAAAATAATTATTGGAAAAATTATTTTAAAAAAAAAGTTAGGGTTTGATTTTGTAACAAAATAAATCTTTAATTTTTAATTTTATCAATTTAAATTCTTTTTGTTTTTAACTTAAATTATTTATTTATTTTTGTTAAGTAAAATTGATAAAAAAAAAAAAGAGTATTTTAGCTATTGAAAAAGTATATTTTAGACATTTTATATACATTTCATTGAGTTTAGTGCTTAAAATATTTTATTTTTTTTATTAGCTTTACTTGCGCTATATTTATTTAGGAGATTTGAGAAGGAATTTGAAAAAAAGAAAGAAAAAAAGTAAGTGAAAATTTCACCTTTTCCCTTTCTATTTTTTAAATCTCTCAACTAAATACAACGTTATTAAAAATAGGTGAATGACTTAAATTGAAAACAAATTAAAAAATTAATGTTTAAATAGACAAAATTAAAAAGGGCACTCGGTTCATGAATTGAATATCAATTTTGTGGGAGCTTCTATTTGCACATCCCTCATCCTCTTTTTACACACACTAAATAAAAATTATTTTTATTTTAATTTTATTTTTAAGTGAAATTACTATTTTGGACATAAAATAAACACATTCGGAAGTTGATTGTCGAAAAATTGAAAAACATTCGGAACTCAACTTCCGAACAAGTTATTTAGTTTCGGAAATCAACTTCTGAACCAATTATTTATTTTCGGAAATCAACTTCCGAACCAATAAAAGATGTGTAAAGAGGAGAAGGTGTGTGTGCAAATAGAAGCTCCCCAATTTTGGGGACCATCTATTTACACACACCAAACACTCTTTTTACACATCCTTCTCACTACACACATCAAAAAAATTAATCCCTAACTAGTTTACTCACTACACACACAATTCATTCCACATTTACCCTCACACACACACACCCACACCCGACTCCAAACGCAGCTACACACACCCATTGAAGCTGAGCTCCATCTTCATCCTTGAGTATATACACACCCATTGAAGCTTTTTGCATCAGCTTTATCTCTAATTCCAGCCCTCTGCAATGCATTCACTTCTACCTCAATGGAAGAACCCAAACCTGGAGCAAAAAACGTGAAGTAATAAATTTCACTACAGAGGCTTTTTGCATCAGTAATAAATTTCGGACAAAGTAATAAATTCGGAAGTTGAGTTTACTTTTGAATCATCATTCGTATTTAATTTGCAACGCAGAGTTTGGTTTTTTTCATTTTGAAAACGAACGAAGTCCCACGGATCGTTAACAAACCGTTCGGAACTGGGTTTCCGAAATTGAGGAATTTGTTCGGAAGTAGGAATCCGAAATTTATGATTTATTTCAACAGTAGATTTCCGAAAATTTTTAATTATTTCGGAAGTCAACTTCCGAATAAATTAAATTTAAACAACAATCAACTTCCGAAATTAATTTTTTGTTTCAGATTTCAACTTCCGAACAGTATATATATTTTCGGATTACAACTTCCGAATAGTGTTTTTTTTTTTTTTCTCTCTCTCCCTTCTTTTGTGTATTATTTTTACATTTGTGGTAATCTCAATATTTTAAGCATCCATGTTAGTATCCATTGAAGCATCCATGGTAATACTTGAATCATTATTTTTTTTTAAAATTTTATTTTGTTTGGGTATATTAGTATCCATTGAAGCATCCATTAATTTTTTTTGGTGATATTTGTAAGATGATTTTGTAAATTTGGTATGCAGTTTGCAAATTTGGAATATAAAATGGAAATTTTTTTTTTTACTTCATTCGGAACTAGTTCTCCGAATTTATTTTTAAATTTCGGAAGTTGAATGTTGTAAAATTTAACTTTTTTCGGACAACAACTTCCGAATTTAAATACCATGTTCGGACAACAACTTCCGAAATTTATTACTTTGTTCGGACAACAACTTCCGAATTTAAGTATCTTGTTCGGACAACAACTTCCGAAAATAAATAATTATTTCGGTAGTAGATTTCCGAACCAAATAACACAATCCGACTCTGGTTATCCGAACGACGCTGAAAAAAAAAAGATGAACTTTGAGCTTGTGATTATAATCAATTACGTGAAACCATTGAAGATGGGTGACTTAAATCAGCTACACACCCATTGAAGATGAACTTTGAGCTTGTGATTATAATCAGCTACACACACCCATTGAAGCCAAACCTGGAGCAAAAAACGTGAAGTCTGGATGTGCATTGAGACTTTTTGAATTAGGTAGATGTCTAAAATAGTAATTTCAGTTAGGGATAAAATTGTAATAAAATTAAATTTCATTAAGTGTGTGTATTAAGGGGAAAGGGTGTGTGTATATAGCAGCTCCCCCAATTTTGTTTGTCTAAAAAGACAAGTTTAAGTAAAATGACTAAACAAGCCTTATATATATCATATACACACGGTTCAAGTCACACACTCTCTCTCATCCTTTCCAAACTCTAGCCCCTCTCTCTCTCTCTCTCTCTCTCTCTCTCGGCGCTGCTTTTGGCGCGCTACTTCCTCCGTCACCACCGCTTCCTTCCTCACTCGTTGGCGGTGTCACCTTCACTCCCTCAGCTTTGTCTCTCTCCTCATCTTCATTTTCTCTCCCCTACCGATCTGAGATCATTAATTTGTTCTACTGATGGATCCTCCACCCTTCGTCCAGATCAATCGATCTCTTTATCATACAAGCAAATCAGAAACCCTAAGATCAACATTTTCTTTCGATCCCCAAACCTAATCACACTCAGTCCAAAAAAAAGGAGATTCAAAACAAGATTTATTGAAATCGACAACAGCGTTTTGCCAGAGAAGCAGAAAAGTACGGTGGCTGAACAGCTTGTAATGTCCAACTGGCTGAGAATCATTGTTAGGGTTTCGTCTTCGTCGTCAAATCCTATCAAGGTTCTCTAATTTGAGACAGAGAAGCTTAACGAATCGAGATCGGGATCGTGATTTCGCGATCGTAACACGAATGCTCTCTATGATTCCAAAAAAAAAGAGATCGTGATTTGTTGAACGTTATGAGCTCTTTGTGATTCCACCTGCGATTCTTTTAAACCTTGCCAACAAACATTACTCTAGGGTTAGGGTAATGTTGTTATCCCCCTCGTATGAAGTGAAGAAAGAGTAATGTTTGGGTACTTGTGTTTTATAAATGTCGTTTCGCATAGAAGTTTTGTAATATTCAATACGGAAACGGATATGTTTGACTAATGGGATTTGGATGTAATAAATTAAGTAGTTATTAAGGGTCGGTTTGAGAATTGGGTTGATTTTTTAACTTTTTGATTTTTTTGGTTGTTTTAGTATGGGCTAAAAAATTTGGTTTGGGAAGGATTTTTCGACTTTTTAATTTTTTTTGACTTTTTTTGTGAGAGAAGAGTATACTGATTATGGGTTAGATGTAATGTTTTGTTTTTTGTGGCTAAAATAACTTATTTTGTCTTTTGTGGTTAAAATAGTCAAAAAAATCCACTTTAGCTCTTGCCAAACAGACCCTAAGTGTAGTAGAGCATCCCTAATAGAACCTTTATATCCTCCCTTTACCTATTTTAAGGGGTTTGATGGCCCATATACACTGCTACCTCCCTTAAATACTCTTCTAAAATAGGAATTGCTACAGTGCCTCCCTATTCATAGGGAGTCACTGTAGCACCTTCATATTTTTTTTGCTTCTTTTTTTTTTTTTTCTTTTCTTTGTTTACGAACTGTAGTACACATTTATAATTTTTATTTTTTTAAAATTTATAATGAAAAATTATATTTTAATAGAATAGAGAAAGAATAGGGAGTCTATTAGGAAAAGTAGATGAAAAAGTGATTCTTCAAATAAAAAATGAAATTTTTTAAGGATTATTTACCAATAAATCCTATTTTACAAACTGTTATACCAAATAGTCCCACTTTTATTCTATTATACCAATTAGTCCTATTGGTGGGTTGATTTGGTCCTTTTTGTTTTTTTTTTTTTTTTTCCATTTTTGTTTAACTTCGTGGACGAGAGTGTCCTCGGTATAATGTGGACTGTGTGTAACAGTGTGTGTGTGCGTAACATTGTGTGTGTGTATGTGTGTTGAAGCAGCACTGTGTGTGCGTGCGTGTAACAATATGTGTAACAGTGTGTGTGTATAATAGTGTGTGTGTGTGTGTGTGTGTGTGCGTGTAACAGTATGTGTAACAGTGTGTGTGTGTGTGTGTGTATTATACCAAATTGTTTATCTCTGTAGCGAGCGTAGTCTAGAGTATTCGATGTGAACCCGAAAACCGGGTATGGGCAGACCATGAGGGGCGTGTTTGTTTGGCGATGGAATTCAAGGGTTGGGGCAAATACGACCCGGTCGTAATCCCTACTGAGCCGACCCGAACTTGGTGGCTTCGAAATTGATGATATACCTACTGAATGAGGTGTGGAGTCCTCAATACTGGATATTTCGGCGAGATTGAGGGCGGCGTGGAGAGATTTCATGGCGGGGAGGAGGTAGGCGATGAGGGTTTTGTCGGCGGTGGCAATGACTTCGTCCCCGACGGCGATGCTGTGGATTTTGGCGGTGGGGTAGAAGGGAAGGATGTTGTTAGCCACCCAGGTTACGGCGGCAGAGAGTTTGGAGACGACGGGAATGTCGGAGTTTGGCGAGGGTGATGTTTGGCTCTGTCGATGTTGGTGTGGTATTGAGTGTGTGTTGTGAATGTTTGTGTATCTGCCTGTGTGAACCCTCAAACACACCAACCCAGCCCAAAACAAAAACCCCTTACAGCGCTTTGCCATTGTGTGACACCCTCACAATGTATCACATGCAACACACCACACATCTATTTACTAATTATGTACGAGGGTAATTACGTCCCTCACAATTGAATGGGACTAAATGGTTTAGTAGAATAAAAATAGGACCAATTAGTTCATAAGTTCAAAATTTGGAATTTATTGGTAAATCTCTATTTTTTTAATAATATTTTAGAGTAAAATATAAGTAATTTGGTAGAGATGCTCTTAGAGATGTTGGTCTTGTTTTTTGTTTTTGGAAACAAATACAATGCAATAGCTTTCGTATCATTTTGGAAAATTTGCAAGTGTTGACAACTCTTTGTTGATTTCAAAAAAATGTCTATGTATGACCTAATCTTAATTAATGGAATTATTCGATCACTGTCTAAGTCTCTGAAATCTTCGAAGTTGTTTGACAATGCCGTCCAATGGAGTGTTCGAAGTATTGGTGATTCTAGAAATGGTGATGGTAGTGGTGATTGTTGTGGACAGTGTGGTAATGTTTGAAGATAGAAATTTTTGAATAGATAGGATTCGAGATAGGATTTGGTTTGGCTTGATATTTTGACAGATAGAAAAAAAAAAAACATATAGAATTTCAACATATAAAATTCAGGGAAAGAAATTGAATAGATATGAATAAAATTTGAAGTAAGAAGATTATAAAATTGAACATATAGGGTAAAAAAAAATTGAACAAATAAGAAAAAAATTCAACACAGATATAAATTTAAAAGATAGAAAAAAATTTGAACAGATATGAATATTTTTTGAACAGATAGGAAAAAAACTTGAACAAATAGTTAATGAAAGTCAACAGATAAAAAAAAGTCAACAAATAAATTAAAGAGTAAAATTGAAAATAAAATGTCCTTCAAAACCAACAAAATGACTTTTTACTAAATTATTTCACAAAAGACAGACTTCTCACCAACAAAAAAATATTCATTGGATTCAATGCCTTAGACACTCTCTAAATTGGATTTATCACCAATTTTCTCAATTAAAATTTTAAGATTTATTTTGTTATAATGATTAAATTCTAAGATTTTTTTTCTTGTAATTTTCTCTTAATTATTTAGCTAATAATAGTTCTTTAATGTTATGTTTGGTTGGGAGATTTGGAAAGATAATTAGAAAAAGAAAGGAAAAATGTGTGTAAAATTAGGTGAAATATAGACATATTTTATTCACATTTCACATTCTTTTTTCATTTCTCTTTCCAAATCCTTTTCCAAATTCCTCAATTAAACACAGCGTAAAGGGACATTTATTCATAAATTCCTATTCACTTACTTTTGTTCCACTTACTTTAAATTATTTTTTTATATTCTAATACATCCTATAAGTGACATAAATATCAAAATATCTCTAATAATAATAGAGTGGAGCGCATATTAACGTTCACATTGACAATTTGAATATTCTGTGATGTAAACATTCACATTGTTAAATTTATTTAATATAAATATTCACATCATCAAGTTACTAAATATTTAAAAAAAATAAAATTATTAATAAAATATCTTAAATATAAAAAAAGGTTTAAAATAGTAATATTTATTAATATATAAAAATATCTTATAAATTAATTGACGTACCTAAAACAGAATTTTTTAATAAATTCCCCAAAATTAAAAAAATAATGATTGAAAAGTCGAAACCCATCGCAACCTCCTCCATCTACCAGTCATAAATACGGCGACGACGACCCACGGTGCACTTATCTGTTAGTTAGAAAAGCTCTTTTCTCTAAAAAAAAAAATATATATATATATATATTATAGACCTCAAAAATTCTATTAAAAGTTTTATCAAATGTGGTGTGGGACTACATATTATATGAGTCTCACACCCATTTAAAACATTTAATAAAACTTTTGATAAAATTTTTGGTGTCCGTATCATTACTGTTATCTAAAATACGGAGGCATTTACCAAAATAAGCCTAAACAGTGAAGGAATTCCCAAACTAAGTCTATTTTTCAAAGAATTCCCAAAATAGGCTAAATCGCGGTTCCAAATCGCGAGTTCAACACTTTTTGCCCCGCAGTTGCCAAATCTTGAAATCGCTGTTACAAAGTGCGAGTTTACTTAAGAACTCGCGGTTACAAACCGCGAGTTTAATTAAACTTTTTTACCCTTTCATTCCGAGCACGAGTTCATCCCAAAATTCGTTCTGAACTCGCGTTTCCAAAACACGATTTCATTTTCGTTTAAACTCGCATTTTGTAATCGCGATTTCATCAAAAATTCTTTTTCTTTGAACTCGCAGTTTGTAAACGCGATTTTTGGCAAGTTAAATGAAATCGTGGTTCTGAACCACGATTTTAAAACGCATATATATACCCCAGCCCCGTGTTTTGTATTCACGATTTCTGTTCTCTCTCTCCCTCTTACTCCTCTCTGTTCTCTGTCTCTCTCGAGCTCTCTCTCTCTCGCGAGCTCTCTCTGTTCTCTCTCTCGAGCTCCCGCTGTCTCTCTCTCGAGCTCACTGCTCTGTCTCTCTCTCGAGCTCCCTGCTCTGTCTCTCTCGTTGGTATGCTTTCTCTCATCTTAGTGCGAATAAATTACCATTACAGTTTATATTTGTGAATATATTTGTGTTTGTGAAAATGTGAATAAATTAGGGATAGGGTTCATGTATGTGGGGTTAGGGTTAGGATTTATATTTGTGAATAAATTAGGATTAGGGTTCATGAATGTGGGGTTAGGGTTAGGGTTTATGTTTGTGAAAAAATTAGGGTTATGGTTGATTTTTGTGAAATTTTTTAAATATAGGTAATTTGTTGGATGTTGAATGTGAATGTTGAATTTTAATTATATTTGTTGAATGTTGAATTTTAATTATATTTGTTGAATGTTGAATTTGTTAAATGTTGAATTTGTGAACGAAAATATATTTTAAGTATAGGTAGTTTGTGAATGTTGAATTTGTTGAATTTGTTGAATTTGAATCAAAACATATTTGTTGAATTCATAATTTGTTGAATGTTGAATGTGTTTAATTATATGTAATAATAATAATTTTCTTGTATGAAAACAAATTTTGAATCAAAACAAATTTAACGAATAATGAAAACATATTTTCGTTTCTTTTGAATCAAAACGTATTTAAGGAATAATCGTGACATTCCCTTTTATTGTCATTCCAATAAATTACCTTTGTCCTATGCAGCTAAATTAATTTTAATGCTGTTAATTAATTACATAAGAAAGAGAAACGTTAATTTGGCTGTAAAAATTATTATTAATTAGGTGATGCGGAGTAGTAATAAATTAAAATTAATAAAGTAACCAAAATAATTTGATTCGAAATTTCAATTTGTTAAGTAAGAATAAGAAATTGAAAAGTAAGGAACAAAATTTGTGATCAGAAATTGCTATGGAAGTTTTCTCATCATTTTGGCCAGGAGCAATATATATATATATATATATTTATTTTTTCAAGATAGGGATATGGCAAAATAGAAAAGTCAGATATTTCGTTTTCTTACAAAATTTTTTTAAATATTATATATATATATATATTATTGTTAATATTTTATATATTTATTGTTAATATTATATATATAATGTTTTATATATTTATTTTTAAATATTATATATATATATTTATTGTTAATATTTATTTGAAAATATATATATATATATTTATTGTTAATATTTTCTATGGGTGACCCTTTACGTAGTACACTAAAATTTTATTAACAAATTAAAAATCTAACTACTTAGAATGTTGACCCGAAAAAAAAAAGAAAAAAAAAAAAAGAATTCAAATCTAATCGGTTTGTAAAATTGATGCCACATGCCACTACGATAAGTAAAATTGGTTTAACTAAGTAAAATTTTAGTTTACTTGAATTTCATGTCCCATTTACGATTGAATTTCATTTTCGAGTTTTTCCTCCTTAAATTTCATGACATTCCCTTTTATAAATTTGATATAAATAAATGACTTTTTAAAAGTGATTCACAAAAAAATTGATATAAACATTAGAGGTCGAGTCGAATATAAACATTAGAAGTCAAAAATTTACTTTTTACCTCTTTGCGAAAAGAGGCTTTTCAAGTCGTCATGGAAAATGCTATTATGAAAACATTTGATATAAAAAAAACAAAAAAATTATTTAGGAATTATGTTTGAAAGAGTCATTCTCGATAATTTTTGAAATTTTTTTAGTTATCCTACAGTGAAATGAAAATTTTTTATTTATAAAATGGAAAAAAAATGAAAAAGAGAAATATTGATTTAGATCATTAAGCACAATAGGTCATTACTGAAAGGGGAAAAACAAAAGAAGATTGGTAGTAGTGGCATTAGAGTACAGCATAGAGTAGCTAAACCATGTTGCAATAAAAAATATATAAAAATCAAAACAATTTTTTTAAGGGTAAATTATTATTATTATTTTTTTGTTGAAGAAAATATAATTAATCTCATACTTTTGACATAATAACAATAGATTCCCTTGAGATTTTAATTCACATAACAATTAGTTCATTTTTCATCAAAAATTCGTTACTTATATGAATGAAAAAATAATATTAATGTATATTTATATTTATTTATTTCAATGTATATATATATATTTTATCAGCTAAGAAAAATTTCATTAGCAGTATTAAATTAAAAATACAGGAAGATAACATATATCTAGAGAGATTCGAAAAATACAAATTACCTCTACCATTGTTACTCCCATCCCTATAACCAATCCCTTGAGTTGACAAAATATTTTTTTTTTTTTTAACAAAAATAGAAGAACTGAACTCAACAAATAAAATTTAAGAAAATTTAAGAACTGAACTCAACAAATAAAGAATTTTAACAAAATCAAGAAAAAAAAAAATTTAAGAACTGAACTCAACAAATAAAATACATGAATCCCACAAATCAACCCACACAACCCACGGCAGAAGCCCCCATGCTGTACTGCACTCTTCTGTTCCACACAACCCAAAGCAAAAACATCTAAGAAAAATGCTTGGTAGCTCAAATTTGTGTGGCTCGAATGTCTCAAAACGATGTCGTTAATCATGAAAATTCAGACTACCCAGCATTGTTGAACAGCATGCCCTCTTGATTTTTTTATTCTGTTCCGTAGGTTTTTCACCCACTGATCCATAGCATCAGAATACCCAAACTCAAAGCATGCACTCAGTGATATTTTGATCTTTTTCACAGCTTTTTCATCCACTGATATGTGTTTCCCACTCTTGATATTTATTTCAGTATTTACTTGTCATTTGCATTAGTTTTAATCCCTTTAAACATATTTAAAAAGAAGTATAATTATATCGAAAATAAGATGCTAATTTTTATTTTTTCTAAATATTTTGAGTGTAATTTAACTTTATTTTTTGTTGTCAAGAGTTGTAGAAAACAAGAAACAAGAATGAAAATTCATCCGATTCCCTCTTATTATTATTTTTTTCTTCAAGAATTGAATAAAAAATGAAAAAAAGAAAATTCAAAACAGAATTTAAATAAGTTCTTTGATTTCTGTGGACTTCAGAAAAAAAAAAAAAAAAAACAGCCATTTAAAATACATAATTCGAAACATGCCAAAAGAGAGAGGGAAAGGTTTTTGATAGCAGTTGAAGAGAGCACAGTTTGGGCAACTATACAATAGTCCAATAAGGCATGCTTCCTAGTGTTTTTTTAGGTGCAAAAGGAATTGGGGCGACAATGACAGACTGAGCATGTTGCATTCAATTTTTCCATCTTTTTTTTCTTTTTCTTTCTACAATTCTTTACACAAATTCATGATCCAAACACAACCTAAATATCCAACAAAAACATAATATAACCAACAAAATCCAACAGTCCAAATATCAATATCTAATAGAAACATAAGACATCCAATGAACACTAACATTTTAACATTTTGAAACATAACAAGGCAAACAATTTATTATGATCTCAACAATTAAGTAATGTAAAAAGTATAACAGAAGAGTATGATGTTAATTTTGTATGTGTTGTAAGATGTTTTTCTTAAAAAGTTAACAAATCTAAAGCATTATCATTATTTTAACTCATATCTTAATTAAAAAATCAATAATGATTGTTGGATTATAATTGATGATTACTTAAATAAAGTTTTTGCGTCACAAGTCATTGTAATTGAATGAGTAGAATTTCATATAATTATTTTACAAGTACAAGGAGATATAAGTATATTGTTGCTATTTTAATGTTTTTTGTCTTAATTGAAGCAAGTATATGGACACTGTTCCAATTATTTTCTACTGGGGGGGAAACATAATTCGGGATCCCGATGAAGGCGTATCATATGATGCTGAGCCGAAAGGGATATATGCGGTGCAAATTGGCACCACGCTTAGCAATTTAGAGGAGATGTTTACGTCAAAGGTGGCAAGTTACGGGGAAAGTGTCCGATTAACCTTCAAATGTAGATATCCTTATCGCCAGTGGCAACAACACAGCAAATACAAGATATTACCGATCAATGACGATGAGGCGTTGAACACCGTATTAAGTATCGGTGCAAATTTTCAAGCGCCAAATTGTTTGGAAGTCTACATTGAGAAAGAGATTGTACAGAATATCCCGAACATGACACAGATGGATTCTCGTCCGTTCACTACATTACTGACGCATGGGATTGACACAACAGCGTTTCAGTCTCCTATGTATGACTCAGATCAATGTTATCCACTGGGCTACACACAACAGTCATTTCAGGGCCATGGTGTAGAATCAAGTTCACATGGTCGATATGGTTATGAATTTGACAATAATACACAAGATGTGCCCACATGCAGCCATCATACCACTCCGGTTGAAGTTGCTGGTAATATGGCTGAAACAGTGAATGAGGTGCAGTTTGCTGACAGTGACATGTACGGTCCCGATGCCGCCCTAAACGATGATGACAATGAAATGTGTGATGAAGAAAATGTATTAGGCGGATCAGATGATGATGATGATGAAGAATATGATGCCCAGGCTCCGGTTGACGTTGAAAATGCCCCCATTCCACCTAGAGTTGAAATCCCTTTCTATGACAACATTCACATGGGTGGTGATTTTGACATTAGTACCCGTGATGTCGTTCCCCGTAACCGGATCTGGAGCGCTGAAAATCCACAGTTGGACAGAGGAATGGTTTTTGTTGATAAGAAGCAACTTCTACATGCTGTGAAATTGTACCATGCAACAAATAATCGAGAGTATAAGGTCGTAACCTCCAAGCGAGACCTGTGGGTGTCTGCTTGCAAGCACGACTGCAGTTGGTGGTTGCGTGCATCTCTTAGTAGGAAACATGGTCTTTTTGAAATTAAGCAGTACAGGGGTCCTCACCATTGTTTATACCCACGAATGAACAGGGACCACACTAATATTAGCTCCAGTTACATTGCTTCTCATATTTTGGGACAAGTTGCGGTTAGTATAAAAAATAAATGTTTACATATATATACATATTTGTTTGTTTATAGTGTTCACATCCAGATAATCCAACTCATATTTGATTGTTGTATGCAGAATGAACCTGATATGCCAATTAAGAATGTCATCGAAGATGTCAAAAAGACCATGAACTATAGTGTATCATACAAGAAGGCGTGGCATGCAAGGGCAAAGGCAATTAAAATGGTATTCGGTGATTGGGATGAATCATATAGACAGTTGCCTAAATTCATGCATGCATTACAGACATCTAATCCTGGCACCATCGTGACATGGAAGCATAGATATACCGGGCATACAACCAGTATGCCCGTCTTCCACTTTGTTTTCTGGTCTTTCAAACCCGTCATCGATGGCTTTAGATATTGTAGGCCTGTGATAACTATAGATGGTACATTCCTATACGGTAAATACACTGGTGTGTTACTGGTAGCAACGATTGTCACTGCCAATAGCAAAATATTACCGCTTGCATTCGCTGTTGTCGATAGGGAGAGTTTGGAGTCTTGGTCGTTCTTCATTCAAAATATCAAGGAACATATTGTCATGGACCGACAGGGAGTGACTTTGATATCTGATCGAGCTGAGAGTATTTTAGCTGCTGTGAGGCGGCATTGGCTGAATCCTTCGCTCCAATTTGTTGGATATCATCGGCACTGCCTTCGACATGTTTGCAGTAACTTTAACACACAGTTCAAAAATAAGGAGCTCAAACAACTTCTGTGGAAAGCAGGGAGTGCTGATCAACGACGAAAGTGTAATGGTTACTTAGAGCAGATACAGGCTATTAACCAAGAAGCCATCAGTTGGGTCCGCAAGATGAATCCTGAGGATTGGGCCCTTGCATATGACGGTGGATATCGCTGGGGGGTATTGACCAGTAATGATGCAGAGTGCTTCAATAGCGTCTTGAAAGGTGCAAGGAACTTACCTATTTCAGCTATGGTTGAATTTACATTTCGACGACTCGTCAAATATTTTGACGAGATGGGAGCCCAAGCTGAAACTGATGTACGCAATGAGTTCCAATACCCTAGAGAGATGCAAAGAACTATGGAGGAGGGTATCGCAAGGGGAAATAGTTTCACGTTGATATCGTATGACAGGTTAGTTTGTAATGTGAACAAATTATTATTATTATGTTGTGAAGTTAATTACACCTAAAAACATGAACTTCATTACTTTGTATCAATATTGTCTTATAGGCCCCGCCGTGTATTTGAGGTGCAAACATCTTTTCGCCGTGGACGAGGTCGCAATAGACAGGTTGTGCGGATGAATCAACCCACGTGCAGTTGTGGAAAATATGAGATAAGACACTATCCATGTTCCCATATGCTCGCTGTAATGTCTGAATGCGGTGACAATCCATTCCAGTACGTTGATCCAGTATATAGGCTTCCTGTATACATGAGAGTTTGGGAAACAAAATTCAATCCAATACCGCATCAAGATTATTGGGATGATCCGCAGTGGACCTTATTGCCTAATGACCTTCGTCTGCGAGAAGTAAAACGGGGTCGTACATCTATGGCTCGTATTCCGAATGAGATGGATATATCAGACAGGCGTTTGACAGCTCGTTGCAGTGAGTGCCACCAGACAGGTCATGACAGGCGAACATGTCCGGCGCGACTTGGTCGATGAAGACTGTAATACTTACATGTTGTAATATATCATTTTGAAATTCGTCATTTGTAATAGATTATTTAATTATGTTTTTTTCAATTATTTCTTTACCTATCTATTTTGAATGTGTATTACAAAATGTGTACTTGATTGAAAATTGTGTAATGCAAAATTACAAATGTGTCTAATTTATGCAAACTTGTATAATTTATTGAAATGTGTACTAGTTTTTCACCGTCTACTTGATTCGAAATGTGTATTACAAGCTTCTATACTTAATCGCGTAGTTCTTCTATCATTTCAAAAATTCATATTTTTGAATATATTTAATATCGAATGCTATATAAATTAAAAAAATTACAAAATTGGAATTTTAAAAAATTAACCTATTAACAAAATTAACCTATTATAAAAAATTAACCTATTATAAATTAAAATTTTACTCATTGTTCACAATTACAAAATTTTATATGTATTTTGCAAAATTTATAATTTATTCAAACTTGTAGCATTACAAAATGAATATTTAAGTTTTGTCAAATATGCCATAAATGTAATCATTAATTTGGAATTGCCTTCGTGTAAGTGGCACATAAATTTATCTTTTCTCGAACCCATAACATTTACTTCATTGTATTTGACATCGTTAACTACAGGCTTCATGACACATCTACCTGAGGAGGTTCCATTGTTCAGACAGGCACATCGGGCTGACAGTATGTGGGATCGTCCGGTATGCAATAACGTTTGTTGGACTTTACGCCTACAATTAAAATACCTTGCATTTTGTTGTATATTTGGGGATAATGTTAGTATTTAAACTGGTAATTCTTTTGTGCAGGATGAGGCACGCACAGTGTTGACATGCCGTCGGGCAGATGGTGGATTGTGGGACCATCCGTTGGACCATAGAGTCTTGCAGTATCTATTACGCGCGGGATTCTATGGTGTGTATCGTATCGGGCACATTCGACTGGACCACCCACTCATCACTGCTCTCGTCGAGAGGTGGCGCACAGAGACTCATACATTCCATTTTCCGATCGGGGAGGCCACCGTCACGTTGCAGGACGTATCTGTCCTATATGGTCTTCGGATTGATGGCCGAGCAGTTACAGGAGTTGACCCATCTATCGCGATGGAGCAGTGGGTAGCCCTATGTGCTGAGCTATTGGGAGTAGCACCCACACCAGCAGATTTACAGGCAGGTAGACTGAGGGTCAGGTGGTTGGCGGAGCACTTTGCTCATCTTCCAGAGCATGCTCCAGATGAGTTGGTACAGCAGCATACCCGAGCATATATTCTGTGGCTTATTGGGGGGGTACTTCTCCCTGATAAGTCACAGAACCTAGTCAAGCTGATGTACTTGCCATTGCTGAGAGACATTGAGGAGATTGGGCAGTACAGCTGGGGTAGCGCGGCTCTGGCATGGTTGTATAGGATGCTATGTAGAGCAGCGCAGGTGGGTACGAGGGAGATTGGAGGACCACTTGTGTTGCTACAGGTTAGTAACAATTTTATTACATGTCAATTCATATTGTATGTCATATATCAGTATTGTAATTGTGTTCAAATTGCAGATTTGGGCATGGGAGAGATTGATTCGCATTGCCCCGTCTAGGCGGCAAGAGGTTGGTCCTGGTGAGCTTCCTATGGGTGAGGGGGACATGCAGATGCCCACCGGACCGCGAGGTAGCCGGTGGAGGGTTGACATGGGCCATGAGGTCGTCTCGACCCACGTAGTGGTAGTTTATAGAGACCAGCTGGACCGGATGATTGAGGGAGAGGTATGAAATTTTTTTATTGCGTTTTAGTTGTCTTATTCATTATATATGTTTTGAGTTCAGGAGCAAAATTTAATTTATTTGTCGTCATTGTAGTTTATCTGGCAGCCTTATGCTGGGGTCCTCGATACGCTCCCCGACTACTGCCGACTGGGTCAGGAGATATGGATGGCGAGAGTGCCACTTATTTGTTTTGACGTGGTTGAGTGGCATCTCCCCCATCGTGTCCTCCGTCAGTTTGGTCGGGTGCAGTCCGTGCCGGATCGGTTCGACACTGAGTGGCAGTTGCACGTCACTGATAGGCGTGGCCGAGCTGGCACTGACTGGCATCTGTTTTATATGCCATACATACAGTTGTGGGATGGCCGCCGGGACAGTATTGTACAGGCTGACTACAGCGATGAGGTGCTCCCCTCTTCCGACCCTTACATGTTGTGGTATCGGCGACATACACACCTACTAGTCGGGAATCCGAGCCACGTGTCTGAGTCTGGATATCAGGGAGTTGGCCCTTATCTTGAGGCATTGGTGAGTATCATATTATGTGTCAGATAATTATTAAAATCATACTTGCTTTACTTTCAGTCAACTGTAGCCTAATAATACGTCTGCATGTCTGTTCAGGTGGCTGGATCTGGGAGGGTGTTTCACTTGGCTGAGGACGCCCATTTGAGACGTGACGGACAGCATGCCTTGGAGGCCGTTGCAGAGATCCGGGAGTTATTGTACCAGGCATTCCAGCTTGCCCATCGGGGAGATCGTTTGCATTTCGGCCACTACGGTGTACACACTTTAGCAGCTGCTCCAGACACATCAGCGCCGTCCACGTCAGCGCCTTCCATTTCAGCGCCTGCCACATCAGTTCCTTCGACATCAGTCACCCCACCACATACTACCCCATTGATATCTGCAGATTCCCTCGGCGTACTTCATACGCAGCATACTGGCATACCTTATATGCCTGACCCTGATTGGACACCGCCCCCATACATGCATGACGTTCTTACCCCACCCACCCAGTTACCACCACCAGACAGTTCCACCGCGACCATGAGTACACATGATGCAGTTCTCACTGGCATCTCCGACGTTGATGCTGAGGGCCATATTGAGCCCCCTCCCAGAGGGCGCGGGAGAGGTCGAGGTGTTCGTCGTGGCGGACGTCGCGGCAGAGGTCGTGGTGCGGGCAGAGGCAGAGGTCGAGCTCCAGCTGCAGATCGTGATACAGTTGCACCAGATGCTGGAGTTTTACAGCTCACAGCAGTATCCGATCTTCTGCCACAGACAGGATCAGGGGCAGCACATGCAGTAGATGGGGGGTCACAGTCACAGGGTCCACACGATACGCATTTCCGATTGGGGGAGCCAGATATTCAGAGAGTCTACCGCAGGAGACCGAGAAGGGAGGTCCACGGTCGGGGTTGTGGGACTGGGGGCAGGTTAGGGCATTAGCGGGTGTGATGTGGAGTGTACAGTTTATTTTATTTATACATTTTGTTATAGTTTTTGTATATCAAACTTGTACAGATGATGTAAATGTAGCTTACTTATTTATTCGGAAAATATAATTTTACAATTTTGTTATTCTTACTTGTTTTGATGATTTCCATAAAAATGAAAACGAAAACAAAAAGGAAACAAAATAAATATGTAAACACGCACATAATTTTGTTTTCTCTTTTCTTTCACTTTTCTGAGTGATTGCATTCACTGTCTTCTTTTCATGTACAAACCAATGATAACCAAACAAGTATTTGAACAATTTGTTATATGAACATGTACTTCATTAAGTATCATTATTATATTCCACATCAATAATGCATGAAATAATGAAAGTCTAGTTGAAGTAGCGTTCTTCAAAATAATAATAACGGAGAGAAAGCAAAGGTAGAATGACAAGAAATATCCGAAAACAATTGAAATATCTCCCTTCATTGATAAGTGGTGGACAAGCATTACAAATTGCATGAATTACAGAAATGGTTTGGGCGTTCATCCAAACAATTTCATTCATTATCATCATCATCTGACATCTCAATATCAGATTCATACATAACATCCATGCTCCAGGCGTAGTACTGGTGTGCATCATCCATTAACCCATCTTCGGCACGCTCATTTGCGGTCTTCATTAGTTCGGACCTTTGCAAACGTTGGGTCATGCGATTAACCTCGTCGCGGATACGATGCAATGCCCTTTGCAACAACTGGGGAGTGTCAGTTGCCATACGCATGGCTAACCGACGAGGAAATTTAAGATTAACTTCACGACACAGCTCAACGAGAACGTTTGCTCGAGTTTTGCGAAATTCCCACTCAGCTCTCATGGTATTGACGGTGGCACGTGAGTAACGCAAATTTGGATTCATTGGGTATTCAAATTCATCTCCATCTGCAACCCAATAGCGACCCATTGCTGAATATAGATCAACCACCGTATATTTCATGATGATATTGCTCGAAATAGCTGTAAAACTTTTGTTGTGGTATGATGCGATATTTATACCATATATACACATGGTAGTTGTATGTATGAAAGTATTGTAAAGAACTATGCATCAGAGTTGTCACGTCAACTTTTATGACCTGAACAACCATCCATCAACTTGATAGGAGTTGTCACTTCGACTTTTATGAATTGTATAATTTATTGTTATTCCAAAACAAAAAGTAAAAACCTAAAAAAAATAATAAAATAAAAACCAAGTTGATTAACCGACTAAACGTCTGAATTAGTCAAATTTCTGTGCATGAAATTTTTAAAAAAAAATAAATGTGAAATTACAAATTAAAAATCTTTAAAATATTTTTAATTTTATCATATTATGTTTCAGAAATTTGTTTACTTTTTACGTGTATTGACATATTTATTAATTAGTTGTTATTTTGTTATGACACCCCCTCAAAATTGTAATGGATTGCATAATTCACAATGGCACAGTAGGTATGGTACAATAATAAAATGTAGTTCGGCGCACTGATACGTCCAATATTTGTCAGTGATGCTCACCAATTACTTGAACCGGTGTAATAATTTCGATGCTTTATTTTTTCCTCAGATGCTATGTCACTTTGTGCAGCGATGCAGTGATGCATCTGACTTTGTGCAGTGATACAGTGATGCAAGCCACTTTATGCAGTGATGCATTAATGCATGTGACTTTCTGACTTTGCCATGCTTATATAGTTTGTCACTTTTTTGCTCACATTTCGTGATGCATGTGACTTTCTGCAGCGCAAGTAAATGCTTTATTTTTTGTTATCACATTTCAGAATTCATATAAGTCACATCAATACGGTCACATGGCAATAGTGTTCATAAACAATTATGTGATGGACTAAAGGAGTAAAGTGTAATTTACCGAATAAAGCAAAAAATGCAAAGAGGAGAAAATGACATGAAGAATAATACTTTAAAACCTATTAAAAATTTAAGCATTTAAATTATAATTTTGTAAAAACACCACTTTGTACTGAAATCGTCAATTCCAAGTGACTACTTACTGTATGGCAAAAGTAAGTATGAAAAAATAGTTTCATGCAGCGATGTGACAACTCACTGCATGTTGTTTTATTTGACAACTCACTGCATGTTGTTTTATTTGACAACTCACTGCTCCAATATGAAGGGATTGCATTGTCATCATTTGGCCTACAATTATGAAGTTATTTGACAAACACGTCCGTGACTACATCAAAGGTACACAAAGTCACGGGTACTCAGTATTGCATGAAATGAAAAGCTAAAAAATAATATCACGGGTATCACTTGTTCCACAGTGCCCCAGCATGCATTATTGTCACTAGATCATCTCTACTTAACCCTCAGTATGATGTCTATAAATAGCGACACCCCCAGTCTACAATTACTATTATTATTTGTTTGTTTATTTTATGAACAATGTCTTCAAGAGGTGCAGGAAGTTCACGCCAGCAAAGAAATCCGAAAGTGTGGCTGCTACCTCCATTTACTTATGACTACAAGAGCGAAAAGTACTCGAGTCCGAAGGATTATTATGCTGGTATCCGAGCTGAGTGGGCGTTCAGGGTAACGGAGCAAGAAGGATTGTTTAATGATCTACGTAATGTTGGGGCACCGGTACCTCATCGTCGTTCATTGACCATGGCTAGACGAAATGTGAGTGACTATGAAAAAGCAGTTACCAGAATTAAGAAGGAGAACAACAGAATGTTGATGCGGAGATGTCGACATTTCATGCTTCAGTTAGCCACCGAAATGGCAGAAGCAAGCAACAGAGATTTCACAGTGATTGAGCGAAATAATGTCTTAAATAATGAAAAATATCTCTCTGACTACTACATGTCAGATGAGGAATGAGAAATCAAACACCTTTATCTTTCATATATGTTTGTATGTTGTCTCATATCTTCGTTACATAAGTGTGACACAATGTTGTTGTTCATCTAACGTACGGATGTATTTCAAGTATTTGTTTTATGAACTTGAAGTTTATGAAATAACTACATTTATAACTGCACATTTATTAGTTCATGACTTTCTTTATTGAATTGCAATGAGTTAATGAATGTTCTGGATTCACGAATGGATTAATGTATGTTGAATTATGTGAATAGTTAAAACACATAAAACATAACAGGTAGCTCGAGAAAGAAGAAAGGGTCGCCTTCCAATTCCTGGAAGTCCGGTCAAAATGATGACTCTGTTAACGAATGGGGGGTTGACATATAACTAAACTTGGGGGGGGGTGGACAAACAAGCTCAAAGCCAATGGTTGGTCCAGTTGGGGAACTAAATAAAGTTCATACAAACGAACAACCGCCTTGAACAACACATAAAACAGAACAGGTAGCTCGGTTAAAAGCTTCCCTTAACTACGACTTGTGAAATAGGGATCTTGTACATAAAGAATTTCAATTTCCATCGGGAAAGAAGAAAGGGTCGCCTTCCAATTCCTGGAAGTCCAGTCAAAATGATGACTCTGTTCAGGAATGGGGGGTTGACAGATAACTAAACTTGGGGGGCTAGACAAACAAGCTCAAAGCCAAGTGGTTGGTCCAGTTGGGGAACTAAATTTAAAACCCCATTGGTTTTACTTGATTTGCTTATCAAAATCACTATTTACAATTAATTATACACAAACAGATTTACCTTAACACCAATTTCATGTATGTGGGATTCTCAATTCAGAAAGTCACATGGCAACAGTGAATTCACTGATTTACCTTACAGTGAGCATGCCCTTATTTTGTCGGTATATGCAGGTGGATTGTCAAGTCATGTGACTTGGTGCACAGACTTTGGTTTTCTCAATTTGTTGCTCAATTTTTTAATTACAATGACAACTCAACACCAATTTGATATATGTGGGAATCTCAATTCAGAAAGTCACATGGCAACAATGAATTCACTAATTTACCGTCAGTGAGCATGCCCTTATTTTGTCGGTATATGCGGATGGATTGTCAAGACATGTGACTTGGTGCACAGACTTTGGTTTTCTCGATTTTCTAATCGATTTTTTTATTACAATGACAACTCAACACCATTTTCATATATATGGGAATCTCAATTTAGAAAGTCACATGGCTACAGTGAATTCACTGATTTACCGTCCGTGAGCATGCCCTTATTTTGTTGGTATATGCAGATGGATTGTCAAGACATGTGACTTGGTGCACAGACTTTGGTTTTCTCGATTTTCTAATCGATTTTTTTATTACAATGACAACTCAACACCATTTTCATATATATGGGAATCTCAATTTAGAAAGTCACATGGCTACAGTGAATTCACTGATTTACCGTCAGTGAGCATGCCCTTATTTTGTTGGTATATGCAGATGGATTGTCAAGACATGTGACTTGGTGCACAGACTTTGGTTTTCTCGATTTTCTAATCGATTTTTTTATTACAATGACAACTCAACACCATTTTCATATATATGGGAATCTCAATTTAGAAAGTCACATGGCTACAGTGAAGTCACTGATTTACCGTCAGTGAGCATGCCCTTATTTTGTTGGTATATGCAGATGGATTGTCAAGACATGTGACTTGGTGCACAGACTTTGGTTTTCTCGATTTTCTAATCAATTTTTTTATTACAATGACAACTCAACACCATTTTCATATATATGGGAATCTCAATTTAGAAAGTCACATGGCTACAGTGAATTCACTGATTTACCGTCAGTGAGCATGCCCTTATTTTGTTGGTATATGCAGATGGATTGTCAAGACATGTGACTTGGTGCACAGACTTTGGTTTTCTCGATTTTCTAATCGATTTTTTTATTACAATGACAACTCATTTCTTATTAATATATGTGGGATTCTCAATTCAGAAAGTCACATGGCAACAGTGAATTCACTGATTTGTGAATTCAGAAAGTCACATGGCAACTGTGAATTCATAAAGTCATGTGACTTCGTACAGAGTATTTGCTTTTCTCTGTTTTTTCAATGTACTGACAACTCATACATTGTTCATTTATGTGGGATTGTCATGCAGAGGCATCTTTCTAAAGTCGTTCATAACCAACTATATAAACGAGTAAAGGTGAAGACACAACCTTACAACTCATTTCGCCCTACGAAATTATCATTTATTTGCTTTAAAAAAATTAGCATGGCTACATGGTTCATGGGAGGGAGTGGTGGGAATCGCAGAGGTGGTACGAACTTGCAAAGGGGTGAAAGTTCACGACCAGGAGGGGGGAGGGGAAGTGGCGATGCTGAAGATGAAACACCATTTCCTTTGTTAGATGCCTCTTGTGCTTATCATGATAGGTTTGGGAAGCGACATTTTGTCATGCCCAAGTACTATCGAGATCCATGTGGTTTGGTGGAGGAGCCATCAGAGAATCAAACAGGATATGGTTATGCAAATGCTAGACTTCTGAAGTGGCCCGCACTATTTATAGAGCGAGTGCAAAATGAAAGGTTATGTCGGGAAAGACGACTGAAGGTGCCAAAAGCACGTTCTGTTGAGATCCAAAAAGAAGATCCTAATAATGTTGATCGACTATGTCAAAGACTACAACGTGAGATTTCTCAAATGGGTCGTAGGTTGGCCCGCGATATGCAGCTACTCATAGTTAAGAAGGATGCCCAGAAGAACAAAACAGAACCAAATGATGCGGCTATCAAGGCTATCATGGAGGATCCTCAGCTTGTCTCTGACGCTGAGCTTTCGGATTGTTCAGACTCTGAGCCACCTACCGATTTAAGCGCGAATTAGGTGTTAATGTCTACACTTTGGCAATATTAGGTCATGCATTCATATGTAATGTCTGTGTTAGAGTAAGTGTTTCCGTAATGAGTTTGTCAGATTGTCTACCTAATATTTGTCTGTCTTTTTTTATGTTTATCTACGTATTGTGTGTTAAGTTCATGGTGTCCACAATGTATTCTTGTCCGAGACTTATGTCTGTACTACTTATGTCTGTACTACTTATGTGTTTTTTCTTCAAGGTTTTATGAATTACATTATCACCTTCTAACCTAAAACAAAGACAACAGGAAAAAAAAAAATTATTTAAATGAAAACGGCTTTAGTAAAGCCAAAACAAATTTCTGAATAACACATTCTAACCCAAAACGAAGACAACAGAAACAATAAAAATTAAAAAACTTTACATGAAAATGACTTTAGTAAAGCGAAAATAAATTTATGAATTACATTATCACCTTCTAACCCAAAACAAAGACAACAGAAAAAAAAAAATATTATTTACATGAAAACGACTTTAGTAAAGCCAAAACAAATTTATAAATAACACATTCTAACCTAAAACAAATACAACAGAAAAGAAATAAAAAATAAAAAACTTCCCATGAAAATGACTTTAGTAAAGCGAAAAGAAATTTATGAATTATATTATCACCTTCTAACCTAAAACAAACACAAGAACAACAAAATAAATTTACTTTAGTCAAACCAAAAAAAAATGCTGCATTACACATTCTAACCCAAAATAGAAGACAAAATAAATTAACATGAGAACAGTTTTAGTAAAATAATTTTAACCTAAAAATTTATTCTGAAATACATTATCACCAAAATAATGACAACAGAGAAAAAAAAAAAAATTTCACTTAAAACAAAGTAAAACAAAAAAATTTATGTTAAAAATAAAACTTCACTTAAACTCGCGGTTAGAAAAAGCGAGTTCAGAAGAAAAAAAATTTTAACCTAAAACAAACACAAGAACAACAAAATAAATTTACTTTAGTCAAACCAAAAAAAAATGCTACATTACACATTCTAACCCAAAATAAAAGACAAAATAAATCAACATGAGAACAGTTTTAGTAAAATAATTTTAACGTAAAAATTTATTCTGAAATACATTATCACCAAAATAATGACAACAGAGGAAAAAAAAAAAATTTTCACTTAAAACAAAGTAAAACAAAAAAATTTATGTTAAAAATAAAACTTCACTTAAACTCGCGGTTAGAAAAAGCGAGTTCAGAAGAAAAAAAATTTTAACCTAAAACAAACACAAGAACAACAAAATAAATTTACTTTAGTCAAACCAAAAAAAAATGCTACATTACACATTCTAACCCAAAATAAAAGACAAAATAAATTAACATGAGAACAGTTTTAGTAAAATAATTTTAACGTAAAAATTTATTCTGAAATACATTATCACCAAAATAATGACAACAGAGAAAAAAAAAAAAAAATTTCACTTAAAACAAAGTAAAACAAAAAAATTTATGTTAAAAATGAAACTTCACTTAAACTCGCGGTTAGAAAAAGCGAGTTCAGAAGAAAAATAAATTTTTATGAAATCGCGTTTACAAACTGCGAGTTCAAAGAAAAAGAATTTTTGATGAAATCGCGTTTACAAACTGCGAGTTCAAAGAAAAAGAATTTTTGATGAAATCGCGATTACAAAATGCGAGTTTAAACGAAAATTAAATCGTGTTTTGGAAACGCGAGTTCAGAACGAATTTTGGGATGAACTCGTGCTCGGAATGGAAGGGTAAAAAAGTTTAATTAAACTCGCGGTTTGTAACCACGAGTTCTTAAGTAAACTCGCACTTTGTAACAGCGATTTCAAGATTTGGCAACTGCGGGGCAAAAAGTGTTGAACTCGCGATTTGGAACCGCGATTTAGCCTATTTTGGGAATTCTTTGAAAAATAGACTTAGTTTGGGAATTCCTTCACTGTTTAGGCTTATTTTGGGAAATGCCTCCGTTTTCTGGGTGGAGTCGAGTTCTCGAAGTCAGATCTCCTTCGATTCAGTCGACTAGGGTTCGCGCTTCGATCTTGCTTGGCAAAGGTGAGTTTCAGCCGTATCCGTTTGTATCTAGTCGTATTCCGGCCGTATTCTGCACCCGTACCCGTGTCGTGTTGTGTAACGTGCGGACAGAAAAGATGTTGGATGAGGAAGGATTGGGAGATGTTTGAAAAGATTAAGATTTTAGGAATTATTATAATATTACATTATTGTTAAAGATTTTATTATTTTGGAACACAATTAGGATATTTGGAAACTCTTTTAAGTAGGAAATTTTTAATTGTTGCCTTGTTTTGTGTTTGGTTGGGGATTTTGGAAAGAGATTTAGAAAGGAAAATGGAAAAGGTGTGTGATACTATCTAAATTGTAGGTATATGTTACAGATTAAATGGCTTCTGGGATTAATGATATCATACAGAATGAAATAAAATTATAGCGTTCAAGATAATGCGCTATCATAACTGATAATAACTGTTCTTAGGAATATTTATTGTTCATTTGTAGCAATCTGTTTGAGATATGGAGGATACTATTGTCATTATCTACCTTAGTAGGATAATTCTGTTCTAAAAATGTTTCGACACCTCTACATATGTTTCATATTGCTATAGATATAGATATAGATATAGATTATACTACCTATTCTTTTTTCCATTGTTAATTACATAGTTTTTTTCTTCTACTTCTTCGTAGATATAGTTTATTATTATTATTGGCATTTATGGTGATTGAAATCATGCAGAAACTCGAACAAGTTGGAAGTTGACCACTCGCACAATGGGAGAAGTGGTAATGATTC
Organism: Camellia granthamiana; assembly: GCA_036172215.1. Classification (NCBI taxonomy): domain Eukaryota; kingdom Viridiplantae; phylum Streptophyta; class Magnoliopsida; order Ericales; family Theaceae; genus Camellia; species Camellia granthamiana. The sequence continues at coordinate 91,454,624 of CM069908.1, read as the reverse complement.
ACATGCCTCCATATGGTTATTTCTTAAAGAAATGTTGAATTGCAACTTATGGCTGGATTATTGTGTTAGTTTTGTTTTGTCTACCCATGTGGTGTACTCAGCTTCTTGCCACATGTTGTTTTTATGGGAGATATGAAATGGAAAACATTGTTAAAATTATTGTTTGCAGGAATGATTTGTAGCTTACAGTAAGATTACTTGTTAATAACAATTAAAAGATAATGATTGCTATTTTACGATAAAATTTGAAAACTTTAGTACAATTGTTCCTCCATGGTTCAAGACACAGGCTCTTATTTGATGCCCACCCTTGGTTCTCACCCGCTTGCATTGAGTTCCATCCCATGCCTAAAGAAGGATAATAAATGCTTGGTGAATTTGAATCATGTTTGTAACAATGCATGTGACTACATCAGAAAGATGCTTATTCCCCAGTCAAGCTTTAAATCAATGGTGGATGGGCAGTGGTAGTAGCGGAAATAATGGGTCCGTGGTGATGGGTGAGTGGTGGGTGGGGAAGGGAGGGGGATGTGTTGGTTTATTCATGTATATGTATATATATATATTAATATATACAGAGAGGGGTGTATATGTAAGTATTTATAGAGGTTTAGTTTAAAAGACATGAAGTGGATGAGGGTATTTCTGTCAATTTACAAGTGCCATTAACCGATGTTAGCAGTGTGTTTTAGTCCACAAACTACATGGGGTTAAGTGGAATTTGCCCTAAAAAAATTTCATCCAAACTAGAATCAAGAATTGTAATATTTTCATCTGAACTAGAATCAATAATTGTAACCTTTTCATGACATTTCACAGAAGAAACAGCCTATTCCAAAGACTAGCCCCAACTTCTTCCCTCATTAAAAAACTGTGATGTCTCCCTCAATTTCTTGCACCCATTGGATTTCATAACCAAACAATGAGAGAGATCTCTAGACACCTATGGCATGTTCCACCAACAATACACCACCCTTCTCTTCTCCACCAAGATCTGCCAAGTTGAAGGTCTTCAAGGCCACTGGAAGAATCTTTCTTCATCCTTTTGTGAAGGCTCATACAGTGAAAGATCTATTTTTATCATTTTGATATAATCTGTAATATTTTGGTGAATGAAATCATATGTTTCTTATTTCTTTGTGTTGTGCTTGGTAAAGGATTTTCCCTTGTTTGGCCTTCTTTTTTGTGAAATACTGTTTCCCTGTTTTCCCTTTTTATTTCAGAAAAGTAATGATTTTGATTGTATACAATTTTTTTTCTTTGGGTTTAAGTAAAATAACTTCACTTTTGTTTTGGTAATTAAAATTTTGTGTTGTGTTACAGAATTTTATACAGGAGGAAGATGTACGATTAGAGACTACTCGGGCTAGATGTACCTGATCTCAATTTATATTTTTCCTACTCATTTTTGATTAAATTATATATTTTAGTCCTTGCTTCTTTGATGTAATTAAAGCTGTGTTGGTTTTTGGCAGTTTCAAATGTCCTACGAAGGCATAGCGAGTTAACGGAGCGCCTTTCAAGGTATAATTTTTCGGAAACTACCAAGTGTTTATTTGGGATGCAGTTATATGTACTGCTGTAGTCCTGGAAGTGTTATGTGCTTCTTAAGATATTGGAGTATGCAAGTAATAATGTTTATGTTCAATTGACTGGACAAATGAAATTCGCTAGTTAAAGGTTCCGGAGTAGGTTTATAACATTACTTTTTCATACACTTGGAAATGCAATAATGTGAAATGTTATAACCAGTAGGGTTTAGGGCTGCAAATGAGCCGAGCTTGTTTGCTTATCGATCTCTTTTATCGAGCTCGAGTTCGGCTCGATAAGATTTTTTTTATTATTATTTATATTATTTAATACATAAATAATGTATTTATGCTATTATTTATATATATTTATATATTCCTTAATATATAAATAATATATTTATTATGTAATTTAAATAATGATAAATGAGCTGAGCTTGACAAGCTGAGCTTATTCAAGTTTGAGCTCGGCTCGTTTACTAAACACGCCTAATATTCAAGCTTGAGCTCAGCTTGGCTCATTTACTAAACGAGCTGAGCCGAGTTGAGCTAGCTTGCGAACAACTCGGTTCATTTGCAGCCCTAGTTGGGTTATAATATTTCATCTTTCTCGCACTTCGTTTGTTGTTTTCTTTAGGAAATACTTGTTCTTTGATCAAAGAATGGGGATTATGTTTAATTTCAATTAATATTTTTCCAATTTTTTTTGTTTAGTTTCAACTTTTGTTTGTTCTTTCAAACTTGCCTTTACTGGCTTCTCTGGGAGACATACTGTTTCTGTTCCTTTGGAACTCCAGTCGCTCCAATTCCACCTTAGAACTTTGTGTTAAATTTTACATGTTAACAGTTTTTTTGGTTTGGTCGTATTTTGATCATTTACGTTATTTCCTATCTAAGTAGTACGGACACGGATCCAGACACAAAAATCTTTAAAAAAATGTAGGACATGACATGTGGGGTACACACTCAAAATATATAATTTTATATATTTATTATAAAAATATATATGTAATTTGCCAGGTGATTCTGACCTATTGAAAGTTTGTTTAGTTTGAATTTGCCATATGGATCAATCATAACAATTTCTTACTATTGAAAAAATTCTATCCATAACTATTTCTTGCCTCTAAGGTTGTAACTTGTAGCTTTGTCATGTAGTCTCCCGCCTATAGCTGTATCCTTGTCTGTTGAATGAAGAACCTGTTAGAATATTTTATTTTATTTTTCTGTTTATGTCATATCAGTCTCATGCATATAATTACTAACAATCTTATAAGAATTGTACAGTGTGGGAGTTCGAAAGTATATTTAGTATGCATGTAACAATGCAAAAGTGATAATGATGAAGGATAGCTTTTAGAAACTTTGATAAATGTTACGTATGATTGATTTTGTGGTGGGTTTGAGGTTTAGGAAAGCTTTGCAGTTTAGGGATCTAGAAGGTAGAAGAGAGAATTTAGGGTTTTGTGCAAGTTTTTGGCCTGATTTGGAAAAGGGGGTTTCTGGATTTGAAGAGAGAAGGTGGTGATGGAAGCCTGGACAGCCTTAATTATAGTTAGAGTGAAGGTCACTAGGTTAGGGATGGGCTTAAGGTTGATTAGAGCTTAATATGTTATGCTTTATGGCTGAAAGATAGGCTATTTTGGGGATGTGAATATGACTCCGAGAATAGTATCCTGAGTTTTTGCAAAAAGAAAAAAGTAGAAGAGCAGAACAAAAAATAATAGAGTCAGAAGAAAGGTTTTGCTCTTGCAATAGTCAAGCAAATTCATGCAAAGACAGTCTTAGTGGTGGTTTGGGATGATCTAAATAAGTGCACTTTTTGACTTTTTATGAAATATGGGTTGGGTATGGATTGGGTTTGAAGTGATGTGATAGAGAAGGGATGTGACTTAAATAAGATAATGCGACTTAAATAGGATAGTGACTTTTTGACTTTTTTAGGTTATGACAAACAAGGCCTTAAATTTTTGTAAGTCAAATTTGTAATAAATATAACTATTGCAAAAATATTTTTGGGCTAATAAAACTTCTCTTAATTTTAATAGGATGGTAATGCAAAACTAAGAATATAATAAAATTTGACTACTTATAAACTATAATATCCTAAACTAAACCTAAGAAAATCACAATAGCCTTAGGTTCTTAAAATAGGACCTTCTGCCCTTAACTAGTACTAAAACCTAATGAAACATAAATAGATATGTCCAACAACCTACTAACTTGAGAGAACCGTAAAATGAAAACTCAGAGAAACCTCAAACATTATTTTACAATGTCCAAGGCATGCTCCATGTGATAAAAATTTGCCCTTGTTCTTTTTTGCATGCTCCACGTCAGATATAAACAAAATCTTTGCATATCATAGGTTGAGTAGTTAAATATATACAGACAAACATAAAAGTGTTACAAAAATAAGATGGGTACTAAATTTTTTTATGAAGTTATGAGTGGGTTTTTAATTTTTTTTATTCATGTTTACTGTTTGTTGTGTATGTTTTTATTCATAATTTGATTTCACATCTTGAGTACATATAATAGAAGAATGACTTTGATCTTGGAAGGGTGTAGATTCTAAAACTGATTGGATTTCATAGGGATTCTGACAAAATGATATTTGAGCGTCTACAAAAGGAGTTCGAAGCTGCACGTGCTGCTCAAACTCAAGGTATATTTGACAATAACTTTTGAGTTTTCATTGTAATGATTATTGCTCTCGATAGTGTGTGTCTATGGTGTCGGGCTTTGCTTCTGTTCTGTTTTATCATTCATTTGTCTTTATGTTTTACTGCACAATATATAAATTGTACGAATCTTAAGCAATTTTGTCACTCGTTTCCTCGTTTGTCCTTTCTTAATGGTCATAAGATCTCCTTGAAACTAAGGCTGTTTTCTGTAGAACATGATCAGAGTTCAATGTATGTTTTTTTCTTAGTCAAAGGTTTAGTATGGATCTTTTGTTAGTTTGGGTGTAAATCTCATCATTCATGGAGTAAGGTGCTTTTCTCTCTCATTGTTTTCTCTGTTGTTTTCTGATTATTTATCTGCTACATTGCTGTCACTCTTTCTTGATTCTCTTTATTTTTTTCTTCAAATCCACCAGTGTTTACCCCCTTAAATGGATCATTCATTTTGATTACCAAAAAAATAAAATAAAATCCACCAGTGTTTTGTTGTGGTACAGGTACAACCCTAGAATTCAAGGGCACTAGGCTGTCATGCATCACAATAAGGTGCCAAATGTTGATATAAATCATTCACATATTGAAATCGGAAAAAATACAAAACGAGTAAAAAAAAAAGAGGGAATAAATTAAATTTGCCGCTGCTTCTAGAAATTACCTAAACTGAAAATGTGTTCACAAGAAAATGGGCTTAATGGATACAAACAGCAATAGACAGATACACATTCCTGAATATGCTGCTTGATTAGGGAGATTGAGGACCTGAAAACACTTGCACTTTTCTCTTGTCATGAATATCGCAATCTATGAGAATACGGTCAGGTGACAAAATATGTCTTTCTACCTTTATTTGAGGAACTTGATTGATTTTTTTTTTTTTTTTTCCATATATATATTGTCACAAATGCCTTTTTGATGGAATTGCATGCTTACTTTACTGTGATGGGTTCATTATTTTTGAAAATCAGCAATGGGCTTTGGGGATTTCGTTCAGGGCCAAATCTTATATTGGTTCATGGGCCTATGTTTCACTTGCTAAAGCACTTAAAAAAAAAAAAAACTTTTTGATTGTCTGAGTTTTATGGTTCCATTCAGAATAGAAGTAGTAAACTAAAATTTTAAGCTCAACATATCCCAGTACTTTGTTGGTTGGAGAAATTTTGAATGGAGTTCAATCTAATAGCCTTCTGCAACATCACGAGTTGTTTGTTTATAAGATCCATGTGGGAAATCTTAGCGTGTAAGGTTGCACAAAAATTCATGAAAATAATGTCCTGATTGAATGTAGGTCACAACTTCACAATTAATTGTTTATGGGTTTTGTTGTTAGAATCGTGTGATTCGCAATTCGAATCGTACGATTCAATTCGATACATATGCAAATCGATTTGAACAGGTTGGTAGAATCGGAAATGGTACAGAATAGACTGCGAATCGATGAATCGCATGAATTGCTAAATCATGCGAGTCAGATTCTCGTGGGTTGACCCATAATTTTCTTGGAGCCAATTGGCAAAAATTGATTTCTGGCCCATTTTTTTTTGCTTTTTTCTGCTAGATGATGGGTTAACTTGTCTTCTAACTTGAACATCCAAGACCCATTGTCTGTATTTACTCCCAAAAGACAAAAACCCTAGAAAAATATTGTTCTCCTTCTCTCTGCTTCGATGCTTGCTGTGTCACTGTTTGGTGGCCCCTCTTCAACTTTATGCTTCATTCGGTGGTCCTTCTTGGGTCTTCAACTTGCAGAACTTTATTAAAGTGTGGTCTTCTTGGGTCTTCAACTTTATGACAGCTACTAGCAGACAAGCTTTATGGTATTATAAATTGCTATATTGACTTTAAACTTTTCTACTACTTTATTGTTGTGTACTGTGGTACTGGAGCTGCTGTTTGTTGGGTTTTTGGTCATGTAAAGTCAATATTTTGCTTTCTTTGGTGAATAAGAAAAATATGAAATGAAAAAAAAAAAAAAAAACATGGGACACAGGATTCGACATGGGACCATTGTATCCGTGTCAAAGATGACAATAGAATGCATTCAAGATGTAATTATTGTGGAAAAGATTACTGGGGTGGGGTGATTCAAATGAAAAATCATTTAGCCAGAAGTCATGATAATGTTGGTGTGTGTAGTCAAGTTTCTGAAGATATTATGAATATAAGTAGAAAAAACAAAGTCAATGTTATAGATGTTGATTGTTTTGAAGAAAGAAATGTTGAGGGGGAAAGTAAGGGGGGACAATGGAATCATATGTCACAAAGGGAGGGCAAAGCAACAAACTTTGAATCCAATGGTAAAGCAAAGGGAGCCCGTGATTAGAGATATTTTTTAGAGTCATTTATGGGCATGCATTGGCTTTTAATTTAGTAAAAAGCCCATTGTTTAAAAAGATGTTGAAGTCAGTTGGTGAGTATGGTGTGGGATTGAGAAAAAGGAGGTTCATCATGTCAATGCAAGTTTAGAAGTGTATAGGAAGGAGTGGAAGGAGAAGTGTTGCACTATAATGTCCGATGGATGGACCGATGGAAAGTTTTGCTCTCTTACTAATTTCCTTGTTAGTAGTCCAAGTGAAACGGTGTTTATTAAATCAATAGACACCTTCGGTGCAATTAAAAATTCTATGAAATTATTTGAGATGCTTGATGACATTGTAAATGAAATTGGGGAAGAAAATGTGGTTCAAGTGGTAACTGATAGTGCATTGGCCTATGTGGTGTCGGTAGATTATTGGAAGAGGAGAGGACTAAATTGTTTTGATCCCCATGTGCAGCACATTGCCTTGACTTAATGTTAAGTGGCATAGGTGAGTTGACGGTTTGCAAAGATACAATAACTAAAGCCAAGGAAATTGCTGTGTACATTTATAGGCATGCTTGGGTGCTTGATTTGTTCAGAAAATTTACAAAGAATAGGGAGTTGACAAGACCCGTGGTTACTAGATTTGCCACCGCCTTCCTTACTTTAAAAAGTTTCCAAGATAGAAAGCTCCAACTTAGAGCTATGTTTGCTTCAGAAGAGTAGGCTGGAAGCACCTATTCTACATCTGTTAATGCAAAAAAGACACAAGGAACAATCTTGGGAGGAGTTGGATTTTGGAAAGCAATCAAGTATTGCTTGAAGTGTGTGCTCCCTTTGGTGAAAATTTTGAGGCTTGTGGATGGTGATGCAAAGTCGACAATGAGATTTATTTACGAAGCTATGGATAGAGCGAAGGAAGAAATTGCTTCAAACTTCAACCATGTGAGGGGTAGATATAAGCGCATTTGGGAAATTATTTATACTAGATGTGATTTACAACTCCATGGGCCTTTTCATGCAGTGACATATTACCTTAATCCCATGTAAGTTTTTTACTCTTTTTGTCTAATTATTTGTGTGACTTATTTACAAAATGTGTAATGAAATTTATTTATGAAGTTAATCTTTCTTTCTAGGTTTCATTATCAAGAGAACTTCACTGTGGATACGGAGGTGAAAATTGGTTTATTTAGAACCACAGAGAGGATGTATCCGGATATAGCGGATAGAGTGAAGTTGATGAGCAATTAGAAAAGTTCAAGAAGAGGGTATGTTTGGTATGAGCATGGCCATCTTGACAAGGGAAAAGAAGCAACCTGGTAAATTTTGATTATGAAATTGTATATTTACAATTTCACAATAATTACGTTGGCATGCATTATTCTCTAATATCTCTTTATCATTTTATTATAGCTCTATGGTGGGAAAGTTAGAAAAGAGTGCAAAGAGCTTCAAGAGCTGGCTATTAGAGTGTTAAGCGTTACTTGTAGTGCCACCGGGTGTGAGAGAAATTGGAGCACTTTTGATTATGGGCACTCCAAGAAAAGAAACCGATTGGGGCAACAAACGGTTGAATGCTTTGGTTTTTGTGAAGTATAACATTCAACTTGAGTTGAGGCAAATTAAGAGACAAGAAAGGGGTGAGACTTATGATCCTATTTATTTATCAGATATGGTATCCGATGATGAATGGATTACCGAGAAAGAAGATCCATGTCTACCCGAAGATCATTCATAGATGGACATCCAAGAGTGCTTCGAAGATGATGGAGGAGCAACAAGTAGCAAAAAGAGAAAGAGGTATAATTTTATATTTGAAATAAGTTAATTTCAAAGATTTAGTTTCTATGCTTAATTTATCAAAAAAAATAAAAAAAATAGTTTCTATGCTTTAACCTTTGCTTGCTCATTTGTAACCTTATTTTTTTAATATAGGACCAAGAAATTTAAATGACGATAAGAGGAAAACGAAAAGTATTTGAAGATGATGATGAAGTTGAATTGATTGAAGGTGGAGAAGAGGAAGAGGAAGATGAGTTTGATGAAGTGATTATGGTAGATGATGATGAAGAGGATGACTCCGATGTTGACCTTGGAGATGATGAAGATTGACTAATGAAGAAATGAAGGCTTTTTAGAATTTTTTAATTTGTCTAATCTAACTTTTGTTTTTGTATGGTCTCTTTTTGACTCAAGTTGCAAGTATAGATTAGAGTTTTGAAAAGTTTAGTACTTGTGAACCTTATTTATGATCTATGATGCACAGACACAGACACAAGACACAGACACGGACACGGACACGGACACGGACACGCAGACACGTAAATTTTCAAAAAATAGAGACACGACATGCTGGAGACACGCTCAATATATATAATTTTATTTATTTATTATACGTCTAAAATAAAAATAAAAATAAAAAATTGTTAGAAGGTAATTAAAAATACAAAATAATATAAAAGCCAATGCCATATTTAAGAATCAAATATTGATTCTTATAAAATTGCATAATAATAAAATTAATAAATACATTACCAAAAGATTTTTGTTGGTGTGGAGTATTTTATTATTATAATAGAAGATGTGTGAAGGTGAATGCATTAGTGAGGTTAGTGGGCTGGTGGTGGCTTCGTGGGATGGTGATCTTTAGTGGGCCCACAAACCTATTATATATATTAAAACAAATCAATATTTGTTTCCATTGGTAAAGAACAAAAAACAAAGAAGAGAGAGAGGAAAAACGAAGAGACAGACAAGGAAGAAAAACGAAGGCGAAGATGACAGATGAGGAAGAAAAACGAAGGCGACCGAGGAAGAAAAACAAAGAAGACAGAGGAAGAATGAATAACAGAAGAAACGAATCGAAGAAAAGAACAAAACGAAGAATGAAGAACAGGTTAGGGCTCTCTCTCTCTCTCTCTCTCTCTCTCTCTCTTGTCTCCAATGGGTTAGGGCTTTGATCCACCTCTCGATTTTTCAAGCTTTATGTTGTTACAGAGTGTCCAAACATGTCTTGGCGTATTGAAAACGTGTCCGGCTAGAAAAATTTTAAAAAAAATAGGGGACACGTTTGGTAGAGTGCCTGACACGTGTCCACTGCGTGTTTGTATCCGACATGTGTCGACTGCCTCCGGCAAGGTGTTTGTGCTTCCTAGTTCATGATTATATATTCATAGAATCATATTATAATGAATGTGGATTGCCATACATGTATAATGTGGATTTACATAAATTATATCATAAATGCATAAATATAATATAGGATCATAGATCACAGTGGGGCTCGGACTCACATCTCTTGTCATAGAAGCGTCTTACCTATTTGGACCATGTGATCATCATGTAAAATAACATTTTATTTATTGAAGTCTAAATATTTCATGTTTATAATATTTAAGTATAAATAGGTTTTTCTATGTAATTTAGACAAAGTGACTGAATCTTTACGATTCACAATTCGATTCGATTTGCGATTCGGTACGTGGCCATTTCGATTCACGATTCGAATGCCGATTTGACAACTACATTCACGAGTCACGCTGATGACAAGACTTGGGCTGTCATTTAAGGAAGCACATAATGCCAAAATATTTATAATCCCAATATACTTTTAACCTATCTCAAAACACTTTTTACATATTTCAATACATTTTTTTACACATTTTCCAAGATTAACAACAGCTGTCTTAAACATTTTTCATTGTTTATTTATAGTTTTGTTTGCTGAATTATTTCACATCTATATCTTTAGTTTAAGTCTTATATCCAATCCCAAATAATGGAGTGAATATCTTTTTAATCATTTTTCGTTTCTGTGTTTTTTATGTTTAATGTTTCCTTTTCTTTGCTAACACTTTATGTAATTTGCAATGCATGATTATAACGTTGGCGCATGATATAATGCATGGTTTTTAGCTTTAACTCCAATTTACAAATTAATGGGGTGGAACTCAGGGTTCATTTGAAGAGCTGAGAAAGAAGAAACTTCTGTGTATGTGTCTGTTTGCGTGCATCATGTGCACAACTTTTTTTTTTCCCGGATTGGTTATATCGTTGTCCATGAGACATACTGGTTAATAGATTGTTATAATTGTGTGGTTTTTCGTCAATGTTTTGACTTGTTGATGTACATATAATAGCTTGCTTCTTAATAAATGATTCTTCTTCTCATCAGTATCTTTGTTGCCATCACCATTATTGCCATCTTCTTCTTCTTCAGAATATTTTGTCTGCACAATCTTTATGATAAGGCAAGACAACTCTGTCTGTCATGCACTGGTTTACCTTGTTTTGAACTGTCGATGTAGATTTAGTGGTTTGCTCTAATGTCACTGATTTTAAGGTGTCATCATTTTGCGGTTACCATCATGGTCACCTTCTTCTTCTTCTTTGAATGCTTGTGCTAATAAGAAACAACTTCCTGTCTGTCAGATTTTCTGTCTTATGCATAGATGTGGCCACCTTTTTTTGGAGTGTGCTTGATGCCTGTAGTGCATGCACTATACTGGTTTTTAAAGTATGGTATTTAGAGGACACTTCACGTGGATGCATAAACAGATTTGGCAGTCTAGTTGTTGCATTACCATTTAACTAGTGTAGCTCTTGCAAACTCTCACTCTTTCTTTGATTTTTAATTTTGATTTTTTTGAGCACCCATTGCATAAGTGTGATATATTGCTTCTTTAATAAAAAGTTGTTTATTTTGCAGAAATTTCTTTAGATGGTGAGCAATGGAATGACGGGTTGTTAGCTACAATAAGAGAGCGGGTATTTTTCTATTGAAGGCTTTTGATGTGACTGGATTTTCCTGTTTCTCCTTTGAGCATGGATTAGATGATTGAAATGGTTGATGACTGATAACCTACATATTCCTTAAATTGGTTAAATTACATCTTGTTAAATCAGAATTCTTCTCCTCCTCATCTTCCTCTTGTGCTGCTTCTTGGTTAAAAGCACCTGTTCCATATTTACATTTTCTTGCTTCATTAAAATTATTGTGGTTGCTCTGGGGATTATATCAGGTTCACATGGAGGTTGAAAGAAAAGCAATGCAGGGGGATGCCAACATTCTGCCAGGTCTTCATTTTCATGAAAAAATTACATATAAAGTTGGAACTAAGGTATCTATTACACTAGTAGATTTGGCTAAAAGATTTCCTTATTCATCACATTTGTATCACATCTTCCAGAGGATCTATTTATATTTGTTCAGCAAAATACTGAGGTTGATAAATATGAGTAAACAATTGCTACTTGCAGCTTGAATAAAACTTTACATGTGACATTGACCCCTTTGTGCATCATGAGGATTATTTGATGTGAGGGTAATAGGAGATCTTTCTGTGGAAGCGAGAAGTGTATGTATAGTCTGAGGAGTGCCATAACCTGGATCAAATTTTGGATTTTGTTGATAATCTAGTTTTGTAAGTGCATATAATGTAATTGGTGCGTGCATATAATGTAATTGGTGCATACATATATATCCTTTGCGACTTCAAAGCAGGTTTTTTGTCTGATGTAGTTGGAGTTTGGAGTAAAGAAAGAGAGTAGGGACCAATCTAGTGTAAGTAGGAAATGAAAAGCCAGATTTCTCTAGATACGCATTATATGACCAGTAAAGGAGTAACATTGAAATCGAAATGTATAGAGCTACTGGGGCAAGTTCGTGATGGATGACCTAAACCCTACCCTACCCCAAACTCGTGTCAGGTTATATATCTCTCCCAGTCACCCGTCCCTACCCAGTTATTTAAGTCCCAACCTTGTCCCATTAGAGGTGAGGTGGGGTGGGGTGGGGTGGGTCCCTGGATTTGCGGGTCAAATTGCAATCCATAGTCATACTATTATTTAGCAGAATGACCTTATTCAAATATTTGCTGCCTTTTTTTCTTTTATTTTCTTTTTTCCCTCTGTTTTATTTCTATATTGCAGGTACAACTCAAACTAAGTCAACAAAGTCTAATCCAACTATTTGTGATTTGCACGTTAAATCCTTTTTCCCCATATCTGAATTAGTTACTAAACCACTTTATTTATTTGGCTGATATACCTAAATAAGTGTGACTAACATGCTATGTTATTATCCTAAGTTGCAGTAAAGGTGGGAAGTCATTGAAAAAAGAAAAAAACCATAATTGCCTTGGCACTTAGTTTCTCAGCCTTTAAATTCTTAAACAGTACTCTGAAAATTTGTGTTGAGAAGTTTTTTGACTTAATATGGAGTTCAATATGCATGTCTAACTTAGTAAATTTGATCTCAAAACTTCTGAAGCAATAAATATCTTGATTACAACTTTTTAAAGAGGAAACTTTTGGGAACTTCCTTATGGGACTTACAAAAATTTGAACCACGAATCAGTTTCTCTCTTCTTGTTGATAAGTTGGTTGGATTTTTGCATGAAACAAGTTCTTTTACCTAGTATAAAAGTCAGAAAATTTAAAGTGAAGATGAATTTTCTGAATTGGGACTATTTTCTAAGCTTTTACTAACAAAGGGAATTTGGTCAAAGCCCTCTCATAATAAAACTTTAATGCATTAAGGATAAGCACAAAAAGTTTCCTTGAAAAGTCCAGCACACACCACTATTACCAAAATAACTTTAGTGACTAGTTTAATATTTTAAACTTTAAAATGATATAACTTTTGATCTAGATGTCGTTTTTTAATAAAATTAGTATTTTTAGAATCCTCTCATCAAGCTCTATCAAACACGATCTAGATTGACTATGAAGCTCTTAAAAAAAAAAAATACTGTCGAGATTGACGTAGACAATAAAATTTTGCTCTATTTCACAGTAAAATTTTACTGTGAATGTCATTACCAAAGTAAGGTGAAATCGCAATATCATTCAGAGTAAAATTTACCGTAGATCCATTAATATATAGAAAACAATCTTAGCTTAGCCTACAAAAAGCTTGGGCTTCATGAAAAAAAAGAAGAAGAAGCCTATGAACAGGGTTAGAAGTCAGCTTTTGAAGTCACTCTATGAAGATTAGTATAGTTTAACAACCATGACTTATGTAGCCGGAGCATAATCATAATAGCCATCGTCAACCTCATCTCCCTCTGTGCGTGTTGCTGGGGCATAATCATCATTGCCATCGTCATCTCCATTAGGATGCTTCTTATACTGTAACGCCCCAAATTTGTAGCCCAAATGATAATACAACAATCATGGCTCTTTCAAGGAAAAACCGAATATAAATCTCCAAACTTACATTATATGGTACAATAGTTCTTCATGCAACAATACATTAATCCAACAATGAGTAAATAAACAAATAAATACCCTTAGGGGTTTACAAGTTTCAAAGGCTTGAGCTTAGTTACACAAAACGGTTATTCAAACCCACACACATACAGCCCTTGGCTTACACACAGAATCACAACAAAATGAGAGTCTCGTACTTTCAACACACATTTCCTCGCCTTTCGTTAGGCGGCATCACCACATCTTTTCCTGCACAAAAATCCCGTAGGGTGAGCATAAAGCCCAGTAGGAAATCCTTAACAAAGTATATACATTTTATACAAGTCTCAAGAGATAAAATGTACATGCCATGCTATGCCCTTTTTGAAGATAAATCACATTTTCATCTTTTGAAAACCATTATGCTCAATGATACCATGCAATTTCTATTGTTCAAAACTTAACAATTTATTTCAAGAGTGGTAAATACGACTCTGGTAATCCCTAGGTCGGTGTCTGCAAGTAGACTATTCAAGTACTACTAAATTGTCATTTTTACCGGTATTAACCGGAAGGCTGGCCACCTATCCGTGCGGGTTTTCGGTCTTTCACCCTGGACTCTAAGGCCAACTTATTCAATATCATCTACACTACCTATCAAGACTTACCAACATATTTACTCCAAAATCATACCATGAAAAGTTGTTTTTTAACATTCTTTTCTCAATCCAATAACACAAGATGAATATAAATACTTTTATTCCATTTTATAATCCAAGCAATAAAACTATTCCCTCTTCTCAAGTATCCTCAACAATTAGTTATTTCAAGACTATTTCAACGTTTTGAACAATAATTTCCAAAATAAACAACAATTCTTATATTCCCTGAAATTCATCATTTATATAAATATAAACAAAATTTTTTCCAAACATCCATTTATTTTGACACACAAAATAAATATAACAATATCATTCATGGATTTTCAGCTTCTTTAAAAAATCTCCAAATTGTAGGTTTTCTCACCAAAACTATACAACTCAAATATTTTGAAAGAAAACTTTTCAAAATCATATTTTCATCAATCAACGAAGATCAAAACCCCTAAGATCATTCTAAAAGAATAAGAGATAAACTCGCTTTCAAAATTGCTCAACTTCTTGAATCAACAATCAATTTTAAAAGCTTTTGAAAGATGATTTCGAAAATCATATAGATCTTACAAATATATATATATAACTCTAAGAAAATCCCTATCTCAAGTTCTGAAGAAGAAATGAGATAAAACCCCTAAAATCAACGGTGTCGAAACTTGATCTTAACTGCACACAACGAAACCCTCGAGAAGTTAGCGTAGGGAAAAGTAGAGAGAAGGGAGAGGAAATGTTTTTAGAGAGAGAGATATATAAAAGTGATCTGAAATATCAGATTCACGAACTGATATAATACATGGTCCGCTCGAGCGTGGAAAGCCCCACTCGAGCGTCGAATGCACCTTCCCGGTACTTTTGCAGACAGGTCAAACTTCAGGAGCCAAACATTCTCCGTTCGAGCGCATAAACGGCCGCTCGAGCGGACAAGCAACTTCTAATACATTTTGCATTTTTGCTTCAGGGGCGCTGCCCCTCAACCCCGCCAGGGCGCTGCCCCCTGGACCCCTGCGAGTTGACCAGGCAGCTCGATCCCCGCCAGGGTGTTACCCTAGGACCCACTAAGGGGCGCTACCCCCTGGACCCCCGCGAGCTGACCGGGTAGCTCGATCCTCGACATACTCAGCGAAGTGGCAAAACTAGGATCACTACATGTAACATGACACAATTGCCATGGAAATGGGAGATATTTTCTTGGGTAAAATTTGGAGAAAGGAAAGGAAAGGAAAGGAAAGTGGGACTAGTGTTGTCTTGAGAGCTAGCTTGGTTTGGATTGAGCATGGTGGAGGCGTTGAATAGTGGAGTTGGGGAAGAGAGAGAGCGGTGTAAAAGAAAGAGAGAGAGAGAAAAAGAGAGGGTATAATGGTTTCATAAAATATTCAAATAACAAATTTTGTCCTTCATATAGAACTTTAAAATTGAGGGGGTTTTGAAAGTACTACATTTTTTTTTTTGGGTCCTTTTAACAAGAAAAGGAAGCTAGGAGGGATTTATGGCTAAATTTCCCTACTAACAAGTTAACAACCCTTGGCTACTAACAATTTACTTGGTACTAAAAGGCAATAAAAGTTATAAATATTAATAATTGTTTATGCCTTTTGAATTCAGCATGATCAATTTAGCACTTCCTTTCACACTTTTTAAGTGAAAAATTGCATTATTGTTTCTCTCTTTGATATTTTCCCTTGTAATTATTTGGAGCAGGTGATCTGTTGTCTGGAAGGAGCACGGATTGGCATACAGTATGAGACGTCTTTCGCTGGTAATTAGTAAGAAAGTTGTGTCCAAGTTGTTTACCGATTGAAATGGTGCCTTTTGTTAACACCATGATGAGTAACTCGTACTTTGTATTTACATTCATGTGTGTATATTTTTCACATATATATGTGTGTGTGTATGTCTATATATAAATCTGAGAATTTTCTGAGCAGATCATGGGTGCATTCTTAGAGTTTCATGAAGTACTAAAGATTTTTCTATACTTTGGCTACAAGGTAGATTAGATATGGATATGTGCTTCTTTGGTTGTGCTCCTGATGTCATGAGCCAAAACAATCAATGCTGCTCATGATGCGAGCACTTCTGACTGTTACTGGTCTTTTGAAGTTCGTGACAGTGTCTTGATGAGTCCAATCAATGTATTTACTCAATTTGTGAGACCCTTTGGCCTTGCTATTCTCTACTGCCCACATGGCGAGAATAATAAAATAGAGAGATAATTTCCCTAGATGAGTTCTCATCTTCATTAAGTGGAAAAATTGCAATATTTTATGACAGCAATAAAGTTTTTGAACATTTTTATGATCTTATAATAAACAGATAAAATTTTGGATTTAAGATCTAGGTAAGTGAATAAAACATTTTAATTAGCCAACATCCTGATTGTTTTTCTTTCCATCCCTCTGCTTTTTCCTCCATTTTTGTTTTTAAATAATTTCAGTTCAGATTATTTTTTGTATATGAATTAAATCAGCATCTTGGTTAACCTAGTTTCAGCGTATTGGGAAATTTGTTGTATTATACTTGTCACTAGTTAACTCCTTGTCTTCATTTTGTTAATAAATCTTACCCTTCATATGGTATGTGTTAAAGTTTCTATTTTGATGCATGTATACATCAGCATTATTGCATAATGGGAACTTGGGAAGGATCAAATTCCAACTAGGATTATTGCTAATTGCTATAAATTCTCAGAGGCTGCTTTCTGGCATCAAACTCACTTTTCTTTTTTTCTTTTTCAACTAGACTTTGCTTAGATTTCATTGTATGTTTCATGAAAATCGATATAGGTTCATGGTTCGACTTTAACTTGAGCCATCACCTTGGTCCATTCTGCTGCTTGTTGGTTTGCAGTGTCTTGCATTAGATAGCTCTTTTCTTCTTGTTTGTGTTCAATTTTCTTTTTCATTTTGCTTTTGTGTTGATTTTTTTATACTTTACAATCCACCACTCTCTCTCTCTCTCTCTCTCTCTCTCTCTCTCTCTCATGTATTCTTATTACTTTATCTTGTTTGCAACTAACATCTTGAAAAGTACTTGGGTAACTTCTGACATTTCTCATTTTGTTGCATGATTGTTTCGGTAGCTCATTGGGTTAACAATAAGAAGCTTTCTCTGTTCTGTCAGAGTTTTCTTATATGGCGAATACTATTTTAATAAGTGGTACTTGTAACGGGAAATTGGTTAATGGGTTTTTCTGTGATTGATTACCATTAAATAGATACTGTGTGTGGCATTTGCATATATCAGTGCAATTCGGTTGGCCCCTATGCGCTTATGGGGATCTATTTGGCCATTGCTTAAGCATTCAAGATCTGGAAAAATAAGGTAGCGTTTGGTAGAGTTTTCTAAATATGATTTGAGAATAGGAGTTGTATTTTGAGTTTGTGAGTTTTGGAATCATGATTTGAGTGTGAAAAATTTGTTTAGTGAATGAGTCTTGAAAAGAGTTTTGGATTAAGTGAGAAATTTTTGATATGACATGATATTTGATACAAAAACTTACAACTCATAACCAAACAAACAACTCAAAATTCTATTCAAAACTCATAAAAAAATTTGAAAAATTTAGGAATTTTTTTTATTTAAAATATAAAAAATAACATGTGCCAATTGTAAAAAAATATATATATATATATATTGCACTGTACAGTCAACTGGCCAGACATCCGGGAGAACGACCAGCCGGACGTCCGGGGGGACGACCGATTAGCCCAAATTTTCCCGCCTTCGATAGAGTTTTCAAAAGTGGATGTAGAATTAATTTTTGAAAACGGTAACCAAACATCACGCGCAAATTAAGAGGTAGAAATACATTTTCAAAATTCTTCCAAACAGAGCCTAAGAATTTGGGTTTTTGTGTTGCAAATGCTCTCCTAAGTTGGACACGTTACAAAATGTTGTATGGAGTGTTAATTTAAAGACTGTTTCGTTAAAAAATTGGGTGGAAGTTTATTCTACTATTATCTTCGGGAAAATGCTATATTGAGATGAGGAAGGAGGAAGGAGCATTTTCATGGTTGAATTTATTCACACATTCTAAAATAGTTAAATCCTTTTGCTGGAGACCCCCCCCCCCAATCTAAGAAGCATGGACATGGATACAGATGCACACATGGACGGCGGGGACACGGCAATAAAATATATATGTTTCATATATTTTTATTTGCAATGTAGATTCACTAACAGTAAATTGATATTTCAAAAAAAAAATCACTTTTTAATTAACACTTATCATTTATATCTTTTTTATAGGTGATCTATTAAATATTTAAATCTAAGCAAAAAGTAATATAAACATTCAGCACCTAACATCAATCAAAAGCCCAAGGAAAGGGGAAAAAAATTTGGTTGAAGTGCCCCCGGCATGTCCACAACGTGTTCCCTGAAAAAAGTACCATATGTGTCCCCATGTCCGACACCCCTACAACACTTGTTTTGAAGTGTCGGTGCTTCATAGCCCCTCATCAAGTAAGGAGTTGGCAAGTTGATCCATCTGTTTCTTTAATTTTGCAGGGGAACCTTGTGAGCTGTACCACTGTGTGCTAGAGAGCAAATCATTTCTTGAAAAGATGACTGTCCTTGAGCACACAGTTCCTTTCTTTCTGCCAATACGTGAAGCAGAAAATGATCTTCTCTCTTCAAATGCAATGGTCTGGTTGGTTGTTTGGAACATCTTTGCTGGTTTGCTTATTACAAAATATGCTCAACCTAACATCTCAACAGTTTCGTTTCAGAAATTTATTGATCATGTTGGAGATCTGTTGCAGGCTTATGTGGATAGGAGGGAACAGGTATGTCATTGATATCATAAATGTGGTATGGATACCATGGCATTTGTCCAAAAAAAACAGTCACTGATCATGGCAAAACAAAAGTTGTTGCTATTCAACTTTTCTGCTTAAACATAGTTGCTCGCTCCTAGTTGCTATACGCTTTTAATGATTCTTCTGAAATAGTGCCTGACATGTGTAAGAATTAGGACACAAGGAAAAAATAATACATGTGTGTGAATCTAAAACTCACTTGTTTCTGTCAAAATGAAGTTACTTGCGTCTTCAAACCATCTTGAAAAGTTGAATTTGTCTGTGCTGGCAAGAACTGCAAAGCAGAGAGAATGTGTCATGTTTTTCCCCCCTTAAATAGAGAAAACGAAGGATTAAACTCAAATACACAGAAAATTCAATTTGATTTCTGTAAAAATAATAGATAACAAGAATGAGAAGAAAAAGATGAGGCGGTGTATATCTTACCATAGAACTTAGGTTGCTGATTACTATAGCCTTGCTATTATTTTGTTAGGATTTGTTTTGTCTCACTCAAGTGAAAACATCTACTTCGCTTCTTTTTGTATGTAATTTAGTTCATGACTATTATCTTGTGCTGGTGTATTTGATATTATAACAGTTTATTATTATATCAAAGGATTGTCTTTTACTAGTTAAGAATGGTTGGTGTTATGAAAATATCTCTGAGGTACTTTACCAGAAAGAGGGCCAGAATTTGGGAGAATCTTAGATTTAAGTTTCTATGAAATCTGAAATGTTCAAATGCAGCCAAGCTGCCAATATGAGGATTTGAGCTCCTCTCCTATTTAACAAGGAAAACAAACTTTCGGTGTTTTTTTGCTTCCAAACAAGATAGTTTTCTTTTATTAGATTTTTTTAATGCTATAGAGATTAACATACCTCTCATATTCGTCTTGTTTTCATGCAGGTTCGACTTATTAAGGAGTTGTATGGGAATCAAATCGGGGAGCTTTATCATAGTCTCCCCTATCACATGATTGAGTTTGTGTTAGATGATTTTGATTGGTAGGTGGACTTTTTTATATTTGTTTTTGTATGCAAGGGACCATGGGTTGATTATCTTTAGTCTGATTACTCAGTATAACTTTCATCTAGCCTGAAAGTTCTCGCTTTCTTTCTTTGCTTTTTTTTTTCATTAAACTTTTTTGTGTCAGCATGTAGTTAATCTGTCTCTCTTGTGACAGTAAAATTTGCATTTTTTTAATCTCTGGCATAATGCATGCATTTGAATTACCTGATTGGCTGGTTCAGTTAAAAATCTCTGAATACGCAAAAAACTTCAGTTGCGAGCCACACGAAAGATATGAGTGTGTTAGCGTTGATTATTGTCTTTTGGTTAAGAAGACCTCTTTTAAATTTTGACAGCAAGTGTTGTATATTGGATGATATTCAATGGAATGGTTACTCTATTGTTTGTATGAGGGCTTGCATCACCAGAATGGCTGTTGTAATTAAATTAATTGCTTTATATATTGTTAATCATAATGTGTATATATGAATAGAATTAGAGAACGTAGGAGTTAACTTATGACTTGTCAGAAATTGAAGGAAACAATTTAGTAAACTTTAATGTGGGTTTATTATTCAATGTAAATTGATCTGTATTTTGTTTATTGTAAGAGACAAACAATAGGTTTTCCGACAATAGTTTTGGATTAGTCATTGACTAGGATCCACATAATGAGAGCATATGCAAATGTCATATTGTTCACTTGTAGATCTACATTGGGCAACTGGCTGATCAATGCATTTAATGAAAGCACAATCAAAGGATGAATGTCTGCCTTCAGTGATGCGATAATGTTATTCTCTTTTAATAGGCCAAGAACTTTTTATTATCTGGAATAATGCACAAACACGGCTTTTTAAATAATGTGTCAATCTTTAAGTGTTTTTTCCCACTTGTCATGGTTCACGGCTAGTGAATTCCTAAGCTGGAGACTTTGTGCTGTGAAGCCAACTAGACCTTTTGGGAGATAGAATACCTACCTGTTCATTCATTAAATGCCTACTACTCATGGGGTTATCATTCTTGCTGATTCATTTTGTTCTTTGGCATCTTGGAGCTTGCAACATGGCCGTTTGGATAGTTCATCCACTTGCCCTGTTATGATGTTTTGAAAATGTTAAAATTAGGCACTTTTGGATTATAAAAGCATGTTTTCTGGGATATAGTCGGGTGTCTTTAGGATTCATGTTTTATTCTTTACCTCTGCTCTTTTCACTTTTTTTTCTCCTAATGGAAAATGGTATGCAAACAAAATTGAAAACTTTAAAACGTAGGCACTTTTGGATTTTGAAAGCATGTTATTTGGGGTGCATGTTATTGACGTGTCCAGTTCACTTTGGAAGATAGAATATGGATTTTGGTGAACTGAATAGGAAACTATTTGTAGGGTAGAAACATAATTAGTGTTGTTCCAAAAGTGTTGGATGACATGGGCATTTGGGTCTTTCCAAAGCAAATGCTGGATACCATGATAAGGGTTTTAATCCACACCTGTATCCTATTTTTTTTTGCGTAGACCACCGTGTATGTGTCCTCAAGTCAAGTAGTAAACATAAGGTGTTGAAATATGTCCTTGAAATTTCATCATGTAATTTTACTGTGCAATATATATGTTCTTTGTGGTACAAGAATTGATAGCCTTCTTAAGATAAATTTCACTTTGCTAAGTCCATTTTGTTGTTGCAGCAAGGTAACCGTCAGTCTCAGATATGCAGATCTCATCTCTGTGCTTCCAACTCGAATTAGTGTCCTAGTATGGCCCATGCACCAATCTAAGAAATCTGTAACTAGTACAGTTACAGCAACAATGAGCAAGAAGGGAGATGGCGCGTCAGGAAGCCACTCCATTCCAGCACGTCTATCTTATGCGGAGGATGCATTACGAACTATGAGTTTACCAGAAGGTTTTGCTTCTACTAAATGAAGTTCTATTGATTTGGTCTGATGACAGATATTTTATGCTTTGAGAAGGTCTCATCAATGTGGGGAACTAATTTGTGTTTTATGAGATGAACTTTGTCTCGACAACTCACATTTTTCTCTTTTATTTCAGTTTGTCATTAGATGAATGCTGCATCTGGCTTAAGCTTCTGGATATAAATGCTGCTAGTTTTTTAGGATAACTTGGAGTTTTTTCACACTACCAAATCTTCTTGTAGTTTTGTTACATTTGATTTTTCTTCTTTGTTTTTTTTGGTCACTGATAATCATCTCAGGAATAGTTAAGGAAAGAGAAGCAAGCACTTATTCTTAATTAATTCATATGTTCTCTTATGTAAAAAGTAGTGTTTATTCAGACAAGACATCAATCATGCAAATTGGTAATCAGTACCTTCTGTTTGAAGCCTTTAGGTTTTGGGTGACTCTTAATATACTAGTTCTTTATTTGAATTAATTTTTTTTGAGCCCTTTGTATGGTTTTGCATTACTCCTATGTTGACATTACTTTTCTGTTTTTTGTCCAGCATATGCGGAGATTGTGTTGAATCTGCCTCAAGCGCTTCAACAATTGTTTCCACACAGGAACTCTTCATAGTGCTCAATCTCTTTTTGGCCAGCAAAATGCGGACTGGACTTGTACAAAGAAACAACAAATATGGTTCTTGATTTGTTCCGTTGTTTGAAAGAATCACTTGATTATCTCTTTCCCTGTAGGAGGTGAATCTTTGCGAAACTAGAATGAAATCTTTGTTTGTTCATCACTGTATATAAATTGTGGGAATAGTGTTAAGTTAATGAGTGTTTTATTTATTATTTTTAACTGGCTTGACATGGCATGTTTTAGTTGTGTATATATATATATGCTTGTCTGTGCGTATTTGTTGAAGGAGAATTATACCCGAATAGATCTAGGCAGTTTTCATTAGCCACTGCATCACTTGTTCATCCCCCTTTACCATGAAACCTGTTATAGGTGAATTAGTAGTAGCTCAACTTTCGAAGACTATTGATCAAGTTAGCTACCTCCTTAGCAGTCAAAACTACTGTTTCGGTGAAAAGGCTGTTTGGTTTAACTGTATAGTTTGTCATCAACATCTTTAGTAACGTGGGTTTAAGTCACTAAAATAGCCTCTCGGCAAATTGAAGGTCTTGTTTAAGCGGAAACCTTGTGCATTGGTGTGTGTGTGTTTTTTTTTATTTTAATAATTTAATTTTATGTTGTGTTTGATTGGAGGATTTGGGAAGGGATTTAAAAAGAAAAAGAGAAAATGTAAGTGAAATATGAATAAAATATACTTATATTTTACTTAGTTTTATACACTTTCCTTTTTCATTTTCAAATTCTTTCTTAAATCTCTCAACTAAACACAGCGTTGGTGTTTTGTGTTGCTTGAACTTCTGGAAAGATATGTCTTCCACTAATATTAGGCATATTTGGTAATATTCCTATCCATGCATTCTCCAAGTTTATGAACATAGGGTAATGCTTTCGTGACCTAAATTCATCATGCTTTTCTCATGTGGAATTCATACTTCACAACTCTTAGGCTCCTTTTTGGGTGGGTGGGTTTCATATGAAAGGAGTGAGGTTGAATTTTATAAAATTATAAGATTAGTTATTGAAGGTAAATGATAACTATAGAGTGGAGGGTTGAACTTAGGTATGTAGAATCTTTTATAAAAGGATTATAATTATTATTTATTACAAAATTACTTGAAATCCATCATTATAAAGCTCTGTAATCCACCATTAATGTCAAATTTATTCATTTTGAATTTGATGTTTGGATGGTAGGAAGTGAGGTGAAATGAGAATCTATTCATTGCATTGCTTGGGTTGCTGGGTGATAAAAACTTGCCAAAGCAAACTGTGCAAAAGACGGAAAGACTAAACAATGAAATTAGGTCAAAATTGGTTTAGAATAGTGAGTTTTGCTTGTCGAGTAGTTGTAATTAAACATGGGCTTTTTGAATAATTTCTAGCAATGTGGGTCTGAACACATAATTACTATTTTGTTATTATATTTTAGGTCCAGTTCCTCGGATTCATCAAGCCAACTTGATTTGTATTAGTTACGCAAATGTTCATAAAGTTCCTCCAAGCTTTCCAAGCCATTCTCATATTAACATTACAGTCGAAGTATCTTCTTGACTCAACAAAAGGATATTAAATAAATAAATAAATAAAATCTATCTTAATCTGAATGGGAGGGAATTGTGATAGCTTGTGCATTGGTGAAAATGTACAGCCATTAATATAGAACAGCTAGAATTGTATGCAACAGTTAGAATTGTGATAGCTAATGCATATTGAAAACATTATTTTGGATTTGTCAGGGGAAAGGACAATGAAAGGGAAACAAAATAAATAAATAAATAAATTTAGCTTCTTCTTTTTCTTTTCTTTATTTCTTTTTTTATTGTTATTATTTTTTCACTTCAACAACTTCATATATTTTCCCTTTTCTTTTCTTTGCACAAATCCGTTCATAAATTTATTATCCAAACATAGCTAGTTGTTGTGTGTTTTATTTATTTACAAAACTTTAGAGTAGTGTCTTTTATGTAGTCATGTGCATGTATAGTTAACATATTTGCAACTTTTTACAATGAGAAACTGAACAGTACAAGAGTCATGAAGCTAATAATGACTCATTTTCTTGCTTAAAAGTAATTATTTTCATCATCAACTAACTGTACATCTATCTATCTCATTTTAGTGTGACAGTGTTTAGTAATGTGTTTGTTTGGGAACACAGATCTGATTTTCCATTTTTTCAATAGAAAACATCAAACAAATTTTAAAAGTTTCATGTGCTTTTTGAAAAAAATAAAATAAAATAATTCTGAAAAATCTAATTTTAAAGTTGTTACCATACTAAAAACTAGTGGTTGGAAGTTGCTGAATATGGAATGATGAATGGGCACATCTTTGCCAACCTCTAAGTTGTGTTTGGATGACTGGAAATAAAGATTAGTGATGAGTATTTCATTCTTAGGATCTCATAATCAGTGATATGAGTATAACATGAAATAAAATAATTTCAACTAAATTCGTTATTCCTGAATTAACTAAGAATCTAAGATTATTGGGAGAGTGGTTTGGGCTCGATTAAAAAAATTAATATTCACATTTTTATTTAATTGTTATCTAAATGGTGAATTCATATAGAAATTTGAAAACACAAATTTGGTATTATTATTGTTGTTATTATTATTTTAAAATATCATTCAACATAGCCTTGTGAATGGGTTATGCTTTCTACAAAGGATTTCATTTAGTTTGCTTCTAAGCAATATTAAGGGTAAACTACCAATATATTATAATAGTAGGATTTAATTCTCATCAAGTTCTATTAAAACTAAGTCTTAATAAAATTATCGCTAAAAATAATTTTTTGTGACGATTTTTTACTTATGTCCCTAAAAATTGACAATTAGCGACTTTTTTGTCATGATTTTTATAAATTGTCGTTAAAACTTATAATTAGTGACTTTTATTTGTGATGGATTTTTTAAATTAACGCTGAAAGTTAAAAATTAGTGACTTTTAAAAAAAAAAGTTGCTAAAACTTATAATTAGTGACATTTTTTTTTGTGATAAAATTTTCAAACTACTACTGAAGATTAACAATTAGTGACTTTTGTAATAGTATTTAATAAAAAATGTTATTAATTATCATAGTATCTATTAAATAATAAATTTACCTATTAATACACATAAGTACTCCGATATTAATATTGACTTTCTCAGCTTTTTAAAAGTGTCAAAATTTTGAGACAAACCTCTCCAAACATATTT
Source organism: Camellia granthamiana (assembly GCA_036172215.1). NCBI lineage: Eukaryota > Viridiplantae > Streptophyta > Magnoliopsida > Ericales > Theaceae > Camellia > Camellia granthamiana. Next base: position 91,428,708 of record CM069908.1, on the reverse strand, counting down.
TGAAGATGAGCATTGGTGGGGAATTGGAGGCTTTAAAATATAATGAAAAATTCTCCACCGTTAGATTACACATACAAGAAAACACTACACACTAATCACAGGATGAAAAATCTTCATGAAACATTTCATGATATGTTTTTCATAATCCTTAATATTATTCTTTAAAAAAAAGATAAACTAGGTGTCCCTCCATGAGGTTTGAAAGGACAAAACTAACTTTATAGTTTTATCATGATTATTTAAGAGTATTGATATTAGTTTCCCTAATTTTTTTAGGACTCCCTATTTCTTTTGACCCCATTATCTCCCTTCTCTATTTTGGTGATTTTTAAAAAATGAAATAAAAAAAATCCACAAATATTATACTTTTTAACTATATCTATATTTCCAAAAAATAAAAATAAAAATGCGTAAAATATTTTAAAAATTCACTAAAAACAAAAACAAAAAAAATACGGAAAAAAAAACTCCATTTAATATATATATATAAAACCAAATAAGGGTTAATTACACAATTTCTAAATTTTTCACCCTTTGAGATAGTCATGTTAATAATTGTAAACATTACAAATAAAAAACTATTTAGGGTTAATTACACTTAGTATTCCTATAATTTTAATTGTGATTATTAAGTCAAATTACAATGTGACCCTTGTGTCTATATTGCGTGAGGCAAATAGAAATTAGCATGTGAGTCAAACATGATATTTTTCTTAAGGCACAATTAAAAGTAGAGTGGTCAAGTGGGATTTTGGTGAAAGTTGAAAGACCAGAGTGAAATTTTGGTAAAAGTGCAAATGCCCTAAGAACAAAATAAGGAAAATAAAACATGAAAGACCATCAAATGGGATTTATAATAACAAACAAATGTTGGGAAAAAACAATTTAAAAATAAAAAAAAACACATAAGAAAAAGGAGGGCCGCGGTGGGGGGGGGGGGGGGTGTGGTTGAAAAGGTCGAGTTTAAAATTTACAAAGCATCAACACCCATCTATCCATAACAATAAACAGCAATGACAAATTATTTTGTAATATAGGTTTCTATATTGATACACTAAAAATTTATCCATTGTGTATATCTTGTTCAATTTGTTGGGTTAGAAATTAGGGTTAGGGTTTAGGAAATTAGGGTTAGAGGGTTGGGGTTGAGGGTAGAAATGAAATTTTATGTTTGGATAAAATTAAAATTAAAATTTAAAAAAAAATAAAAGAGAGGGGGTCATAAGAAAAACAAGTAAGAGTAAATAGCAACCCTCAAAAGTCAATTGTTCTATTTACTTACTGTAGACACTCCATTTTTGACCGCCCGCCAGACTTGGACGCTTTGTCCTGTGCACTCAATGATGAAGTTGTGTTGTGTGTGATTCGAAGTCTCAACGAAGGAATATAAGCTCGTGCGCCAAAACCAATTCCAAACCCTTCATATTCATGCTATTCTTACCGCAGAAATTCATTTTTGACCATTGTACCACCATATCCCGAGTTTGAAACAGAGGAACAGGGGAATACATTGGAAGCTGGCCGTACCACATTGGGAGCCGGCCGTAGCTATTGCGAGCCGGCTGGCTCTCGATAGCGAGAAACACTGTTCCAGATAGGAATGGGCCAGCTGTCTATTTTTGAAGATATTTATAACCTATTTTGTTCAAATTCTATAAATACGAGCATATATCTCAGTGTTAGAGGTTGGAAAACTTTCAAAGAAGCAAAAACATAGTTGAAAGCCCTTTCTTCTTGTGCAAGCTATCTTTGAGATAATTGATCATCCTTATACTATATCCATACACCATAGACAACCTTAGACCAAAGCCTTAGGACCTTGGTTGAGCTGTGTGAATCATAATTCAAGCTTGAGAGTGAGCTTGGACCAAGTTTGGTTTACAAACATGAGCTTACCTTCTTCAAGAGGTATAAGCTTACTACCTTTCCCTTGCTTTCATTTCTGTTTTTCTATCTCTTTCTAGTGTTTTTGTATTGTTTTGATCCTATTTCAAGTGTTGGAACTTAGGTTTGAATGGCTACCAAAGGGTAGAGAGGGTTAACACCCTTTCTTGCACTCTACTTCATAGCTCACACCCTTGTTTTACACTCTTGTCTTTGCCTTTTAAACTGATTTTCAGAGTTTAAAAAATGCTAAAAAACATGGCTTGAGGTCTAAAAAATGGAGAGGTTAGCCACCTTTCTTTGCTTTTGTTCACTAGCTTTGCATTTCCTTGTTCTTTCTTACCTTTTTTATGCTCTTTAACATGATTTTTAGCCACTTTTTTTTAGCATATTAGAGGCTGTTTTAGGGTTGTTGTAATTTATTTAATTAGTGTATGCTTTGAATAGCTAGCTTGTTGTGTTGTAAGTCTTCATACCTAGCTTGTTTTGTTGTGTCACACAAGCTTTGATAGCTTTTCTTTGTTTAATTTTCACGTTGAAGAGTCTCATTCTAATAATTGATCCCACAATCATTTCTGCAACCTCCCTCTTGTCTTCTTCTGTTTTTTTTTAGAGTTACTTCAACCGATCGACGGTTATTTAAAACATGAGAAAGAAACATATGCTCAATGGCTTAATCTCTACGAAGGTTCATTGTCAAGGCATAAGCTCTCTTTAATGCTTAGAATCACTTCTCGTTTGACGTTTCTTCTCATTTAGTGAACTTAAACATTATTTTGGACAAATTGATTAAAGAATGACAAAGGCTAATAAAATTGGCTTAAAATGAACTAAACCGACATAAAGAAAATGATTAGAGTTGGTTGGATTTGGCCGGACGTTATGCCAAATCCATCTGTAGACACCCCATTTTTGACTGACCTTAAGACTCAGACGTCACCAGTTGAGCGCTCGGTGATGTTGCATATTGTGCTCGTTCAGAAGTCTCAGAGTCGCGGCCGTGAGCCCTGCCTCCGGACTTCCGAACCCTCTTCTGTACTTTGTCTCGGTTTGCGAACCAGACTCGGTTTTCTCTGTTTCCTTTCCTGAGGGGAGGGAGAGGTCCCGTAGACCATCTCTCAGTGGCCGTGGGCTACATTTCGTGGCCGTAGGCCATTTTGCCCATTTTGGAGCCCGGTTCCCGGTTTTCGGAGCCGTCAGGCCGTGTGCCTCGGTTCGGGACCGCCTAACCATCTCCGACTGCTCCGATTTTTGGCATGCATCTCATTTACTCCCTTTCGAGGGACACTGGGGCCTGAGAGATCCACTTCGTGGTCGAATGCCACTTTCGTTGCTTAACGGCCTATTTTCGGGACCCCGAACTACGTGTTTTGGCCCCCGAGCATTCGTTTTGCATCGGTTTTCGTTCATTTTTGGCAGGTACCTCTGTTTTATCACCAGGAAGGTCACTGAAGGGTAGGAGGCCAGCAATTGTCTCAGCAACCAGTTATATTCCTCCGGCGCCCTCCGACGCCCGTTTTTCTCACTTCCAAACCAATGTTGACCACCTTAGGGCCACTTTCTTCAACCCCAAACCACATATTTGTGTTGTACACACATGGGAGGACCCTAAAATCATATGGCCGGCCAGAAATTCAACTTGGACCTTTTGAACCCCGCCTAAAAGTGGCTTGTTCTCCCTCCTGTTTTACATTTTCCAGATTTGAACCACAGGGTTGTGATGAGGGGACATGGGAGGACACCAATATCTGGTGGCCGGCCAGAAAATCCAATTGACCCTTTTGACCCTTGGCCGGCCGGCCATGGGGGGTGGCCGGCCGGCCACCTGCAACCAAGATAGTTGGCCGGCCAGCTTCCTCAGTGTGGGTGCATTACAGCTGTATAGCTGTTTTCCCCCAAAAATATCTGTATCCGGGGAAAACTTTTGGAGGGAAAGTTGATGCCTTTTCCCTCCACTTTTTTCCCTCCTTTTCTCCCCCATTCTTGTCTATATAGCTGGCCTCCCAGCTCTAGAGAAAGGGTTGGAAAATTGCTCTCAAGCATATACACACTATATCTCCCTCTATCTCTCTCATTATCTCAAGTTTGGCCCCATTTTCTTCATCACTACCAAGCACACCACCACCACTCATTTCCAGCACCTTGAGAGGATTTCCAACAGCTAAGAGGCAGCAAACTCAAGCCAAGAAGCAACAAAAGCATTGGTCTCCAAGGGTAAGCCATTTTCCCCCTTTTGTAGCTCATTTTTGCAACAATTTCTTAGCCTATTTGCTTACTGTTTTGGGCTCCGACCCTAACTGAAACTAGGCCTATTTTGAGCTATTCTACATGTTTGTTTAAGGTCTCAACCCTGTTTGAGCCCCCCATTTGTACTTGTTTCAATACCCTCTTGTATGCCATTATTTTGCATGGTGTTTTTAGCATATGTGTAGTCTGTTTTGGGGCCTGATGTAAACTTAAAATAGGCCTATTTTGAGCCCCTCTACAACATTGTAGAAGGGATCAACCTTGTTTGGGACCTCCATGTATGACTTGCTTCATTGCCTCTCTTTGGTCCCTATTTTTGCATGCTTTGTGAGCTTACCTTGCCTCTGTTTTTAGGCCATGATCAGAACTGAAAGTGGCCATATTTTGACCTTCTTGGCATATTTTATTAAGGGTCTTTGGCTGTTGGTGAATCTTTGTATACCTCATGTTATAGCCTCTTGTTGGCCTACTTCTTGCATGGCATTTTTAGCATGTTTGTATATTGTTTTTAGGGGTTGTCACCTACTGAAAAACAGCATTTTTTAGGCCCTCTTCAGTGTTGTAGAAGGGTCTTTTTCCATTTGGGCTTTGTATCTATCACTTGCTTCATTGCTTCCCTCGCGGAGCCATTTTTGTATGCCATTTTAGCCTACTTGTGATTGCTGTTTTGCCTTGATTTGAACTAAAAAAAATGTGAGTTTTGGGCTGCCTTGCTTCTGCTTTTTCATGTCATGTTCAAATTATGCATGTATTGTATGGCTACAAGTCATTTCGGATGCCTAGTTTTGCCTTTCCGGGAGAGATTCCTTGCATCGGGTTTCATTTCACCGGGTTTCGGGCTGTTTTGCCCCTCATTTTGCCACTGATTTTTGCATGTTTGCATGTCATATTCCGTTGTCTTTGCCATGTCTCATTAGAATGGCATTTCAGTACCTGAGGGTCCGTTCTCGGTTTGCGTGCACGCGTGCACGCATTTGCGAGGTGTCTTGTTTTTATCTGATGGCCTCCTATGTGAGTGTGGCTGAGGCTCTCTCATGTTGGTGTAAGCCCATATTGCATTGCGTATGTCATTTCATCCATAGCATTGTGTATGCTCGGTTGTGTATTATCTCGTTTAGCGTGTATGCCATTCCATAACATTGTGTATGTTAGGATTGTATCTTAGTTGCATTTCACGCATATCATGCATATTGCATCGTGTTCGGGATAGGAGTTAGCCTGGCACGAGAACGAGTACGTTTCATATTCCGAGTGACGGAACGTGTCTCAATTCCACAGTCACCGACACTCCGGATTAACTCCATGATGGAGTTAGGTTTTGTTGTGGTGTTCATATGCATTCATTCTATATTGAGTTGTGCAATTCGGCTCCTCGGCTATCATGCCATCGAGATGCGTGATTGGTGGCACGAGGATCGAGACATGCATACATTTGTGAAAATACATTGCTATGCCCCTTTCTTGCTCTCTGTTGCAGCAAAATGAAGAATCAGCAACTTTTCGAAGTTTGGCACGCATTTCAAGAACAGGTGCAAACAGAGGCTAATTGGGGCATCGTCATGGATTTCCGCGCAAGGCAGCCTAAACATGCATCATTCTCACCCGGAGCGGAATCAAGGCAAGTCCCTGGCTTGCATGCCAGTTTATTTATTTTCTTAGTTAATTTGTAAATTAATTAGGAATTTGTACATTTTGGACTGTAATATTCTTTTATTCGGGACTGTATATTTATTTGGACCCTCTGTGTGAGGGCATAATTGTAATAAGTGTGGGTGAGTGTGATGTATGTCTTCCAACCCACGTCTTTCTTCCCTTTTATTTACCTGCTTATGATGGTTAGATTAGGGCATATTCAATTAGCATACAGTATGACATGCATGTTTGCATCATTCATCTGTTTTGCACGCACCGGGCTCGGCGCATCATACAAACTGCATTTGTATTTCAATTCCAAATTGAATATGTGTTAGTTGTAGCATTCCATATGCCATGTTTAGAATAGCCGAGCCTGCTATAGTTGCATTTTTGCATGTGTTGCATTAGGCAATTCTGCGTATCTAAGATCATGCATGGATTTCTAATGAGTTTCTGTTTTGGCTTGGAGTACTCGGTGAGTTTTTATGCTTTAGCATCCTTGCATGCGTGTGAGTGTTGCCATGAATAGCATGCTTACCATGAGGCTATGTGCTTACGTGATATAACTGCCTTGAATGCCTGTGGGTGGAGGTTGGGTTACTTGGAGTGGGACAATTCATCAAATGTTTGTTTTAAGCCCACTAGATAGTGGCAAAATCATGTTTTCTAAAGCCCACCCGAGGGTGGCAAATTCGCGTCTTAGCCTACCTGCGGGTAGCACCATCAAACCATTCTCAAACAAACAAACATGAAATGTTTTGTTCCAATTCAGGCGACTCAGTCTATACTTGTATGCTGTGCGCATCACATAGTAACCTAGGCTAATAACCGGAATAAGAACACACAATGTTTTCAAAACTTGATATCATGGTTAGTAGAGGCCGGTCTTTGACCGGGCGAGCGGGGGTGCTCACGAAGTGACCTTCCCCAATCGTACCCAAGTTCCCGAGCCGAGGCAACTTTGGTGATGACGGACACGTGGCCTTAGGCAAACGAGTCAGGGTTTCCTAAATTTCCCAAAAATAAAATATTTAGGTGGCGACTCTGTATCTGGCAAAGCAGTCCATGTTTGGCACTTCTTTCAAAAATCTGTTTTCTCAAAAACGATTTGCCGGATTTGGACTCTTTGGTTCAAGATTTAGAACCGTGATAATCGAGTCCTTGAACTGTAGTGAGCCCCAAATGAACAGAACGGGACTTAACCCTCCCAGGGCGTTCGGGGACGTCTACAGTTTCTGGCGACTCCGCTGGGGATTTAGAGAACTTGACTCGAACTCGTGATATCTTGTTTTGACTACACTTGTGTGTTTCTTTGCATTGCATTTGCATTGGTGCGCCTAGGACACCGTGTTTGCCATCTGCTATTCTTGAGCTGTTTGCCGGAGGCTTGTCTTGTCAAGGCATGTCCATAAGGCTGATCGGTTACGGGCTCTGCCAGTATGGGAACACAAACCCCGGTTTTACCGGGGCACCCTTTTTGACCATTCGACCTAGTGCATATTCGGATCCATAGTGACCATTCCAAACTAGGACAGGTTGCTTACCCGATAGGTTGTTTGAAACCGCTGTGTGCGTAGTGAAACCCTAGTTCCTGACAAAATAGGACAGGGAAACCCTACCCCAACATAGGGGTGTTTTGGCTCTCACTTATCTGTTATGTGCTTGTTAGAGTGCGTCTCTACAGGGAATGCATGTATCAGTTTATGAGTTTGGGCATCAGGCCTGCGGGCATCAGTTTATGAGTTTGGGCATCAGGCCTGCGGGCATCAGTTTTTGAGATTGGGCATCACGCCTGCGGGCATCGGCCAGTTATATGAGAATCAGTTATCCGCGGGTATCAGATTCAGTTTTGGGGAACAGTGATATAGGGACAGTAATCAGTGATTGAGGACAGTGTATACCCAGCTTATCAACCGTGTGTTGTATGCCCGACTGTGTGTTGTGTATTTAATTTAAGCTGTTATGCTGTCTGTTTATCTGGTTATTTATTTCCTTTTCGCTTTATTTATCTTTTTGCTAGGGCGGGTTTGTAGCACAATTGCTTCGAATTAGTAGATATACCCCAAGCACTTTGGACACGAGGTCGCCGACTCATTCGATCCGAGGATCTGGTTAACGGACATCCAGTGTTCCACTCTCTACCCCCGATTGTTAGAAGAAGGCCGAGGAGGCGCAATGTGTCAGAGCAGAGATTACCGGGGCAGCAGTCTACTTTAGCAGCAAACAGTCGGACTGAGGTTTCTGTTTCCACTATAGAGATCCACTTACCGGTTATTCAGATGGATCCGCAGAATACATCAGGGATGGAGGCGATGATGCGCCAAATGCATGAGAGCATGAAACAAATGCAAGAAGATGCCGCCCGCCAAGCGGAGTTCTCCAAGCAGCAGGCCGCTGTCATGGCCCAGCAGGCCGAGCTGATCACTAGATTGCAACAGCAGAATGCGGCATCTGCTTCACATCAAGTTCCTCCTCCACTCGGGGCTCCATTACCCTAGCAGGCACCCACTGGTCAGAATACCCTGCCAAATCCCCAGAATACCCCCCTGAACACCCAGAACACCCTACCCAATGTCCAGAATATTCAAGAGGACACAGGCCATCCAACGGGGCTGGCTCCGCCCCCGCTTCTGCCTCAACTGTCCAAGACCCATACATCTGCCAACCATCCGGACTCTCCCTTCGAGTTCGAGATAGACCATACAGCTCTGAAATTGAGCAAACTGGAGAAGCTTTTTAAGAAGTCCCAGGGGGTGAAGGCCATCCCAGACATCGAAGATGGGTACACCGATGTGGCCGTAACATTGCCAGACAGATTTAAGATGCCACAGATTGATCGTTTTGATGGGTCCGAGGATCCTATGGTCCACCTCCGACTATTCTCAGACATCCTGCGGCCAATGGGCCTAACCCGACCACAAAAGCTTTCCCTGTTTGGCCGAACTTTGTCGGGTGTGGCAGCCATTTGGTACGCGAAGTTAGAAGATGAGGTAAAAAGAAGCTGGGATGAGATGGCTGAGGCCTTCGTTGCGCAGTACTCGTACAATACACAGATCGAGATTACAACTCGTGATCTCGAAACAACGAGGCAAGAGGCCAAGGAAACTTTCTCAGATTTTGTGACTCGATGAAGGGCGAAGGCATCGATGATGACTTTGAGGCCCACTGACAAAGACCAAATCTGGATGATTGTGCGCAATCTCCAACCAAAACTCATGCAGAAGATGATCATACTCCCCTTTCCCACCTTCTCAGACTTACACGAGATGGGGGTACAGATCGAGGATGCGATGAAGCAAGGTCTGATCGACCAAGACCGAGAGCAACCCCGGAGGACATTTAACCGTAACAACAACGCAGGCCCGAGCGGCGCTGCAAATACAAGAGCTTTCGAGGTCAGTATGGTCACCACCATTCCCTCTCCCCAGCCAAGGCCCATGGCAGCCACACCCTTCTCCGGTGCATCCGGAAGTAATACTCAAACCCCAAAATACCAGCCCAGGGGCCAAAGAACCTTTACTCCACTATACATGCCCTTGTCCAAGGTTCTGGGGGTCTTGATCAGAAAAGGACATTTAAAACCCCTGGAGCCGAGGCCGCCACCAAATCCACTTCCCCCCTCTCACAACCCAGCCAAGTACTGTGCCTACCACCAGCAGCACGGTCACGATACCGACCATTGTTACAGGCTGCGTCACGAGGTTCAGGACCTCATCGACAAAAATGTGATTCTGCCTCCAGAAAGACCTAACGTCACAACCAACCCACTCCCTACCCATAACCAAGATCCACCACCCAAAAGAGTCAATCTTATCCAAACTGGGATCGTGTCCTACGATCCTAGTATCTATATTACTCCCTCTCACCTACCCAAGCCGGAGGTGATCCTTCCTGATTGCACCGATTCCTTGTGCATGTTGGAAACCTCCACAACCCAATCTGAGCCAAAGGTGGTGACTACTGAAGATGGAACAGGGCAGGTTTCAGAGAAAAGTGGAATTGTTGCGTCTGGGATTCACTAGCCTGGGAATTATACTGGAAGAGCCTATGATCCAAGTGAGTACATCTTAGCAGTGGGTCAGTCTGAGCCGAGTGTGGGACTGCCGGAAAAAGCCGAACTGTGCATGATTCAGGGGGACAGACTTGAACAGGGGGTGGATGATCTGACAACAGTGGAAGAGGACTTTGCCAACCTCCAGTTCTTCAACGACCAAGAATCAGGGGATGCAACGATCAACTGGTTTGAATATGGGGAGTCGGCAGAAATTACCGGATGGTTGGATGATCAGCCAGACGTTGTGGAATTTCAGCCAGAGCAAGGCCCGGCAAGGGCAAAAGTATCAATGGTGGCCGGAAGGGTCGAGAGTCAGAATGGATTGCCGGAGAACGCCGGTACAAAGAATTTCGCTCAGGACTTAAACATTGTGGATGCAGAGAAAGTGGAACAACAAACTGCAGTGACGCAGTCAGAACAAGAGGAATTTTGGGAGTCCGAGAGAATCAGAAAAGCAAAAGCCCATGAAGGGGCCGGAAGTGCTGCGAGCACGAAAGTAGGACATGCTGTGAGCATATGAGACGAAAGTACCGAGAGTACAAACTTGCCAGAACCAGATAGGTGTCTGTTAAACGCTAGCGGGATGTGGTGGGAAGACGATGACTTATGTCTTGCCCACACAGATGAAGATTGGGCAGGCGCTCAGCCAGATGACACTTGGTACCTCGATGAGGTGGACCATATGACCAGGAGCGGGCGGTACTTCAAGCCCCCACACCTTGACCAGCCCGAAGCATCTGGAAAAGACAAAGAAGCTGAGAAACAGAGAGAGAAACAAATTGAAGAAGAAGCTGTGCTGAGACAGTTAAAGAAGATACAAGCAGACATCTCCATCTGGGGACTGCTTATGGCTTCGCGGGTGCACAGACAGGCTGTCCTATCTGCTATGGACAAGGCCAAACTCTCTATCGACACTACACCAGAACAGCTGGTTGGGCTGGTTTTTCCGGGAGGAGGTTCCCCGGCTTTAACCTTCTCAGACAAAGAACTGCCGCCTGAGGGCGTGAATCATAACAAACCTCTCTACATCTCCATGGAATGTAGAGACAAGTGGATACCGGTGGTACTTGTTGATACCGGGTTTGCTATCAATGTCTGCCCAGCCAGAACAGCGTATGCAATCGGGTTGAAGCCCGCGGACTTCATCCCGACAACTCAGGTGATCAGAGCGTACGATAATACTAGCAGAGAAGTGATGGGGACTGTCAAGATTCAGACAAAGGTTGGACCTGGACAACACGAGATAGATTTCCATGTCTTGGAGGTTCCCGCAACTTTCAACCTACTTTTGGGGCGACCGTGGTTGTACCAGGTGAAGGCCGTCTCGTCCACTCTGCATCAGATGGTGAAATACCCCTATGGAAAGGGAGTAGCCATTGTGTTTGGGAATTCATCGATCCATCCCCCTCCAGAGGTATCTACACCAGTCCTAGAAATCGAGCACGGCATGGAGGACGTGTTTATATCAGGATTTACTCTGGCCGAGGCCCGGGTTGTGCAAAACATTATGGCTGTGAATGAAGGTATGTACGTCAGTGCTCAATCCGTCTACCTCATGAACAAGCTACAACACATCCCCGGGATGGGATTAGGAAGGAGTGGCAAGAAAGGCATCGCAACATTGGCCGAAGTGCCACACAACCCGCATACCTTTGGACTGGGTTATCTGCCCACCAAAGAGGACTGGGTGAGGAAAGGGAAAGAAATGGCCGGAAGAGCCAGAGCAAAGCAGGCTGGAAAGCCTTTTGAATTAATGCATAGGCCCATCCAAGGTACCCTGAACGGACGCTTCGTCCGGGAGGGGGAGGACTTTCCATTTTGCGGCTTCCCAGAGCCGTGGATAAACGCGGAGAAGAAGCGCGTGCCCGGCTTCGAGATCTTCTTTGACCTGCAACTACCCGGGGAGGATGTTGCCGAAGAGCAGACGGACCCATCAGCTGAGGTTGAGCAGTGTAGGGCAGTGGATCCTGAGGGCACAGAATTTGAAACGGGGGTAGCGCTGGCATGTCTACTCTCTGATCCTCCGATCGACCATAAGTGCTTGGGGGATAACTCCGAGGTTTCCATGATTGGGGATGAAACGGCCGCGAGCCAACCAGCAGCTATCTTGGATGCATCTATCGCACCCTCTCTCACTTGGCAATACGAGGAGGGATTTTTGTCCAGCAGCACCGGGTCAGGTAGTGAGCCGGAATCTGATTCCACCGAGTCTTGTGAGTCGGAATCAGATTCCAGCTCGACTGAGTCTGAGTCTGGTACTCCTGGGGATGTTAACCCGGATGCCACAGTTTTGTCTAGGTCGTCTTTTTCCTTTTCATTTGAGTCTGTTGTAAATGAATCGGACGATTTGGATGTGCCTAATGAGAATCAAGAAACTGTGGTTTCAGAGTACTTTTCTATGCCCTTAATTTATTGCATTAATTCAGACTTTCAAAATTTTGAAAACGACAAGGACGAAGTTCCTCCGGTTTTGCAACGATTAATTGAGCAAGAGCAGGAAAGATTTGTTAAACCCCTAGTGGACGAAATCACTACCGTGAACATTGGTACTGAGGAGGACCCGCGGCTGGTCCAGATCGGGACCACGTTGTCTTCGGAGGAACGCGAGCGCTTAGTCGCTTTATTAAAAGATTTCAAAGATGTTTTCGCGTGGTCCTACGAAGACATGCCTGGAATTGATCCTGAAATTGTACAGCATCGGATCCCCCTTGACCCCGAGGCCCGACCTGTCAAACAGAAACTCAGGAGGATCTGCCCGGACTGGGCTCTCAAGATCAAGGAAGAGGTCACCAAGCAAATTGACGCAGGATTCCTGCTGGTATCTGAATATCCGACTTGGTTGGCCAACATTATTCCGGTGCCGAAGAAAGATGGCAGGATTCGAGTATGCGTAGACTTCAGGGATTTGAACAGAGCTAGTCCGAAGGACGACTTTCCCTTACCGCATATCGATGAGTTGGTGGATTTCACAGCAGGGCACGCATTGCTTTCATTTATGGATGGCTTCTCAGGTTACAACCAGATAGTAATGGCACCAGAAGACAGGGAAAAGACTGCATTCACCACCCCGTGGGGGACATACTGCTATAGAGTCATGCCGTTTGGGTTGAAGAATGCTGGAGCTACTTATCAACGGGCCGCGACCACAATATTACATGATATGATCCACAAGGAGGTTGAGGTGTACGTGGACGACATGATTGTCAAGTCCAAAGAAAGAGAGGGCCACTACACCGCCTTGCATAAGTTTTTTCAAAGGATCAGGGAATTCCGGTTGCGGCTGAACCCTCAAAAGTGTACATTTGGTGTTACAGCGGGAAAAATGCTGGGGTTTCTGATTACACAAAGGGGCATCGAAGTCGACCCTTCCAAAATCAAGGCCATCCTAGAAATGCCCCCACCAAGGACTGAAAAGGAGGTGAGAGGCTTTCTGGGTAAAGTGCAATTCATAAGACGGTTTATCTCAAAATTAACCTTGACTTGTGAACCACTTTTTGGTCTCCTGAAGAAAGGCAAGAAATTTCAATGGGACGGCCGATGTCAAGTAGCGTTTGAGCAGATCAAAGAATATCTACAGAACCCGCCCGTTTTATCACCACCAGAACCAGGGAAACCGTTGATTTTGTACCTATCAGTGACTGAGACCACGATGGGCTGTATGCTTGCACAAGAGTCTGAAGACAGGGTGGAGAGAGCCATCTACTATCTGAGCAAGAAGATGCTAGAGTATGAGACTCGGTACACACCGCTGGAGAAGGCTTGCTTAGCTTTGGTATGGGCTACCAGGAAGCTGCGGCACTACTTGTTAGCTCACTCCGTAATGTTGGTTTCACGTCTCGATCCCATCAAATATCTTTTCGAGAAACCAGCACTTACGGGTAGGCTAGCTCGTTGGTTGCTGTTGCTCTCCGAATTTGATTTGAAGTATGTCACACGCAAGTCAGTCAAAGGAAGAGCAGTAGCAGAGTTCCTTGCCGACCATCCGGTTGAGGGGGATGAAGCAGTTGAATACTTGTTCCCAGATGAAGCCATTTTGCATATCGACGACGAAGCTTGGACGATGTACTTTGACGGAGCGTCAAATCAACATGGGTATGGGATAGGAGTGTTGCTGATAGCACCCGATAACTCCCGTATCCCTCTAGCCTTCAAACTCCGATTCAAAGTCTCGAACAATGAGGCAGAATATGAGGCGTGCATTGCTGGCCTAGAAGCAGCCCTGGAACTAGGGGCAAGACAGCTGGATGTCATTGGGGATTCGAACCTTGTTGTGTCTTAAGCTAAAGGAGACTGGAAAGTAAAAGAGGAAAAGATGATGATGTATCACCAGACCTTGGATTTGCTGATTCCTCAGTTTGAGAAGTTAAGTTTTACTCATCTACTAAGAGAGAACAACAGGTTCGCAGATTCTTTAGCAACTCTATCTTCTATGATAGACATCCCGTGTGGAGTCCGAATGCGTCCAGTCATCATTGACCAGAAATTTGCACCTGCCTATGAGTCGATTGCAGCCATAGATGAAGTTCAGGACGAACACCCCTGGTATTACGACATTTGGAATTTCTTGGAGAAAGAAGTATACCCGCCAGGGGTAAATGCCAAAGATAAAAGGGCAATCAGGAGAATGGCAGTTCAGTTCATCATCTACGGGGGTAAGCTGTACAGAAGAGGTCATCTGGGAATGCATAAACTGTGCGTTGATGCCGAAGAATCAAAGCGCCTAATGGAAGCCATCCATGGAGGAGAGTGTGGAGCACATATGAATGGGGTAATGTTGGCACAGAAAATCCTCAGACAAGGGTACTACTGGTCTACCATGGAGGAGGATTGTATCGGTTTCATTCGGCGATGCCACAAATGTCAGATCCATGCAAATCGCATGAACATCCCACCGACAAAGCTGTACAATATGACTTCACCATGGCCATTTTCAGTCTGGGGAATTGATGTAATCGGGGCCGTTACGCCAAAGGGGTCGAATGGGTATGAGTTCATCCTGGTTGCGATAGATTATTTTACAAAGTGGGTTGAGGCCCAGTCTTACGCGGTGTTGAGGGCTTCGCACGTTGCAAAGTTTATCAGAAACAACATCATCTGTCGCTACGGGGTTCCAAATGAGATAATTTCAGATAACGGTTCCCACTTCAAGAAGGAAGTGATAGACTTGTTGGAGAAATACAATGTGGCTTTTCATAAGTCGTCTACCTACCGACCGCAAACTAATGGAGCGGTTGAGGCCGCCAACAAGAATATCAAGTGCATACTACAGAAGATCGTGGAAACCTACCGGGACTGGCCAGATAAGCTGCCGTTTGCTCTGTGGGGCTACAGGACTTCAATCAGAACTTCGACTGGGGCGACTCCGTATTCATTGGTCTATGGGATGGAGGCCGTTCTACCTATTGAGATTGAAGTTCCGTCATTGCGAGTATTGGCCGAGTGTCAAATAGCCGAGGCAGATTGGCAACAGAACAGATTTGAGGAACTCATGCTCTTTGACGAAAGAAGACTGAAAGCACTGTACCACATTCAAGGCTATCGACGCAGAATTGCCCGGGCTTTCAACAAGAAGGTTAAGTCCAGGAATTTAAAGGAAGGAGATTTGGTACTCAAGGACAACTGAGCTCCCATCCATGACCCTAGGGGCAAGTTCAGACCTAATTGGACTGGTCCCTACATCATCAAGTCTATCTGATCTGGTGGAGCTGTGGTTCTGATGGATCTGGATGGCTTAGAGTTTTCACAACCGATTAATATGGACAAGTTGAAGAAATACTACCCTTGAGAGGCTCGCTAGGCCGAAAACCCGAAAGGGCGACCTAGGCAAAACTCAGAGCACAAAAAAATTTGAAATTATAAAAACTGAGCTCGCAAGGTTGAAAACCCGCAAAGGGCGGCCTTGGCAAAAGTTAGAGCGCAAAAGGAGAGGAAAAATACCCGAGCGAACCTAAGCCTGAACTACGTAAGGCTTGATTCCCATCTTTGGGATACGTAGGCAGCTTCATCCTGAAGTTCAGCCATAAACATTTTCCCCGATCAACTTTGTCCATTTTGATCATCTCAGTCATCCTTGTCCATCAGCATTCATCGTAATCTCCGGTGCAGTGCTGTTCAGACTAGGGGCAACTTTCCGTTGCCAAGAGGTGCTGTGGTACCATTCAGACTAGGGGCAACTTTCCAGTTGCTAGGATCCGGGGTTGTGCATCTCAGTGACAGATCTCAGGCGTGTCCAGTTCTGATCCATATCGAAAATAGTTTTGAAAAGTTTTAATAAAAGTTGACTTTGTTCAAATTAATCTTTTCACAACTAAGACCATTTTTGGACCAAAGCGGAAAATTTTCAGTACCACAACCTTCAATTTCATTGATTTCAAAACAGAGTTCTCTTGCTCTTGCACACAATTGAAGTTGCTTTTTATTACACTCATAAAGAAAACTTGAAAGTATTAATAAAGCAATAAATCTGGGGCATAGTCAAGTCAGGTGTCCCTACGCCCCCTCCCAGAGCTAGTCGAAGCCTCCGATGCCGACCTAGGCCCAATCTGTGCCTCCTCATTGAGCCAATCCCAGCACTCATCAGACAAAGTGCAACTGAAAATAGGGGCGGGGGGCAGGAGCTCTCTAGTCCTCCAAGCCGTAGTATGTCGGGCAAGGTGTGCACCTCAGACCGGGAAGGCGACCGGATACTCTATCCCCTCCGGAGGGCAAGTCTGATCATGGTCGAACTGGCGCAGAATACGGAATGGGAAATAGAATACACAATGGGTCAGGCCAATCAACCGGATCCCAGTATCTTGGAACATGCTATAGCTCATCGCCGGAAGGTTAAGCCAAAGACAGCGCCAAGCAATGCATTCAGTTGACAAATTGCACATCCATTCAAACCACCATCCCTCATCAAGGGCGTCGACCAGGCGTTGTCGAAAGAAGTAGCCGCGGGCAGAGTAAGCAGGGCAAGAGTCCACAACTTGCAATTTATCCATCAACCATATCTGGGGAGGGATGAAAAATGAGAGAATAAAGAATAGAGAGATGTGCGATGAGAGAAAAGTAAAATGAGGGTTTTGTGAAAAAAAAAAAAAAAACGAGCCTGAGGGTCGAGCAATGTGAGCAAATACATATGTGAGCTTGGGTGGGAAACATTACCTGCAGCAGTAGTGGACTCCCCGCAAACTTGTTTGTCTCCTGGCGGTAGAAGGCATCCAAACCCAGCAGTGTCTCAGCCAATGTCATGGCGGTACAGCTCTTTCCTTCCCTCAAGCCTTGAGCAACTTCAATCAAACGGATGTTAGCTCCCCCGGAGCCCGAGACAAACAGAAAATGAGATAGCATGCATAAGCAGAGGGCATGTTGTCGAAAACCTTGCCGATAATTGTCACCGCGGTCACCAGCATCGGAGAATCGGTAAATCAGGCTCGGGATATCCAACATCCCGTTACAAATCAGGGATCGAGCATCATGCGCGTTGAGACCGCACATCCGCCCTAAAGCTTGAGCGTGGCCAAAACGAGACTGAGGCAAGATCTCTTCTGAGCGTTCAGACTCCATCAAGACTTGAAAATCTTCAAAAGTGGGACATACCTCTTGCCCTCCGAAGCTGAAGACGTGCGTCACCGGGTTCCAAAATCTCGCCGCCGCATGGAGGAAAGGAAAGTGCAGTGGAGTCTGGCCCAGCGTGAATAGTGCATTCAAGCCGAAACCCCGGAAGTTCAACTTTTCCGAGCCATCTAAAGAAGAGATCCAAGATGTGAAATTTTCTACGAGAAATGCCTCCATTTTAGTGCAAAGCAGTGATGAAATGTATGAGTTCCAAAGTTGGAGCTTTTATAGGGGGGTGAAACACTATTCGAAGGACAAGTGTCAGAATTCTGTGGGTTGCAGGGAAAAGTGGCCGGCCGGCCACCTATTCTAGCAGGCTGGCCACCTTTGACTCAAAAAACTGGCCGGCCGGCCACCTTTCAATCCCCAAATGTAAAATATGGCCAGCCACGCTCATCGATCCTGTCTTGCCCTCCGGAAGGAAGTTTGAGGCACTTTCACGCATCAGGGAATGTTGGAGGCCTTCATTTTTCTCAGTTTCGGATGCGTCCCAGCACCCAGATCGTCCGAAGTACGCTGTGTTGTATTTTGCTTATCGAGTTGTCGTTTTGTTTGTCGAGTTGTAAGTTTTGTCGAGCTGTCGCATTTTGTGTTTTGAGTCGTTACTCTTTGTTTACGCAATTTTGTTAAGTCTTGTTTATCGAGTCATTAACATTGTTGTATTTTGCTTATCGAGTTGTAAACTTGCTAAGATTCTGTTATTTTTTAGTGAGTCGAGTTGTTTGATTTGTTGCGTCGGTTCATTACCTGACCCGGTAAATACACAAGGCACATTTCTATTCAATTCCATCTTTGTGCAAAATGATGCGATGCGATGCTAAGAATTTCAAATACAAACACATTTTCAAAAGCTGTTTCATTCCGTTATGTTTTACAACAAAATAAAGGTATAAGTTTTACAGAAAATAAAACTGCCTGATAAAATGCAAAGTGCTACAAACTACTAGCAAAAAGTAAAATAAAGCAGGAAACAGCAGCATCAATGTCCTCGGGAGCGGGAATGAGGAGCCCCCCTCATCCTCTTCTGCGGGATAACCTCTGCACCACCATCACCATCCGGGTCAGAGCTGTCATCCTCAGGATCCCCCTCAGCCTCGCCTCCACTCCCGGAACCAAGACCAGAGTCCCCCTCCTCAGCGGATGTCTCCGACTGACGGTCTGTGACCTCCTCCTCCTCCTCCTCATCGGGCTCCACAACATGTGCCCTACGTCTGCGAGACGACCCCGCTCCTCGAGCTCCTCGAAAAGGCCTAGATGGCCCAGCTCCCTGAAAAGGCCTGGATGGCCCAGCTCCTTGGGAGGGCCCAGATGGCCCAGCACCTCGAAAAGATCCAGACGATCGACCTCTCTGAGAAGGCCCGGGTGGCCCGACCTGCGGCGGAGCATATACCGGAGGCATCTGAAAGTGAAGAGTTCAATACATCAGTTCAAATATGAAAATCAGATGCAAGTACAGTATGTGAGTGGGGTGTGTGTCAGATGTGCTCTACACAAACAGCCTATCAATGCAGTAGAATGTTCAAAACCAGCGTGTCATCAGAAATATGATAAATGCAGGAAAGATGAACAGTACCTGCACACCCATAATGGCCAGCTGTGCCTCCCTCCGCAGGATCATGCCCTCAAATGTGGCCAGCATTCCAAGCATCTCATCCACGTACTCAACTAGAGGCTACAAGTATAAATGCAAAACTATCAGTAAAAGGAATGAATGCCCAAGTATCCGACTGATAAATCAAAGCTGTAAAATATACCGGTAGTGAATCAGGGTCTCTGACATATCTATGGTCAGGAAGATGAGGCTCCAGCGAGACCTGGTAAGGAGTCCCAAATCGCCAACTCGTCAACTCGGTCGGTATGTCTGGCCATCCAGGATGATAAAGAGTCGGAGGGATCGGGGGAATGAATCCGCGCCCACCTCTGGACGTACCAGCCCTGCTGGAGGAAGGGATATCTGTAGCACGAGCCTAACCCGAAGATGGCACACCAGTGGGCCTCAGTGATGGAGTACGCACTCCCGTCAAGGGAGGCATCAGATATGTATGGCGATAAGTGGCGTAGTCCCCCTCTGTAAGATGTAGCAAAGCATCAGTGCCCAACATAGCACTAACAACATCCTGGGTAGAGAGCCTATCAGCAGTCCGCATATTGGCTGGAGGTGCTGCGGGAGGGTCCTGAGAAGTATACCCCCATACCTGACGCAAAAAGCGTTCCCCCAGAAACCATGCTCTACCAACCGGTCCCTCGAGCAGGATCCTGTACTGGGAGGCGCCTGATCCTCCAGCATACTGAAATCGGAGACCATCGCCCAAGATCGCCCAGGGCTGCCACGTAATCTGCGGATAACCAGTGCATAAACCAATCAGAAATCGGGGATATACAGGGCAAATCAAAGATGAAAACGGAAAGGAACTGAGAGTTTTGAAATACCTCTGTCGTCCGCACAGTGTCAAAATACTGCCGCAGATAGAAGAGAGTCTCTCGGGGTCTCGGCCGGTGCTGGCCCTCGAATACCAATGAATACGGGGTCATGAGGGGCCCTGCCACCACCAACTCTGGGGCCAACGTCGGAAAATATACGTAGACCCATAACTGTGGAAAACAGTGCAGAATGTGAATACAAAGTGCTGAGAGCAAAATACAGAGTGCAAAGTGCGCCGTGTGTGCAATGTACAAGTAATAAGGAGCAGAAATGTCAATCAAGAGGACAGAAAGTACCTCCCAGGCTCTCTAATAACCGCCGAGTAAGTCTCCCTGCCCGCGGGAAGTAGCGCTAATGTAGCAGTAGAGAGTAGCCAGGCCGGCGCCACCCCAGTCGTACCGACCCACCTGTGACAGCTCCACCAGAGCGCTCAGTAGGTACAACCTGACCGTGTTCCCTCTATCGGCAAACAGAGTCGTCCCGAAGAGGAACATAAGGAAACCACGGGCATACTGCTCAGCCTCCTCAGGAGTCCCGGGCTCCATCCCCTCCCTCCGAAAATGGGAAGAGAACTAGGTGTATCGGACTCTCCCAGAAGCTCTGTCCACAGGTGGGCGGGCCCCCAATAGATGTAACCAAGCGGCCTCCCATTCACCCATATCCTCGTCGTAAGGAATGGGCCAGCCTCCTATATCCAGGCCGGTCAGTACAGCAAAATCCAACGGGGTCATGGTCAAATCCCCGGTGGCGGAGAAATGGAAGGAGTTGGTGGTGTCCCACCATCTCTCTACCAGAGCTACCAGTAGTGTCCTCCGGGCAGGACAATGTGATAACCCAACGCAGAAGGTCCCGAACCCTGCTAAATCAACTAAGTCCCGGACTGCCTCCGGGAGCTCAGCATACCACTCTCTCGCAGCGGTGGAACCATATCCTCGCACGGTGCGAGATCCAACCTGTATTCAGAATGGATACATGTGTTAGTACGCAATGAAATAAATAAGCTGTGTGCCAATGAAATGAATAAGCTGTGTGCAAGTAAATAGGCTGCGTGCGAAGTAAAATGTTAGGGCTGCGTGTTCTACTCTAAACCAGTGTGTGCTGCGTGTTCACCATCGATTTGAGCTGTGTGTTCAAAAAATCAGAGTTTGGGCTGCGTGTTCTACTCTCAATCAGTGTGGGCTGCGTGTTCACCTTCAATTTGGACTGTGTGTTCAGAAAATCAGAGTTAGGGCTGCGTGTTCTACTCTAAATCAGTGTGGGCTGTGTGTTCACCATCAATTTGAGCTGTGTGTTCAGAAAATCAAAGTTTGGGCTGCGTGTTCTACTCTCAATCAGTGTGGGCTGTGTGTTTACCGTCAATTTGAGCTGTGTGTTCAGAAAATCAAAGTTTGGGCTGCGTGTTCTACTCTTAATCAGTGTGTGCTGCGTGTTCACCTTCAATTTGGACTGTGTGTTCAGAAAATCAGAGTTTGGGCTGCGTGTTCTACTCTAAATCAGTGTGTGCTGCGTGTTCACCTTCAATTTGGACTGTGTGTTCAGAAAATCAGAGTTAGGGCTGCGTGTTCTACTCTAAACCAGTGTGTGCTGCGTGTTCACCTTCGATTTGAGCTGTGTGTTTTGAAAATCAGAGTTTGGGCTGCGTGTTCTACTCTGAATCAGTGTGTGCTGCGTGTTCACCTTCAATTTGGACTGTGTGTTCAGAAAATCAGAGTTAGGGCTGCGTGTTCTACTCTAAATCAGTGTGGGCTGTGTGTTCACCATCAATTTGAGCTGTGTGTTCAGAAAATCAGAGTTAGGGCTGCGTGTTCTACTCTCAATCAGTGTGGGCCGTGTGTTCACCGTCAGTTTGAGCTGTGTATTCAGAAAATCAGAGTTTGGGCTGCGTGTTCTACTCTTAATCAGTGTGTGCTGCGTGTTCACCATCAAATTCGGGCTGTGTGTTCGACAAATCAGTGTTTGAGCCGTGTGTTCAATTCTTAACTAATGTGTGCCGTGCGTTCACAATCAATCAATGAGCCGAGTGTTCAGAAATTCAAGTGTGCAAGTCATATGTTCAGAACACAAACAAAGTACTATGTCATGAGCTAAACTGTGTGTTCAAGCATGGCAAAGGTACGAAATGCACGAAAAATGCAGAAAATAAAGTAAAATACCTCTCGTGCCTCGTAAGAGAGGTGATGCTCTGGTTCTCGTAGAAGTAGATCCCCGGGTGCTCGATCATTAAAGTCAGTGTAATGACGAAAAATGGCCCGCGGAAGAACGTGCACCGACGGGGCGTATCTCTCGGGAATAAAAGGTCGGACCCTCGGGGGTAGCGTCATGACATCGAAATCATCCCCGGCACCCGAAAGGCCTCCATCGTGAGGAAAATTACCCGCCATTTCGAAAAATCTGCAAAAAGAGCAAAAAATGAGCAAAATGAGCCAAAATTGGAAAAAGTCAACAAAAGTCAACTCTCGGGAAATGAAAAAGTCAACAAAAGTCAACCCCCGAGAAAATCTTCCAAATATTGAGACAAACTTACCTCAAGTGGTGAAAATGAGAAAAGAAGCACCAAAATCAAAATTTAATCGGTCCAAAGTGCTTGAAATCGAATGTTTTCGCGAAAACAACTTGCGTGGGGCGTTGGAAAACGCGTATAGAGCTCAGATCTGAAGAGAAAAATGGTTTGGGAAGGTGGAGAAGAAGTTTTCGCAGCTGTGGTTGTGAGCTCAAAGTCATTGGGCAAGAGAATATAAAGAAAATGAGGTGAAAGGACCAAATTGCCCACGGTTTTGGGCAGGTGGCCGGCCGGCCACTTTTTCGGGTTGGCCAGCCATTTGCTTTTTGAAACCTGGCCAGTGGCCTCCCCTGGGGCAAATAACTGGCCGGTGGTGATCCCCCCTTGCTCTCCTAGGTCCCTGCAAATTTTGAGGAAGATCGGAGTTCCCGGGACCTGAAAAAGTTCAAGAAAAGTGCGCTTTCTGTCACGAAATTGCTCCGCCGGAACTTCAGCTTCAACTCCTGACATGTGTCTCATCATTATTCATCAAAATCAAGGTGTATCCTTTTTGAACATGTTGAAACCTCTCCGGGAAGTGAACCGGAGGCTGCGATCGAGTCGCCTTCGCCGAAACGCGCGTTTCCTTGCTCGTTGTTTCGTAACAAACGTGCACCCTGATTTATGCTCGTTTTGCATTCTCATGTACATAACTTGCATTCTCGTGAGCATACTTGCATTGTTATGCACATTTCTTGATATTATCGTACCTCTGTGCTTGAGCATGCGTCGCCACGCACGTTCCCTTCTCGCATTGCGATGCATTCACTCGCCGGCACTGCGTGTGTCAAACTTTCAGAATCACATTGAATATATGTTGTTAGCATATTGTGCGTGTTCAATTTCTCTCTTTTGCAGGCACGATATTGTATGTACGGTTCATTTAAGGCTGGTGCGACCAGACGAATCGCACAGGTATCGTATCTTCTCCGTGTGAGACGCGACGAGAATTGAATAATTCTCCGCATTCCTAACTGCATGAAATGTAGTTGTTGCTTTGCATTCTTGCTTAAAACTGTTGCATCTATTTGCGAATACTTGCTTCATTACAGCTTGCTACATTTGCATGATCATCTGGCCCTGTGCATATCACTTTGCATTTTGCCCTTTGCCTGCGGGCACGCCTGCGGGCACATCTCTGTTTATCTTGTATGATTGTCTAAGTCTTCGGCCTTGTCAAAAATGGGTCGTCTCTGGGCTTTGACATTCACTCCCGTCATTCCTTGACTTCCGAGTTCTGTCAAAGAGGGGCAACTGTAGACACCCCATTTTTGACCGACCTTAAGACTCAGACGTCACCAGTTGAGCGCTCGGTGATGTTGCTTATTGTGCTCGTTCAGAAGTCTCAGAGTCGCGGCCGTGAGCCCTGCCTCCGGACTTCCGAACCCTCTTCTGTACTTTGCCTCGGTTTGCGAACCAGACTCGGTTTTCTCTGTTTCTTTTCCTGAGGGGAGGGAGAGGTCCCGTAGACCATCTCTCAGTGGCCATGGGCTACATTTCGTGGCCGTAGGCCATTTTGCCCATTTCGGAGCCCGGTTCCCGGTTTTCGGAGCCGTCAGGCCGTGTGCCTCGGTTCGGGACCGCCTAACCATCTCCGACTGCTCCGATTTTTGGCATGCATCTCATTTACTCCCTTTCGAGGGACACTGGGGCCTGAGAGACCCACATCGTGGTCGAATGCCACTTTCGTTGCTTAACGGCCTACTTTCGGGACCCCGAACTGCGTGTTTTGGCCCCCGAGCATTCGTTTTGCATCGGTTTTCGTTCATTTTTGGCAGGTACCTCTGTTTTATCACCAGGAAAGTCACTGAAGGGTAGGAGGCCAGCAATTGTCTCAGCAACCAGTTATATTCCTCCGGCGCCCTCCGACGCCCGTTTTTCTCACTTCCGAACCAATGTTGACCACCTTAGAGCCACTTTCTTCAACCCCAAACCACATATTTGTGTTGTACACACATGGGAGGACCCTAAAATCATATGGCCGGCCAGAAATTCAACTTGGACCTTTTGAACCCCTTCTAAAAGTGGCTTGTTCTCCCTCCTGTTTTACATTTTCCAGATTTGAACCACAGGGTTGTGATGAGGGGACATGGGAGGACACCAATATCTGGTGGCCGGCCAGAAAATCCAATTGACCCTTTTGACCCTTGGCCGGTCGGCCATGGGGGGTGGCCAGCCGGCCACCTGCAACCAAGATAGTTGGCCGGCCAACTTCCTCAGTGTGGGTGCATTACAGCTGTATAGCTGTTTTCCCCAAAAAATATCTGTATCCGGGGAAAACTTTTGGAGGGAAAGTTGATGCCTTTTCCCTCCACTTTTTTCCCTCCTTTTCTCCCCCATTCTTGTCTATATAGCTGGCCTCCCAGCTCTAGAGAAAGGGTTGGAAAATTGCTCTCAAGCATATACACACTATATCTCCCTCTATCTCTCTCATTCTCTCAAGTTTGGCCCCATTTTCTTCATCACTACCAAGCACCACCACCACCACTCCATTTCCAGCACCTTGAGAGGATTTCCAGCAGCTAAGAGGCAGCAAACTCAAGCCAAGAAGCAACAAAAGCATTGGTCTCCAAGGGTAAGCCATTTTCCCCCTTTTGTAGCTCATTTTTGCAACAATTTCTTAGCCTATTTGCTTACTGTTTTGGGCTCCGACCCTAACTGAAACTAGGCCTATTTTGAGCTATTCTACATGTTTTTTTAAGGGCTCAACCCTGTTTGAGCCCCCCATTTGGTACTTGTTTCAATACCCTCTTGTATGCCATTATTTTGCATGGTGTTTTTAGCATATGTGTAGTCTGTTTTGGGGCCTGATGTAAACTGAAAATAGGCCTATTTTGAGCCCCTCTACAACATTGTAGAAGGGCTCAACCTTGTTTGGGAGCTCCATGTATGACTTGTTTCATTGCCTCTCTTTGGTCCCTATTTTTGCATGCTTTGTGAGCTTACCTTGCCTCTGTTTTTAGGCTATGATCAGAACTGAAAGTGGCCATATTTTGACCTTCTTGGCATATTTTATTAAGGGTCTTTGGCTGTTTGGTGAATGCTTTGTATACCTCATGTTATAGCCTCTTGTTGGCCTACTTCTTGCATGGCATTTTTAGCATGTTTGTATATTGTTTTAGGGGTTGTCACCTACTGAAAAACAGCATGTTTTTAGGCCCTCTTCAGTGTTGTAGAAGGGTCTTTTGCCATTTGGGCTTTGCATCTATCACTTGCTTCATTGCTTCCCTCGCGGAGCCATTTTTGTATGCCATTTTAGCCCTACTTGTGATTGCTGTTTTGCCTTGATTTGAACTAAAAAAATGTGAGTTTTGGGGCTGCCTTGCTTCTGCTTTTTCATGTCATGTTCAAATTATGCATGTATTGTATGGCTACAAGTCATTTCGGATGCCTAGTTTTGCCTTTCGGGAGAGATTCCTTGCATCAGGTTTCATTTCACCGGATTTCGGGGCTGTTTTGCCCCTCATTTTGCCACTGATTTTTTCATGTTTGCATGTCATATTCCGAGTCTTTGCCATGTCTCATTAGAATGGCATTTCGGTGCCTGAGGGTCCGTTCTCGGTTTGCGTGCACGCGTGCACGCATTTCGAGGTGTCTTGTTTTTATCTGATGGCCTCCTATGTGAGTGTGGCTGAGGCTCTCTCATGTTGGTGTAAGCCCATATTGCATTGCGTATGCCATTTCATCCATAGCATTGTGTATGCTCGGTTGTGTATTACCTCGTTTAGCGTGTATGCCATTCCATAACATTGTGTATGTTAGGATTGTATCTTAGTTACATTTCACGCATATCATGCATATTGCATCGTGTTCGAGATAGGAGTTAGCCCGGGCACGGGAAACGAGGAACGTTTCATATTCCGAGTGACGGAATGTGTCTCAATTCCCCAGTCACCGACACTCCGGATTATGCATGATGGAGTTAGGTTTTGTTGTAGTGTTCATATGCATTCATTCTATATTGAGTTGTGCAATTCGGCTCCTCGGCTATCATGCATCGAGATGCGTGATTGGTGGCACAAGGATCGAGACATGCATACATTTGTGAAAATACATTGCTATGCCCCTTTCCTGCTCTCTGTTGCAGCAAAATGAAGAATCAACAACTTTTCGAAGTTTGGCACGCATTTCAAGAACAGGTGCAAACAGAGGCTAATTGGGGCATCGTCATGGATTTCCGCGCAAGGCAGCCTAAACATGCATCATTCATCACCCGGAGCGGAATCAAGGCAGTCCCTGGCTTGCATGCCAGTTTATTTATTTTCTTAGTTAATTTGTAAATTAATTAGGAATTTGTACATTTTGGACTGTATTATTTGGACTGTAATATTCTTTTATTCGGGACTGTATATTTATTTGGACCCTCTGTGTGAGGGCATAATTGTAATAAGTGTGGGTGAGTGTGATGTATGTCTTCCAACCCCACGTCTTTCTTCCCTTTTATTTACCTGCTTATGATGGTTAGATTAGGGCATATTTCAATTAGCATACAGTATGACAGCATGTTTGCATCATTCATCTGTTTTGCACGCACCGGGCTCGGCACATCATACAAACTGCATTTGTATTTCAATTCCAAATTGAATATGTGTTAGTTGTAGCATTCCATATGCCATGTTTAGAATAGCCGAGCCTGCTATAGTTGCATTTTTGCATGTGTTGCATTAGGCAATTCTGCGTATCTAAGATCATGCATGGATTTCTAATGAGTTTCTGTTTTGGCTTGGAGTACTCGGTGAGTTTTTATGCTTTAGCATCCTTGCATGCGTGTGAGTGTTGCCATGAATAGCATGCTTACCATGAGGCTATGTGCTTATGTGATATAACTGCCTTGAATGCCTGTGGGTGGAGGTTGGGTTACTTGGAGTGGGACAATTCATCAAATGTTTGTTTTAAGCCCACTAGATAGTGGCAAAATCATGTTTTCTAAAGCCCACCCGAGGGTGGCAAATTCGCGTCTTAGCCTACCGGCGGGTAGCACCATCAAACCATTCTCAAACAAACAAACATGAAATGTTTTGTTCCAATTCAGGCGACTCAGTCTATACTTGTATGCTGTGCGCATCACATAGTAACCTAGGCTAATAACCGGAATAAGAACACACAATGTTTTCAAAACTTGATATCATGGTTAGTAGAGGCCGGTCTTTGACCGGGCGAGCGGGGGTGCTCACGAAGTGACCTTCCCCAATCGTACCCAAGTTCCCGAGCCGAGGCAACTTTGGTGATGACGGACACGTGGCCTTAGGCAAACGAGTCAGGGTTTCCTAAATTTCCCAAAAATAAAATATTTAGGTGGCGACTCTGTATCTGGCAAAGCAGTCCATGTTTGGCACTTCTTTCAAAAATCTGTTTTCTCAAAAATGATTTGCCGGATTTGGACTCTTTGGTTCAATATTTAGAACCGTGGCAATCGAGTCCTTGAACTGTAGTGAGCCCCAAATGAACAGAACGGGACTTAACCCTCCCGGGGCGTTCGGGGACGTCTACACCATCGTTCCGAGAATTATCACGTATCAATCCATGATACGTTGATAAGACTTAGAGCGTGTCTTCTTCCCTCTTTGAGTCTTCATGATAGGAGGGGAAGGTGATTTTTCATCACATTTATCAATTTTGTCCAAACGTACTCGGAATCATCAAGCCATCAACTTGTGCTAATTGGTGGTTTCGAATGCGAATTTGTTTTGTCTCTTGAGTTTTCCATGACAGAGAGGGGCAAAAGGGATGAACAGGGCCTAGAAAGGCTCTGTCTGCACTGTTCTCACCTCAGAGCACAAAACTTTTTTGGCATAAAATTTGGCACCGGCTAACACTTTTTGGGTCCAGCCGGAGCTCATTTGGAGCCGGCCGGCTCCCAATGTTTGGCAAGCAGTAAGCTTTTGGTGAAAACATAGGGCAGTGGCTGAGGGTAAGGTAGAGCAATCTGGGCAGATAGAGCAACTTCTGGGCACTGTGTATACGATCATTGTGTCTCATGGTTGCCTAGATTACTATTCTCATTAGTATTGTTGTAATTGTTGTAAATAATTCTTTTTGTTGTAATATCTTTGTTGCAATTATTATTTGATAAAACGCCTTTGTTGTAATAAATTAGATATGTAGCTTAGTGTTCCTTGAATTCGTAATAAGTAACTAATTAACTTAGCTAGTTTTAATTAATTTATTCAAATTTGTAATAATTAGTTAATTTGGACACTCGGACATTTATTCGCACCCTCCTACGTGAGGGCAAATATGTCACGACCCAAACCTGGTACATCACTAAGTGACAAGCACTACATTGGTCAATGGATCCACGACAACACTGGACCACAAAGTGGTCAAACACTAGCCAATGGTTATTTAAGTCCCCCAAGGCATGGGACTTCCGTGGTGGTACTCACAAAATATATTTTCATATAGGCCACGTTTGTTTGGCTCTTTGGGAGGGGGGATTGGATTAGCAATCCGTGGGACCTACCAAACCCTTGTTTGTTTACACTACAATGTGATAGGATTAGCAGTGAAGGGGGCTTAGTAATCCCCCCCTGTAGGGGGATTAGCTTGGGTGAATTTTAGGTGGGATTAGGAAAATAGTGAGGGGATTGAGTCTATTTTATATAAAAAAAAATTGTTTTTTAATTTCATTTTTTTTTACCAAGTGCACTTATTTACTTTAATATTTGTTTTAATTTTTTTTAATATAGAAATAATTTATTTATTTATTTTATATAAAAATAATTTAACAATCCCATCACTAATTATCTCCCACACTATCATCAAAACAAACACACTTTTACTTAATCCTCTCACTAACAATCCACACATTAACAATCCCTTCACTAACAATCCCTTCACTAACAATCCCATCCAACCTAATCCGCCAAACAAACGTGGCCATAAGGTCATAGCCAAATATTCTTTAAAAGTAAAACAAACATCCATGGGTTTCCTTTTAAACAAATAGGGTTCAAAAAATAAACCACGTAACTAAAACTTTTATAAAACATAACTTTTATTAATATACTAATAAAATATAACTTTTATAAAATAGATTTTGGTAAGTCAAAACATACATAAAATACATTTTGGAGACTCAAGGTATAATATAACTCACCTTAAATTAATTCCTTTATCCTTTCTTTCCACCACCACTTAAGATCTCACCCGCCGTTCTCCTTTCTACTCTCTATTTATTTGTTTTTCCGTTGCCTTACCAATCTTCTCTATTTATAGGACAAAAATTCTTGGGTAACAAGCTACTGAGACTTCCGTAAATTGACGCGGTCCACCCTTATCTCTTCATTTATAATCTTGTTTGATTTTATCTTTTTTTTCTTTGACCATGGACTTCTTTTGACCATTTGACCATTTTTTTAATTTAAAAGTTATTACCTTCTTTGGTAATTCAAGATGACTCCTAAAACTTACGTATAATGATAAGTTAGGTTCATGTCTAAGAGCCTCACTATCCAACTATAAATCACCACTTACCACTTACTAAAATATTTAATGTGTAATATTTCACAACGTATTTTTTTAACCATAAAATTTCCAATCTCCTAAATTACGCATTTATTTATTACCATTTATTTATTATTATTATTATCACTACATGTATATATATATACTTATTTTATTATTATTATTATTTATTATTATTATTTATTTATTTATTTTATCGTAATGTTAAATTTAAAACATTCAGGTGTCACAAAATATGTAATAAGCATGTATATCTTCCAACCCCCATTTCTTTCTCCCTTTTATTTGTCCGCTTATGATGGTAGCATAGAGGATCATATTTACTTAGCATTCCCATGTTCATATACACTTGTTTCATATACATTTGAGTTCGGCTCATCATACTAACCAATGTAAATTTCAACTTCATTGTTTGAAAACGTG
This sequence comes from Camellia granthamiana, assembly GCA_036172215.1. Taxonomy (NCBI): domain Eukaryota; kingdom Viridiplantae; phylum Streptophyta; class Magnoliopsida; order Ericales; family Theaceae; genus Camellia; species Camellia granthamiana. The sequence goes on along the minus strand of CM069908.1, from coordinate 91,398,438 downwards.
GTTTATCACATGTCTTGAATTGGATCATATACCATGCTCCTAGCCGAGCCTATAAAAAATTACATAGATGTGTGCATTGTATTAGTCACATTGTATCATATAGGGGCATGCATGTTTTCTAATTTTCTGCTTTGATTGGCTTGCCTTGGAGTACTAGGCGAGCACTTATTGTTTTAGCATATCACATCGTATGTTTGTGTTGCCATATCAAGCATGCTTTCCATGAGGCTAATTGCTTAATTGATATACTTGTTTGAATGTCGGTGGATGAAGACTAATTGTTAAAATTAGGATAAATTGATTAATGTACGAACTCACCTTTTCAAGTAACAAGTATCAAAAACAATTTTCAAACAACACATGAAATCAAAGTGTTCTAACTTTTGTAAAATTAGTCTATACTTGTGTGTGTCACATAAGAAAAATTGCTAATAATCGGAACAAGAGCATATAATGTAAACAAAAATCACATCATGATTAGTAGACGCCGATCTTTGATCGGGTGAAAGGGGTACTCAATTCATGACCTTCCTCTCTTATACCTAAGTTCCCGAGCCGAGCACTTTGGTGATGACGGATAAGTGGCCTTTGGCACGAGTCTCGGGTTTCCTAATTTTTCTAAAAAAAATTTAGGTGGCGACTTTGTAATCTGGCAAAGCAGTATATTTTTGGCATTTGATTCAAATATCAATTTTCCAAAAAGAATTGTCAGATTTGGACTCTTTTTGTGTTTTCACTGTTTCACATTACACTTGTGAAATTAGATTCAGAACCACGGGAGTCTGGACTGTAGGGCTAGTTGTATCCGAAAGGAGCATAAAAAGCAAGCAACACTTATCTATACGTTTTTTAGTAAAAAATTAATTAAAATAATTAATTCATAAAATAACTCTTACTTACACCCATTTTGTCCCCCTTATTTATTTTTGACACTTTTACCCTCCCTTTATTTGGACAAAAAATATACTTTAATGAAAATATTTATACGGAAAAAATTTTCAAAAAATGTTTTAAAATGTTTGGTAGCGGTGATGGTGAGACAAAGGTGGTGGTGGTGGTGGTGAGACAAAGGTGAAGGTGGTGGTGACAATGATGACGACAGTGATGGTGGCGGTTGCCATGGTAACGGTAGAAGTGAGAACAACGATGGTAGTGTGATGATATTGGTAAAATTTTAATTCAAAAAATGTTTTTCTTCGTTTAAATGTAGAAAACATTTTCTGTCCAAATAAGTTTATTTATGTTAAAAGATACATAAAATACTTAGCGTTAAAACATTTTTTGAATTTTTTTTCCATATAAAATATTTTCATTATTTTGTCCAAACAAAGGGAGTGTAGAAATGTCAAAAATAAATAAGGGTGACAAAAAGAGGGGGGAGGGTGTAATTAAGAGTTTTTTTAGGAATTAATTATTTTAATTAATTTTTTATGAAAAGACATAGAGAAAAGTAAATAGAACAATTGACTTTTTCATAGTAAATACACAAAAAAAAAAAAAAAAAACAAACAAACAAACAAAACTTAACAAAAATGATGTGGCAATGTCATTATTGTAAATAAATATAACTTTAATGGTGTTTATTTTGAAGTAAAATATCCACAATAAACTACGAGGGCTATTATTATCACCTCCTAAATTCTTTGGACTCCTCATTTCTTTGAGCCCCACCCTAAACCCTAAATTTCAATAAGATTTTTTGAACACTCCACTTAATACCAAAATTACCATTATTAATAATATTATCAAATCCGAGGCACACCTACCTAATTTTGCACATTTTCTCTCCTTCTCCTTTTGATAACCATCCATCTCTTGTTGAAAAGAGCACCGACGGTCATTGCATCAGTAAACACCATTGCCTCAGTGAAGAGCATTGCATCGACAGTCCATCATTGAAATTCCTGTCGACTCTCAACGAAAGAAGGAATCGACTCCACGTTGTCCAAAGAATACTATCGAAAAAAATCGTTGGAAATTCCTGTCCACCATTGTAGAAAACTTTTCAGAAATTCCTCTCTGGTAAATACCGACTCCCCATTTTATCAACAACATTGCCTCTTTTCTTCCTATCACATTTTTATTTTTTTGGTTTATTTTAGTGTAAAAGAGGGTTTTGGAATTTTTCTCAGGAGGCGTGGAACGCGACCCTGAGCGGTTTTCTCAGGACCTTTTCTCACGATTTCAGCGTATTTGGAATTTGTTCTTCCTCTTCTCATGGTTTCGGCGTGATTAGAGTATCTCAGGACGCGTGGAACCAAATCCCAATACTAAGACCATCTCCAATGTTTACTTAGATTTGTCATCAAATTTGAATTTGGTAAAAAAAACCTCCATTTTTTGCTCCAACAGTTTCATCAAATAAGTATCAAATCTAGAATTTCATTTTTCTTTTATCAAACTAAGAACCAATGTACCTTTCATCAAATCATTGTTCATAGTTGTTGCTGGATGTCCCCCGGATGTCCTGCCGGATGACCATCTCAAGGCAAAATTCTGTGAAAAAATTGCACTGGCCGGTTGACCATCCGGTCGTCCACCTCAAGGCCAAAAAAAAAAATTAAAAATTAAAAAAAAATACACTGCCCGATCAACCGATGATGAAGCTCCAAAATCCTCCGTTGAAGCACTTGATATCAAAGGAAACTTTTCCTCAAATTTGATGAAAAAATTGATGCATTGTTGGAGATGCTCTAAGGAATTTACATGATAATTTATTATAACAAAAGAATCCAATGCATGCATAAAATCTTGGTAAAACAATCAATTCCCTTTTTCCGATATCAAGATATGTACAAGCACATGTATAATGGCGTATATGCATGTAGATGAGATAGAAGGTACAAAGGAGCATCTCCAATCCTTACTCTCATTTTTCATCTAATTTGAGTGGAAACTTCATCTAATTTGAGTGGAAACTTGGTTAAAAAGCTTAATCTAAATATGCAGCTGTTGGCTTTTTTGGCTTTCGAAGGTTACTTTTATAATTATAAGCGTGCCAGCAAGGATCAATCAGTCCTTACAGAAAATTAATTGTCAACCAATTATCAGACGATTGTGTTTTAGTTCTTTCAGCCTGAATGAAGAGGACTTTTACTGGTGGCTTGATTTAGGAGAATTAAGCAAATAACAATTGAAGCATTTCATTAAAATGAAAAAACTTACAATGATCCAAACTCAGCCTCGTAGAGGTTTACAACAACAATCTACTTGAAACTACTCCTATGAACGAAGTGCAGTGCAGGAATTTTAAAATACAGAAATGTAAAGAACAGGAAATGTAAAACTGGAAAGGAAATAAAGTAGAATAAGACTGGTTTTTTGAATCTGAGTCTGGCGCTTTTTGTGGGGCCTTCTCTGCTATTTATACTTCTCAAGGATGACCATTGAACTGCATTTCCAACCGTCGAATTACTCCTTCATGATCGCTGACCATGTTGCCTTATAATTAGCTCCACTATGCCATCACTTGCAGTTAGGCTTCCCTCCTAATTTTGAATTTGAATGTGAGTAACCGTTGAAGCCACATCACTTTGCATCTCTTTGCTGATCCAATGCAACTCAGATCTCGTAATAACCAATACTAACTGCCACGTGTGCGATCATGATCGAAGACTTGAATAGTCTTCCTGTATTACCCTTATTCTGCCACGCGTCGAATTGTAATTGGCTTATACAAAATATGTAGCCAACATTACCCCCCCACTAATATACCCAATACTTGGTGATATTAGTGGATCAAGGTCTTTTATCCACGTCTTAGAATGTGCATTGGCTTTGCATTCTTCCAGAAATGCAACCGTCATTCATCATTTGCATTAAACTCTCTTTTAATCTTTTGAACACCCCCACCACCTTAGTATTCGAACAGACTGATACATTTTTATGGCCAAATCAATTTTCTCCTCTATTGATCGAGCACACGAAGAGTCATCTGATAATGTTGTTCCTCCTCGAAAGAACCTCCATGCATTAATTAGCCACCTTTACCCACCTTTCTATATTCAAGTCATGGAAGCCTTTGCAAATTATCAACCCTTGGACTACGAACACATTTCCCTTAATCCTTTGATTCAGAAAGTTACAAGTATGGACATGGGAAGTTCTTCTTCTGATTCACCCTTGGACTACGAACAAACTGCCCTCAATCCTTTGATTCAAAAAGTTACAAATATGGACATGGGAAGTTCTTCTTCACAACCCTCTGCATGGGATAAGGCTGTGGCTTCTTCTTCCTCTAGGGCTTCTGACTGGGCAAGCTAGTCGGAACCTGAGGCCTGTGATGTAAGGGAGCGAATTAACCATCACTTTGTCGAGTTCACTGACCCTTTAGAGTTTCCTTCCTATGTGCGAAGCTCGGTGGTTTATCCTTACGTGCCCATCAATCGCCGACGCAGTTTAGAGGACAATCTGCTTGTAGCATGGTACACATCCTCCATGCCTACAAAGATAGTACACGCTACCCGACGCCCAGAAAAAGCACAAGGGTACAACCCATCGTTATTAGCCCAGAAGGCGAAGCTTTGCTCTTCTGATTGGCTCGATTATATTAATGCCCTTGTTCCTTCTACTCTTGCTCCTTCTCCCGAAATGGAAGCTTCCATACCTCCTCCTCTGCCAAATCCTTGCTGGACAGAGAGACTGAGGCTTGCCCTCTCTGCGGATAAGGTCTTTCCTCCTTACAAGCCTCCACCTTCCCCTACTCCAGCTGAGTGGAAGCAAGCCCAACTTCTTCTTGCGGCCTTCTCTCACTTGCCTTTCAATGTTCTTGAGGACAATGTTCCTCTCAAGAACCTTCGATGGGCTTGTGATATTCTGACTCAGGGTCACGTCCTCAACCCCCTCGCCCAAGCAGAGCTTCACATGTTTTTGGACCAACTTCCATTGCTTCTTCACTGGCATCGGACTTCTGTGGCCACCACTCAATCTTTGGACCAACTCTCATTCCTTCGAGTTCATGCCCAGTACGAAGCAGAGAACCTCATTGAAGAATTCGATAACTTCAAGAATAAAGACTCTGCGTACTGGGATGACTTGGATATGGACGAGTTGGAACAAGGATTGAGAGAAACAGCGTTCGAAATAAAAGCTGAAGAGCTCTTTTATGAAGTGAGAGCACATCAACTTCAGCAGCCAATCCTAGAAGAAATAGAGGATAGAATAGAGAAAGAACAGAAATTCATTGATCATAGTTGGACCAAATTTCATGATCTTGTTATTTATTCTATTCCTTACTTTTATAAACTTGAATTTGTACCCAAAGAGGGCCATTCGATGTAATTGCTTTTGCTTTAATACAACTACGACTTTTCTCTTTGTTTGGCATTGTTTGATCTTGTCCCCGTTTGTCTTTAAAAGCAAATTTAGGGTTTCGAATTGAACAATCTTATCCTTCGAATCTGGACTCAATCGTTTTAAATGAAACACTAAAAAAAACCAACATGAACTTTTCCAATTTATGGAATAAAGTTGACAGTTTTGCTGATTTTCATTTAGAATCAGTGCTTCGAATTTAACAATCTTGCCCCTTAAAGCTTGTTTTAATCATAACCAAAATATGGTCATGGTTAGTACGATCAATCAATTTTAAATTGACCATTTTTATTTCGAACAACAGTCCATACTTTCAAAAATATGGAAACTCGTTTTGAGGGCTACACTGTTTTAGTCCGAAAAGACAATCCTTTCTGTATATATAAACCAACTATTGGTTTTGATGTTTCGAACACCAATTGCCATCCTTAAGGGGTATCAAGTTTTGCTTCGAAGGACATTACTCTCATTAAGAAACCTAAAACAGGTCTTTAATCCCTTCGAAGTAAACAAATACTTGTGAATTCATACATCCTTAGGTATGGAATGTGCTTCGAAGCCGGCTTCTCAGTTTTGAAGCCGTTGTTATTTGACTTTTGGCGCCAAAATCTGGTTTCGAAGCCAAATATTTTATTTCGAAGCTGGCATCAACATCTGGGATGTGTTTTTCCCTCCAAATGCATCAATATTGAAGGAAACTCTTCGTATCTGTATTTTTAGTACTTTATGAATTACACGATACATTTTCCAGACACAACGGTTTTTAAAACCCTTTTATTTCGTGTTCTGAAATCACTCGTTTCCCTATTGCACAAACCCTTTATCTCTACCGACCTTCCATTTCTCTCTACTCCCTTTCCCAACTTCATCCTCTGAGAAAGCTTTCTATCAATGGCTTCTTCTTCATTGAAAGTACCAGTCGTAGAGCATGCGAGCCCGTCTATAACCCTGAAAAGGATCATTGAGGCAGAATGTGAAAAGTACAAGGCCGGTGAGAAAAGCGCCATCGACGGATGCATCTTCATCCCTCGACGTCATGAGCAACAGGACTATGTGCTTGGGCCCATCTTCAAGGAGATTCTTACTAAGCTTCCAGCGTTATATCCACGTCTAGAAGACCATCGTCTCCTTTACGAAGGTGGTCTTGACTGGGGAACCTGGAGGATGAACCGCCCTCACCGATACTGGCCCACGGTGAGACCGGAGTGGCAAGAATGGTATGATCGGGTTGTCCCTGATAGGACTTTGGACCTTCAAGAGCTCTACCTTCTCGATGCCCTCCAACTATCCAGGTTTATTATCTCAGAGGACCCTTTCTTAATACCTGCTGCCCTTTGCTTCTGGAATTTTGCCTTTAATTTCTTCCAATTCAGATGTGAGATGATGGCCCCTACTGTTCTTGATATTTGTCATCTATTAGGATTGTCCCCCATTGGTACCCCCATTGGACCAGATTATCCTGACCTACCAATCCCCTTTTCCCTCCTCTCCCTTAACTCATCCTACAGTGACTTTGTCAAGGTTGAGAATAGAAGGGAGGGCCCTGTAACTGATAGAGAATTCTTTTCTTTCACACTATATTGGCTTTGCAAATTCCTTTTCTGCACTTCTTCTCAAAGAATCATGCCTGAATTTGCCCCTCTTGCCAAAGCCCTTGTCCTACAGAAAAAGGTGGCCTTAGCTCCATACGTTCTAGGTCATGTATATAGAGCTTGTTCTCTTTTTTGTGAGAAACCCTTGGATGCCAATCAAGGGGGTCCATTTTAGATACTTCAGTTTTGGCTTTTTGCTTATTTTGCTGAGCTACAATCTAAGTGCCTTAAATTTTTTGAGCCAAACCCTCCTACTCATGGCATGAGGCTAGCCAATGCTTCACTTTATCCTTCTACCTTTGCTTTTTACTTCTCTTTCTTCCACCAACTTCCAGCTTCTCTTCATTCTTACAGCTTTCGTCCTTTCGAACCCACTACTATTGGCCCATCTTGGTTGAAGAATTTTTTAAGTGATAGGTTCTGTGCTTCACCTCCTCACAAGGATATATGGGCTTCTATTCTGATCCCCAGAGAGTTATTCATTGGGACTATGAACCCCAGAGCCTACAAATGCATTGCTGAGCCCTATTGTCCTGCTCAATTTGCTAGACAATTTGGCTTCTCACAAGGGGTCCCAATACCTCTCTGCAGTAACACCAATCTAAGTCTTACCAGCAGGGATTTAAAGGTTCGAAGGTCCAAACTAGAAGAGGCAACTTCTAAGTTTATACAGGACTTGATCGATTTTGAATATATCCCTTTCATTCCTCAAAGTAACCTATTGAAGAGGTACCAAAACTAGTGGGTGACCAATATGGAAGTATACTTGGCCATTGCTCCTCAAGACTTATTAATGATGCTGGATGTGCCTCAATCCAAGCCTAAAGGAGCTGGAGTTGTCACTTCTTCCACTGTTCTCACCACTTCAGCTCCTGTGCCTGCCACCACACAGTCTACTCCTACTGCCTCCACTCCTCCTAGAGTTACCTGGGCTGCCTCGAAGAAAGGTATATACCCTTGTTTCTTCTCCTTTTGCCTTTTTTTATAATGCTTTTTAGCCTTATCTTTAGTTCTTCTTTTGTGAAGGTGGTGCGGGTGCTTCACAGGGAGACTCTCTTCAGAAGACCCAAGCTTTAAATCTTCTCAGGAGCAAACAGCAAAAGAAGAAAAGGAAACTTTTGCTTGATCCTGAAAAGGAAGCACCTGAAGTTCAGGCAGCAGAAGAAGAAGAAGCAGAGCAAGAGCAAGAGACACCCTTAGAAAGAAGAAAGAGAGTGACTGTCTCTTCTTCTAATTCGGTTCAAGATCCTACTCATGAGACAACTGCCAGAGTAGTAGAAAAGGAACTCACTTCTGAGGAATCTGAATCCCAGATTGAAGAGAGAGAAATTGAGAAGGAGCAGGCAATACCAATACAGAGAAAAAAGAGAAGGAAGATGACTGTCTCCCTTCTGATTTGGTCGAAGACCCTATTCATGAGGCAGTAGAGCAGGAACATTCTAAGGCCATAATTGTTTTTCAGAGAGCTGAAAAAAGGCGGCAGCAACAACTGTTAAGAGATGAAGCTTCTGCTGCTGCTGCAATCCAAAGAGAAACTGCAAGGAGGCAGCATATTGCTGAGCACTATTCTCTTCGCAGCCCTCCCATTGTTGCTACCACTTCTGAAACAAGTAACTTCTTTCATGTCTCTATTCTTTTTCCTTGTCAATTTCTTGGTATTGAGACTTGACATTACTTTGTACTTCTTCTTTTGCAGCAACAACTACTGAGCCTATTCTTCCAATAAGGACTCCCTCAGTTTCAGTTGAAGTGGAACAAACTCAAGATGTGGAGACCATTCAAATAATTCTGCCACTTCCAGGCTCTATATTTTCTATACCCTTCCTAAGGCCAAGTATTCCTGCTCTTTTTCCTTCTGGCTTAACTCCATATCTCCCTTATTTGTCTTTTGATCTTTCTTAATTTAGTTCTCTTTCGAGCCTTACTTTTCCTTCCCCTCCTAAGGAAACTCCAGCTACTACTTCCTCTTTGATGGTAGCTGATTCTTCTATAGAGGGTACTAGTAGCTCTCCAACTCATGGTTTATCACCTCTACCTAGTTCCAGCCCCTCTTCCCTCGATCTATTGGTGGCTAGAACCATAAAAACTGTTGAAGATGCTCCACTCATTTCTCCTATCCCTATGCAGTCCTTTGTGCCTTCCACCAAAGCTCTTTTTGTGCCCTTCATGTCCATGGATGAGGTAGACATCTGCAAAGCGAGACTAGCTAGTCTCTTCGACATACCTTCCACCTCACCAATGGCTAATGATGAGACTGAGCCATTAGTTCTGGCTAATTCCTTGCTAGAAATTTTTGAGAGCTCTTCCACCAATAGTAAGACTTCTTCGCCTCTGATAGACTTGGACAGCTGCCTGGAGCTATTGACATCCTTTTCGAGGATCCCTTTTGAGGCCTTATAGAGGCCTATAATAAGAATTGGCTTCCTTCAGTGCTGCAAAATCGTTGAGCAATCTGGCATGAATGTCTCAAGTCATTTACCTCAGGCAGCAGCCACTATTGACTTTTACATCAACATTTGCCATGCTGCCAAGGCTGTAGAGGAGAAATTGGTTAGAGACTAGAGCTTTGTTTCCACAATACATACTGAAGTATCAGAGCTGAAGGAACAACATTCCTCTGTCTCCCACTTTCGAACTCAACTACTGGAGAAGAAAGCTCAACTTGAAGAGGAACTATCCGCAGTTAACCAGGCCTTAATCCGAACTGACACCAAGTTGCAGATTACCAATCAAGGACTGGCCGACCGAAAGCAAGAAATGACCACAGCCATCCAGTTGTTCTCATCATTTAAGAATAGAACATCTATTAGTTGTAGGCAAAAGATAATATCTTAATTTCATTGCAGCAAAATACAATGCAAGGCACAGCTTTTCAACAGCTGAGTATTTACATTCACAAGAATTTAGAAACCTACTAAGGTAATAAACAGCTTGCTCCTTGCCTTTTTCATTATCTTTGGCTAAGAAAGCTCCCAATGAATCTTCTGCTGCAGCTATGTACAACTTTAAGGGCTTATCACCCTTTGATGGCATCAGCACTAGAGGGTTGGCCAAGTAGGCTTTGATTCCTTCGAAAGCAATTTGATACTCTGCTGTCCACACAAATTCCTTTTCATATTTTAGCCTTAACAAGGAAGAAAATACTTTAGTTTTCCCTGCAGTATTAGAAATGAATCTTCGAAGAAAATTAACCTGTCCAAGGAACTTTTGTAATTCTTTCTTACTTGATGGAGGCCTGGCTTCAATGATGGCTTTGGCTTTATTCTTGTCAATCTATATTCCTTTCTTGTGTACTACATACCCCAAGAAGTTTCCAGATAATACGCCAAAAGCACACTTAAGAGGATTGAGTTTCAACTTGAACTTTCTCATTCTTTCAAAAGCTGCTTCTAAGTGAAACAGATGCTCCTCCATGGATTGGGATTTCACTACAATGTCATCAATATAACACTCTAAATACCCTCCAATGAGGTCATGAAAGATAGTGTTCATAGCCCTCTGATATGTAGCCCCAGCATTCTTCAGGCCAAATAGCATTTTAACCCATTCGAAGGTGCCAATATTCCCAGGACATCTGAATGTTGTCTTATGAACATCCTCCTCTGCAATGCAGATTTGGTTATAACCAGAGTGCCCATCCATCATTGATAAAATTTGATGCCCTGTTGAACTGTCTACCAACAAATCTACTATAGGCATAGGATACTCATCTGTTGGAGTTGCTAGATCTAAGTTTCTGAAATCAATGCATACCCTCATTTTACCATTTTTCTTAACTACAGACACAATATTGGATAGCCATTTAACATACCTGGCTGTCCTAATAAAACCTGCCTTGAGTAGTCTAAGAATTTCCTCTTTAACTTTCTGAATCACTTCTGGACTCATTCTTCTTGGTTTTTGCTTGTATGGCTTGAAATTAGGCCTCATAGGGAGCCTATGTTCTACTAATGACCTATCCAATCTTGGTAGTTCATTATAAGACCATACAAAACAATCTTTATATTTCTTCAGAACAACCAACAACTGGTTCCTGTCAAGAGCATTCAACCAAGCACTTATATAGATGGGCTGTTGTATAGAATCTTCCCCTAAATTTACTTCTTCTAAGGGGTCTTGTATCTGAGAATTTACTAAAGCTCCTTCTTTGATTCCTTCTGCCTTTGAAGCAATCTCCTTGCTTTGTTCTGCTCCCAGGTTCTTTGATTCAACATCTTTACCCTCCTCCTCATAGACAAAGTCTGTCCATAAGGCTTTTTCTTCCTGTATCTCCTGGACTTTTGTTTCAATGTCCAATGCACAGTATTTATCAAGGGCCAAAACTCTGGCCTGTTGCTGCTCCTGCTTGCAGCCAATTATCATGGCTTCTTTCTCTTGCTCTTGCACTTTCTAAACTATTGATTTTACTTCCAATATTGAGAACTTAATTAGAGCCAAAGACTTGGCTTCTTGGGCTTCATTTCTTTGCCTACAGTCAGGCATCATTGTCATCCTTAACGACAACCTCTTCATCAGCACTCTCCTGGACTAAGTGCTTCAGGTGTGTCACTTCATCATCAGCCGTCACTTCGGCTGAACCATCAGGTTTTCTCAATATACTAGGTGGTGTCACTCCCTCAATATACAATTTAGCCTCTGCGAAGTCTGCACAAGCTATGAAGGGTTGAGGATCTGCATCAATTTCCGCTGTCTCTCCATTGCCCAAGGCCATCATTATTTTCTAATGCAAAGAGGAAGGCACACACTTGTTAGTGTGAATCCAATCTCTACCAAGTAAAGCATTGTACTTAGCATTGCTGTCGATAACGAAGAATGCTGTCATGCAGTCCCTAGTTCCCTCACTCAGGTTGATGGGCAGAATTCCCTGAGCCATCTGTTTGTCTCCAGCGAAGCCAGCAATGGTTGTGCTGGTTGGGATTAACCTGGGGTTCCTTTTCCCTAGTTTCTTCAAGGAAGATTTTGGTAGCAAGTTCACTGCTGCCCCATTATCCACCAAGACTCGGTTCAATTGTATCCCATCGAAGAAGGCCTTGATATACAAAGGCTTGACATGTTGTGTCATAGAGTTCGAGGGATACTCAAAAGGATATGAGAGGTTAATACTCACCTCTTCTTCACTCTCATATTCAGTTTCCATTGGGGTAGCCATTCCGGATTCATCTTGCACCATACTCACTTGTGAGTCTTCACTAGAGACTGGAATTGGGTCAATTTCTTGACCCTCTTGGTTCTCATCTCCAGCTTGGAATTCATGCGGTAATATGTGTACCATATTTACTGATACTGGAGGAAAGCCAAATTGGATGGCTGGCTGTGCCTGTTTCTCCTCTTGGCCACCTTGTTCAATTACTTCAGAAGCATCTTCCATGCTGTATTCTGGCACTTCATTACTAACAAACTCCTTCGAATGGTCTTTTTTTACTGGCTTTTCAACCAAAAACGTCTGTTCAGCCCTGAAGGCTTCGAACATTTCTTCCTCAACCATTTCTTTCTTTTGGCCTAGGCCAACTTCTTTTTCTGTCTCGCTATCACTCTCCATCAAAGCCTTCTCCAATCCTGCTAGACTGGACTTCTCTCTAGCTTTTAGTTCAGAGTGAACTTTGGCCAATTGTTCTCTGCTACAACCCATTTTGTCTTGTAGAGTTGGTTTTGGAGTATGGTCTGACTTTGGATTCTTCTTTCCTTCTGTCTGGACCAATGAAGAGTTTTCTCCACTTTCTTTCAGGTCTTTCTGGTACTGAGTGTACCTACACTGAATCTTCCTCCTTTGTGATCTAGAAATTACGGAGACCATATCTGGTTCCTTTGTTTTTGGGTGTTTAAGCAATACCCAATTGTTCGGAGCCACCAAAGAAGGTTTGACCATCCTACCTTGGTTTCCAACAACATCTCTTTGGGTAGACACTTCCCTAGGTTTGTTCTACATCACAAACCAATCTAGAACTCCATGTATCCACGAACTTACTGACTCAGCTGTTGAACTGTTTCTTTCCTCCTTCGAAGCCATCTTCGAAGCTGGCTGTGAAGGCCACTGCTTAGCCCTGACTTCATGTTTTGGGCCTAACTCAGGCCTTTGATGAAGGTAGCCACTTTCTGTCCTGCGTGAGGCTGGTCTAGGGGGCCAATCTCTGGCTTTGATCCCATAAACTGAACCCTTCTCCAGTCTCCTTTCAGGATGACTACTCTTCATTCTGTAATAATTAGGTGGCCTGGACTCATATAAAGGCCTCTTGCCTTTAGAATGCATTCTATCAGCTGTTAGCTCAACCATTAATGGCTGCTGCCTAACACTAGTTGGGTATGGCCTTTTGTTATAAGCATTGGTTGGTTTAGGACGCCTCTACACATCCTTGTAATACTGCTTCCCATCAATTGGAAGCCCTTTCAACCACTTGTAGCTCAGTCTGCACCTGGGACACATCCTTTGCATTACAGCTGCCTCTAAAGAATCGTCATCCAGTGTTTCTTCATCAGAGTCTTCCTTCTGGTGTGAGAAACCTTGTCCAATAGCTGGTAGATTTCCAGTGTCTTTCTTGATAGTTGTCTGGTTGGCAACATGCATCTGCACATTGACTTCTTCCAATTCTTTCAAGGACAAGTTCTGGAAGTCTGGCATAATGACATTGGCTGCCACCTCTCCAATTTCTGGAAATGGATTACTGTCGATCCCCATGGCTTTATCTGCTTTAGCTGGGAATTTTAAACTTCCTTTCCGAATTTGTTCTTGGATCCTGTCTCGAAAAACAATACAGTTTTTAGTCGAGTGAGACCAAGAATTATGCCATTTACAATACACTTTTCCTTTAAGTTCATCTGGAGATGGAATTTTGACTCCTTTTGGTAACTTAAAGAAGTTGGCCGCAAGCAAATGATCAAAAATTTCATCTGCCTTCGTTAAATCGAAAGAGTATTTCCTATGAAGGTCTTTCTTTTTAAACTGCTGGTCAATTGTTGTGTCCTTATGAATTAATGCCTCACAGATCACAAGTTCTTTCCCCATAATCTCTGCTACATCAATCTCATAATTAGGATCTCTATAATATGTCTTGTATGATGCATTATTTCGATCTTGTTCCTCCTCTAGTAATGCTTCATACCTAGACACCTTATAAGTTAGTTCCACCAAGTCTCTGAACTCAGTTGAGTCAAACTTCTTTCGAAGCCTAAACTCTAAGCCATTTTGAGTCAATCTCACGAATTCTGGCTCTGGTAGGATGAACCTACATTTGTTTCGTGCTCTTTTAAATCTGGCAATAAACTGAGTAGCCTTCTCATCAGGCCTTTGACTCAATCTTGCCAAGTCTGTCATGAAAACCTCTGGCTCCGATTGGAAGAATTGGGCATGAAATGCCTCTTCCGTTTGTTGCCAAGTTTGGATAGAGCCAGGTGTAACGTTAATAAACCATACAAATGCTCCCTCAATTAGAGAATTTGGGAATAATCTTAACTTCATATAGTCATTATTAGTAAATTCACCGCATTGAGCAGTAAACCTAGCAATATGCTCCACTGTTGACTAGTTTCCATTCCCATAAAAAAGGGCAAAATCTAGTATCCTGAAACCTCTTGGGTATTCATGTACCCTATCTACCCATTCTGGGTACGGTTTCCTGTACATAGGAGTCTGGACCCCCCGAGCCATCGGTCCACACATCTCTCTAACAATATCAGAAATTTGGTCCCTAGGGACCATATTTTGTGCCTGCTGAACCATTACTGGAGGGACAAACACAGGGTTTGGTGGACAACCTTATGCCTGGGGTCCTCTTGGTCTATAAGGTGGTATATTTGGGACTGGTTGTCCCTGTGGTGCCGGTTGCTTTTGAGGGTGTGGGTAACCCCTTTGAGCCTATCCTGCAAAAGGTGCTGGAACTGGTGTTGTGTCTCTTCCATTTGTAGGAAAACCTTCCAACCCCCGGGTATAAATTCGAACAAGGGATTAATGAACCCCCTCGTGCCAGGTATGGCTTCAAACATGGGATTTGGGACCATTCTTATGCCATTTTCTTGTACTGGGCCAGATCCGCCAACTTGCATAACTTCACTGTTAAGTACTGATGCATTTTGACCTGCCATAGGCCTCGAAATAGGTTCATACCAAGACTGAGGTGATGGTCTTTCATAGTTTTGATTGCTAGTTTGACTATTAGAATGTTCATTAATTTGCATAGGCTGTTTATCTCTAACCAATCTTTGCTGAGGGACACTTGGAATATCTTCCATGTGTCTTGTGTTTGTTGGTTTATGGGTATTCATTCGATCCAAAAAGGATGTTGCTCACCTTTCCATTGTATTCATTAACTGCTATCCCATGGCATCTACTAGGCCACCCCATGGATTCATTGGCTGAGTAGATGGAACAGTGGATGGTCCAATTCCTTGGCCTCGTCCAATATTCTGAACATGTGGTACTTGTTCCGAAGTGCTGGTCTGTTCGACCATAGGTTCTGATAAAATAGGTGTCTCCACAAGATGTGTTGTCACATTATCCTCTAGATTAGGTATTTCTGTCTCTCCTTCCACGCCTTCTTCCAAGCGTTCATTTTCTCCTTGTCTACTATGTCTAGCCATTTCAATTAGTCCCACTGGGCGTGCCAAAAATATATGTTGGCTTTTTTGGCTTTCGAAGGTTACTTTTATAATTATAAGCGTGCCAGCAAGGATCAATCAGTCCTTACAGAAAATTAATTGCCAACCAATTATCAGACGATTGTATTTTAGTTCTTTCAGCCTCAATGAAGAGGACTTTTATTGGTGGCTTGATTTAGGAGAATTAAACAAATAACAATTAAATGAAGAACAATTGAAGCATTTCATTAAAATGAAAAAACTTACAATGATCCAAACTCAGCCTCGTAGAGGTTTACAGCAACAATCTACTTGAAACTACTCCTATGAACGAAGTGCAGTGCAGGAATTTTAAAGTACAGAAATATAAAAAACAGGAAATGCAAAACTGGAAAGGAAATAAAGTAGAATAAGACTGGTTTTTTTTAATCTGAGTCTGGGGCTTTTTTCTGGGGCCTTCTCTGCTATTTATACTTCTCAAGGATGACCATCAAACTGCATTTCCAACCGTCAAACTGCTCCTCCATTATCATTGACCATGTTGCCTTATAATTAGCTCCACTATGTCATCACTTGCAGTTAGGCTTCCCTCCTAATTTTGAATTTGAATGTGAGTAACCGTTGAAGCCACATCACTTTGCATCTCTTTGCTGAACCAATGCTACTTAGATCTCATAATAACCAATACTAACTGCCACGTGTACGATCATGATCGAAGACTTAAATAATCTTCCTGTATTACCCTTATTCTGCCACGCGTCGAATTGTAATTGGCTTATACAAAATATATAGCCAACAGCAGCACTCCAATCCTAACTTTTATTTATTTTTTTAGCATCAAATCTTTTAAGAATTCCAAACTTATCCCAAACCTCACCTAATCATTTAATAATTTTTAAAATAAAATAAAAAATCATATCCAATTCTTAAATCTTTTTAAAATTTCAACAAAATTAAGTAAAAATATCAATGTTGGAAATTTGGTGAAGGAGTAATTCATCCTTGATACAAGTTTAATTGGAGTTGAGTTTTAGCTGTTTATTCATGAAATTGAGGAAAGAATTGGGGAAGGACTAGAGATGCTTACGCTTTGTTTGGTGGGAATTTGAAAAGAGAAAAGAAAAAAGCTTGTGAAAATAAGTAACATGTAAATATATTTTATTCAACCACCACCGCCGCCACTAACTAATCTACCGGAACACCACCACCGCAACGACTATTTCCCAGCAAAAGAGGGACAGAGAGAGAGGGGGAAAGATGCGCGTGTGGAAATCAAATCACATCTAACAAACTATCCTTTTTTTAAGAGGGGAGAGAGAATTATTCCAAGTAATCGAACGTCTTCCAAGCAAAACTCTATAAGAGATCAAAACTTCTTCCCAAAAAAAAATAAAAAAATTCAAGTACTTATAAATATGGTTTGGTTTATATGTTTCTTTTGAATTCATGGATTTTAGATAAAATGATTTGAGATTAGGAGAACATTTTAAGCTATTAGTAGTGGATTTAAAGAGAGATATACTTCAAGATAGAAGACGGGTATTTTATTATATTAAATTCAGTAACTATCTAATTTAATCTTGAAATAAATATATAAATTTGAGCCATTCGTTAAATAAATACCCACAAATCCTTTAATTTCAAATTGATAAATCCAAACATAATCTTTAAACTATTTGCAAAGTTGCAAAGTTGGAGAGAGAGAGAGGGAAGAGAGAATGGATTCCAACTCAATATGTGTGTAATATGTTCTGTCACTTTAATGTATCATAATAGTATAATAGGGATTTTATGTGGCCCAATGTTTCCCCTTTTTTCTTCCAAAATTTCTATCTAATAGATAATAGTTTGGTGTTTGCTAACTTTTAG
This sequence comes from Camellia granthamiana, assembly GCA_036172215.1. Classification (NCBI taxonomy): domain Eukaryota; kingdom Viridiplantae; phylum Streptophyta; class Magnoliopsida; order Ericales; family Theaceae; genus Camellia; species Camellia granthamiana. Next base: position 91,381,096 of record CM069908.1, on the reverse strand, counting down.
CTAATCACTAGCGATGATGTATGGGATTCATGATTATTTTAATTACTTGTGAACTAAACAAGCCCAAATCCACCACTTAGCCATTAAAGCCGCATATTAGTGCTATGATACTACTTGTCATAAAATCATCAAAGACAATCCAACAACTTTTCATGCAAAATAAAAATTAAACACCAACTAGAAGTAACATGATCACATTAAATTTTTCAGAATGTTTAAACATTTTCCGGCTTGTACTTGTGGAAAGTTTCGAGTTGCTCTGAAAGTCCTTAAAGCTGCAGCTGTAAAGCCAAATTAGTATCCGGAGTGTCTGATGATACTGAATATTGTTGATTATTAATAGCCATAGCCAACTGAGAAGATTGAATGGTCAGTTCTGCTTGGTGGGTATGCCCAAAAGTCCTTTGCCTGTTGCTTACTTGGCTCAAGGATGATGATGATGATGGAATTGGTCCCTCATTAACAGAAACTTGCTGGAATTGGTTAAGCTGTGCTTTCAAGAATGGTAGATCAAAAGCAAACGGAGAGACTAATGGCACGACTCCATTTGATTCCACAGTATGGCCCCCTTCCTGCAGGGAGGAGCTACTCTTCTCACCTTTTGGTCCCACTGCAGCTGCCATGGAGCCATCGGACCGACTCAAACTGGAGACCCCACTGGTATGCCAGATCCATGAAGATGATGACATCGAACTATTACTGTTTCTCAACTTGAATTCAAACTTGTTTGAGCAAGAATTCTTTGAAGCTAAATTCGATGGCTGCACTTGACTATCTGTCTTGCTCGAGTCCACTGTTGCAGCCACAGACTCGCAGGAATTCAAAACTTCAGCTGCAGAAGTAGAAGAACTCAATCCCAGATGAGTGTTGCTGATTGTTTCTCGAGAACCTTGTCTCTGTCACTAATACTAAAAGTCTTCTTCCCATCACGTTCGCGGTTGGTCACAATTTTCCCCTCCAAACCACTACGATCACCCATCCTATCACTCGTATGAGCCTTTTCTCCATCATCAGTGTCAGTCAAATCAATTATGTCAGTAGTTGTTGTTTTAAGGGCTGAACAACACCCAGGAAGGGGATCAAGTAAGTCCCAAGACGTATTTGGGGTTAATGTATCCAGAGTACTAGGACCATTATGGTGGCGTTTGGTAAAACTTATTTTCAACTTAAATCAGCTTTTGGCTTAAATTAAGCTATATTGGTGTGTTTGGTACAACTTATGAGGATAGATTATGACTTAATTTAAGCCAAATTTCGGCTTAAATTGAAAGTTGCTCCGCAGGTGCTTAAAAATACAACTTATGCGCACAGCTGTTTTGGGAGGGGCAAAATGACTTAAATGCCCCTCACAATTTCAAATAATTACAAGTGTACCATGTATATAAATCAAAAAACTCTCATTTTTGTCTCTTTGATGAAGCTCTGGCGATTTCCGGCGACACCTGGCGATTTCCGGCGACGTGTCCCTCTCTCTCTCTCTCTCTCGATGAAGATGAAGATGAAGATGAAGATCTGGGTTGCTTGATCTGTCATCTCACTCGATCTGATGAAGATTTGGGTTGGCACTCGATCTGCAATCTCACTCTCACTCAATCTCGATCTCGATCTCGTCTTTCTCTCTCGATCTCACTCGATCTCGTCTCTCTCTCTCTCTGTTGCAGACCACCAGCTAGGGTTGCAGACCATCGGCTAGGGTCGATCTCAGCTAGGGTTGCAGACCACCGGCGAAAGGTCGATCTCGGCTAAGGTTGCAGACCACCGGCGACGGGTCGATCTCGGCTAGGGTTGCAGACCACCGGCGACGGGTCGATCTCGGCTAGGGTTGCAGACCACCGGCAACGAGTCGATCTCGGCTAGGGTTGCGGCGTACGGATTGCTCAGGAAGGAAGAGAAGGAAAAAAATTAAATAAATTAAACAAAAATAATAATTAAAACAAAATAATAAAAATAATATTGAACAAAATAAATTGAAATAAAAACAAAAAAATAAATTAATCAAAATAATAATAAAAATAATTTATTAATATTGAAATAAATTGTGCAATTCATATCCATTAAATAAATTACACAATTTAATTGTAATGAAAAAGAATAACAAATTAAAAAAAGAATTATATCAACATTATAATAATTATATTAATATTAAAAAAGAATTATATTAACATTAATTTAATTGTAATGAAAAAGAATAATAAATTAAAAAAAGAATTATATTAAAATTATAATAATTATATTAATATTAAAAGAATTATATTAAAAAGTAATAATAATAGTATCAAATAATATTAATATTATTTGATATTAATTAAAATTTATCAAGTGTATCAATTTTTATATTAGTTGATGCTAATTAATACTAATTATATTAACTTTTATTAATGAAATAATTTTTTTAAATTAAAATTGAAAAAAAAATGACAAAATTATCATTTTTATATCATATAAGGGCAAAAAAGTCAATTATACAGAAAAAGCTATTTTACAACTTATTTACCAAACACTATTTTACTACTTAAATCTATAATCCCACAGCTACACCAAACAGGTTACCAGCTTATACTCACAGCTGTAACCTATAATCTATAATCACTTTCCCACAACTCTACCAAACGGGGCCTATATAAATATCTATTTTCTTATACCCAAAAAATATTATTATAATAGAATAACTCCAAAATGTTTTTGTAACTCATCCTCTTCATTCATCAAACTGTTCAAATGTTATTAATGTATTGTACCCACCACTAGTGTCTATATCCTCTTCATTCATCAAACTGTTCAAATGTTTCTAATGTATTGTACCCACCACTAGTGTCTATATTTAGAGAGAGAGAGAGTACACAATGTAATGTTTTGTTGGGTTTATGTTTGGCCAAGTTGCAGAAAAATGGAAAGAATAAATAATTGCGAAAATGGTGGGAATCTAAAATAATTGCATCATACAAACTTAAGAAAAAAAAATTAAAAAAAGCATGGCTACAATTACAATTTTGCCCCCAGCTTCTTTCTCCACGTGTATAAGATCTATCCCAACATGTCACTATCATTGAAAGAAAATCCAATACAAAATGTGCAAGATAAATACATTATGAACCATATAACAAACACACTCATAGCAGACAGTCTTTGACCTTGTGAATATAAAATCATGCATGCTTGAAAAATTTCATACTCAGCCAATGAAAATATACAGCAACAAGAAGAATAGGAAGTGTCAAGGGCACCAAGAAGCAGTAATACCTGTTGTAGAACAGGAATAGAATCAGGGAAACATGAATAATAATATTTCAATATGTTATTATTTGAAATAAGACATAAAAGAGTAATTTTGACAATTGCAAGCAATGCAACACTGAAACTATTTTTGTAACAGCAATCTTATAAAAAAAATTAAAATTTTCCTAGGCCGGTTTATATAATGTAAATGATGACTATGAAAGTTGTTTTTCTTTTATAAACTTCGAGAAGTTCTTTAAAACTACTAGATAACTGGATATCAACAACCTCTTCTTGAAGTAGGTCTTCTCCATATACACTGGGACACAGGCTTTTACAGAACCAAATCAAGCTTTTACAGAACCAAATCAAATATGAATAGCCAAACATGTAAAATATCTTAACACACAGTGGTTCAGGCATATACATTCTACTGATTGTCATGCACATTTTATAATCAATTTGGAAATCCGTACTTACAAATGATTGGTATTAACAGATACTTTCCAGTGATTTTGTCACCGGTATAGTGTCATAACATAAGCAATAAGATTTCCATCTTGAACTGTTAAAAACATATATATATATATGTGTATATATAACCAAACCAAACCAAACTAAGCCGTAAATCCCATCAAATGGGGTCGGCTATATAAATCCTTCTTCTCCACGCGGCTCTATCAAATGTCATTTCGTTAGTCAAATTAAATAGATCCATATCTCTATTTACAATGCTAGCCAACGTTAATCTAAGCCTATCCGGTCCCCTAACACTTCCATCTACCATCACTGCACTGCATCTCTTCATTATTGTCTCTATTGGTCTCCGTTAAAGATGACCAAACCATCTCAATCGATTCTCTCTCAACTTATCTTCTATCGGTGCTACTCCTATCCATTCCCGAATACACTCATTCCTAATTCTGTCTTGTTTAGTTTTGTCACACGTCCACCTTAGCATCCTCATCTCAGCAACACTCATCTTATCGACATGTTGTTTCTTGGTTGCTCAACACTCCGTCCCATACAACATCGCTGGTCTAATAGCAATTCTATAGAACTTACATTTTAGTCTAGTGGGTATTCGTTTATCGCACAGTACCCCAGACGCACTTCTCCACTTAAGCCATCTCACCTTAATCCTATGGGCCGCATTCGCATCAATCTCCCCCGTTGTTGTGATAATCGATCCTAAATAACAAAAATGTTTACTCTTAGGCAGTTTTTAGTTCTCAATCTTCACTTCTCCTCTGCTTTCATTGTTATTGTTACTAAATTTACACTCCACGTACTCTGTCTTAGTTCTGCTTATCCGGAATCCTTAGATTCAAGTATTTTTCTCCAAATCTCTAACTTTGTGTCAACTCTTTCTCTAGTCTCATCCACTAACACGATATCATCTGTAAAAAGCATACACCATGGCATGTCATCCTGAATATTTCTCATCAACTCATCCATAACTAACGCAAAAAGATAAGGACTTAAGGTAAATCCTTGATGTAACCTGACAGTGATAGGCAATTCATTTGTCTCTCTAACAAGCGATCTAATAGTGGTCACCTCCCATTCATACATGTCCCTAATCACATCAATATAACCTTTTGTCACCCCTTTCCTCTCTAACACTCACCATATTATATCCCGAGACACTCTATCATGTACTTTCTCAAGGTCGATAAACGCCATATGAATGTCTCTTTTCTTTTCTCTATACTTTTCTATTACTCTCCTTAACAAATAGATCGTTTCCATTGTTGACCTACCAGGCATAAACCCTATTAAGTCCCTACTTATTGCCAATTCCATGAACAAGCTTGGGTTAATCGAGTTGTATTTTTCGTCGATTTTTTGGTCTTCTCGCTCGAGCGGGGAAAGTTGCGCTCGAGCGGAGTTTTCACCTTCTCAGTAGTTTGGCTTGTCAGCAAAAAATACTGTGAAGTGTGATTTTGCGCTCGAGCGTAAGTTCCAATGCTCAAGCATAGACCCTGATTTGGAACACGCGTTTTGGTTACACCGCTCGAGCGGCCATTCCTGCGCTCGAGCGGAGATCGCATATCCAACTTCTATAAAGCTGCAGTTTGCTCCAAATCTAGAGTACGACTTCCAGATCTTCTTTGAGGGTTCTAGGGTTTTCTTCCGCAGCAACTTTACTAGTTTTCTTTGATGTTGTGTTGAGTATTAAACTCATGGTTTAACAAGTATACATCAAAGAGGTGATTGATTATTCAATAACAAGAGTGTTTCTTCTTCGGTGGAATCCAAAGATTCAAGTGTGGAGTATTCGAAGGAGTTTGAAGCTGTGTGCAGTCGTTAATTCCACATGGATGTCGTGGATTCAACATCAAGCTGATCAAATTCTGAGACGAAAGTGGTGGTGAAAGAGATACATATTGTTGATGACAAATTGGTTGCGTTTTGGGTAATTTGTTTTGATAAATTTGTATTCCTTCTTTCTTTCTTAGTGGATTGATTAGTGGCATTTTGTCCGTGATTTTTTTAATCACAATTAGAGGTGCTCCAATTGTGATTTTTCCACGCAAAAATCGGTTGTGTGGATTTATTGATTTTGAAGCAACAATCTAAATCACTTTCATATGTGCTAGATAATTTAGATTGTCAGTTTTAATTGTTTGGGTATTGTTGCAATTAATCTTGATCAGAATCACGAATCACTTAGGTTTTACAATTGGTATCAGAGCAGGTCAATCTTCGTTTTTATCAAAACTATAAGAGTGTGATTTGTGATATGGATTCAATTCGTGAAGGTAACTTGACCCATAGACCTCTTTTACTTGATGGTACAAACTATTCATATTGAAAAGCTCATATGAGGGCGTTTTTAAAATCTATCGATTAGAAAGTTTGGCATTGTGTGTGATCTATGGGTGGAGTGAACTTGTTGTCACCATTGATGGTGTTGATATCCCCAAATCACTCGATAGATGGGACGCAATCGACTATCAAAACTCGAGCTTGAACAATAAAGCTCTCAATTCCCTCTTTTGCTCCATCACACCAGACGAGTTTCATCATATTTGCACGTGTGAGGTAACAAAAGAGGCTTGGGACATTTCTGAAACTATTCGCAAGGATACTACTGTTGTTAAAAGATCAAAACTTCAACGTCTCACCTTCTCTATGAAACTCTCTTTATGCGTGATGATGAGACGTTTGATGATTTTTATGCTAAACTTAATGGCATCGCGAATTCTTGTTCTACATTCGGAGAAAAAATCCCTGAATCGAAGGTTGTTGGAAAAAATTTGAGGCATTTACCCGAGAGGTTCCAATCAAAAGTGACAGCTATTGAGGAGGCTCAGGATGTTGAGAACCTCAAGCTTGATCAGTTGGTTGGAAACTTGCACACTTATGAAGCCAATCAGATTTTTAAGAAAAAACAAAAAGATAGTGTGACTTTTACCAGTACTCATGAGACTGCTAAGACCCCTGAGGTTGAGTTTGATCTAGAGTTCGAAATGACGGCGATGTTTACCAAACAATTCAAAAAGATTTAAAGAAAAAGAAGTCTAATTTCAAGGACTCTAGTTCAAAAGATAAGGGTAATGAAAAATTTAAAACTTTTCCATCAAAAGTTGCTCCAAAAAATGAGAAGAAGACTGTGAAGGGGCAAGGTGTCAAGTGTTGTGAATGTCAAGGGTTTGGACATATTGCACTTGAATGTCCATCAAAAAAGAACAGCAAGAAAGTCTATACAGTGATTTGGGATGATGAAAGCAGGTTAGAGCAAGAACCCGAAGAAACCGAATCCGATGAAGACAGAGATAGTACCTACATGGCATTCTGGTCTACCATCACTCAACCATCTCCAAAGCCAGTTGATTTTGCTCGTGGTCAGAGTCTGCACCGTGCTCCTACCTTTGATGGAAGTAATTACTTATTTTGGAAGATCCGAATGAGGATGTATCTTAGAGCTCATGACCCTGAAGGTTGACAAGTAATTGAAGAGGATGTTAAAAGTGCTGACAATCAAAGCAATCAAAGAGTTCTGAATACAATCCGTGAAGCAATTTCTGAAGAAGAAGAAGAACGGATTGCTCACTGCACAAAAGGCAAAGATGCATGGGACATTCTTAGTCAAGTCCATGAAAGAGAAGAGTCATTCATCACCATCCATCAACTTTCATGCCTTAGTTGCTCGACTGGATGAGATCGAGAAAAAAGAGAAACAAAAAGAAGATGATGAAACCTCGGAAGACAATGATGAGATTGATGGTGATGACCCACAACAAGCTTATGAAAAGCTTTACAATGAATCTCTGAACTTGTCCAAGATCAATGACAAACTGACCGTCAAGCTCAAAGCATGTGAAAGCGAGAATATCAAGCTAAAGGGAGAGATTGCTAAAGCAAAAAATGATGTCATCAAGATCTCCAATGACAGGCAAGACCTATGCGGAAAACTTCTATCTTGTGAGACCGAAAGGAATGAACTTCTGAAAATCTATGCCACATATGAAGAGAAGATTAAGATCCTTGAGATGTCACAAGCTGCATTGGAAGAGATGATCGGTCAGAAAAAGGACAAACTCAAAGATGCTAGAGCCACGATTGATATGTGGAACAAAGGGTCAAAGACACAGGAAGACATCTTCGGGTCTTGATGACATCCTTTTTTGATTGATATCTTTTCTTAATGACATCCTTTTTTGCTGTAGCAATCTCTCCCTTTAGCTTGACATTCTGGCTTTCACATGCTTGGAGCTTGAAGGTCAGTTTGTCATTGATCTTGGACAAGTTCAGAGATTCATTGTAAAACTTTTCATAAGCTTGTTGTGGATCATCACCATCAATCTCATTATTGTCTTCCGAGGTTTCATCATCTTCTTTTTGCTTCTCTTTTTTCTCGATCTCATCTAATCGAGCAACTAAGGCATGAAAGTTGATGGATGGTGATGAAGATGACTCTCCTCTTTCATGGACTTGACTAAGAATGTCCCATGCATCTTTGCCTTTTGTGCAGTGAGCAATCCGTCATTGTTCTTCTTCAAAAATTGCTTCACGGATTGTACTCAAAACTCTTTGATTGCTTTGATTGTCAGCACTTTCAACATCCTCTTCAATTACTTGCCAACCTTCAGGGTCATGAGCTCTAAGATACATCCTCATTCGGATCTTCCAAAATAAGTAATTACTCCCATCAAAGGTAGGAGCACAATGCAGACTCTGACCACGAGCAAACTCAACTAGCTTTGGAGATGGTTGAGTGACGATAGACCAGAATGTCATGTAGGTACTATCTCCGTCTTCACCAGATTTGGTTTCTTCGGATTCTTGCTCTGACCTGCTTTCATCATCCCAAATCACTATATAGACTTTGTTGCTGTTCTTTTTTGATGGACATTCAAGTGCAAAATGTCCAAACCCTTGACATTCACAACAATTGACACCTTATCCCTTCACAATCTTCTTCTCAGTTTTTGAAGCAACTTTTGATAGAAAAGCTTTAAATTTTTCATTACCCTTATCTTTTGAACTAGAGTCCTTGAAATTAGACTTCTTTTTCTTTAAATTTTTTTGAATTGTTTGGTAAACATTGCCGTCATTTCGGACTCTAGATAAAACTCAACCTCAGGGGTCTTACCAGTCTCATGAGCACTGGTAAAAGCCACACTATCTTTTTGCTTTTCCTTAGAAATCTGGTTGGCTTCATAAGTCGGCAAGTTTCCAACCAACTGATCAAGCTTGAGGTTTTCAACATCATGAGCCTCCTCAATAACTGTCACTTTTGATTAGAACCTCTCGGGTAAATACCTTAAAATTTTCCTAACAACCTTCGATTCAGGGATTTTTTCTCCGAGTGTAAAACAAGAATTCGCGATGTCACTAAGTTTAGTATAAAAATCATCAAACGTCTCATCATCACGCATAAAGAGAGTTTCAAAAGAGGAGGTGAGATGTTGAAGTTTTGATCTTTTAACAGCAGCAGTACCCTCGTGAATAGTTTCAGAAATGTCTCAAGCCTCTTTTGCTACCTCACACATGCAAATACGACGAAACTCGTCTGGTGTGACAGAGCAAAAGAGGGAATTGAGAACTTTACTGTTCCAGCTCGAGTTTTGATAATCGATTGCATCCCATCTATCGAGTGATTTGGGGATATCAACACCATCAATGGGGATAACAAGTTCACTCCACCCATAGATCACACAATGCCAAACTTTCTCATCGATAGATTTTAAAAACGCCATCATATGAGCTTTTCAATATGAATAGTTTGTACCATCAAGTAAAGGAGGTCTATGGGTCAAGTTACCTTCGCGAATTGAATCCATATCACAAATCACACAAAATCACTCCTATAGTTTTTATAAAAACGAAGAGTGACCTGCACTGATACCAATTGTAAAACCTAAGTGATTTGTGATTCTGATCAAGATTAATTGCAACAATACCCAAACAATTAAAACTAACAATCTAAATTATCTAGCACATACGAAAGTGATTTAGATTGTTGCTTCAAAATCAATAAATCAACACAACCGATTTTTACGTGGAAAAATCACAATTGAAACACCTCTAATTGTGATTAAAAAAACCACGGGCAAAATGCCACTAATCAATCCACTAAGAAAGAAAGAAAGAATACAAATTTACCAAAACAAATTACCCAAAACGCAATCAATTTGTCTTCAACAATATGTATCTCTTTCACCACCGCTTTCGTCTCAGAATTAATCAGCTTGATGTTGAATCCACGACATCCATGTTGAATTAACGACTACACACAAGTTCAAACTCCTTCGAATACTCCACACTTGAATCTCCAGATTCCACCGAAGAAGAAACACTCTTGTTATTGAATAATCAATCACCTCTTTGATGTATACTTGTTAAACCATGAGTTTAATACTCAACACAACATCAAAGAAGACTAGTAAAGTTGCTCTGGAAGAAAATCCTAGAACCCTCAAAGAAGATCTGGAAGTCGTACCCTAGATTTGGAGCAAAGTGCAGCTTTATAGCAGTTGGATACGCGATCTCCGCTCAAGCGCAGGATGGCCGCTCGAGCGGTGTAACCAAAACGCGTGTTCCAAACCAGGGTCTACGCTTGAGCACTGGAACTTACACTCAAGCGCAAAATCACACCTCACAGTATTTTTTGCAAACAAGCCAAACTACTGAGAAGGTGAAAACTCCGCTCGAGCGCAACTTTCCCCGCTCGGGCGAGAAGACAAAAAAACCAACGAAAAATATAACTCGATTAACCCAAGCTTGTTTGCGAAATTGGCAATAAGTAGGGACCTAAAAATTAATTCTCCGACACCTCTGTTATATCTCGCAATCAGCGTTCTATCACCCTCTCCCACACTTTCATTATATGACATTAGCTTGATTCCTCTATAGTTGTTGCAATTCTGAACATCTCCTTTATTCTTATAGTTAGACAATAAAATATTTTTCCTCCACTCATCTGGCATGTTCCTAGTCAAAAAAAAAATTTGCTAAACAACCTAGTCAACTAAGCAACCCCTTTTTTATCCAAACACTTCCAAGCTTTAATAGGGGCATCATCGGGTCCTAAAGCCTTATTTGATTTCATCTTCTTAAGTGCAATCTCCACTTCAAAGTTCATAATCCTACAATAAAACCTATAATCTTGGTTTATCGTATTACTGGCTATTTCTTTCCCTATTGGCATACCTCATGTTCCTCATTTAATAGTTTCTCAAAATAATTATTTCATCTCTCGTTAATCTCTTTATCCTTCACCAATACCTTAGAATCCTCACTCTTAATGCACTTAACTTGATTAAAATTTCTTGTTTTCCTCTCCCGTATCTTAGCAAGTTTGCATACCCTCTTCTCTCCCTCCTTACTATCTAGTCTAGTGTATAAGTCATCATAAGTTTTCAACTTAGCCTCTCTCACTACTTTCTTGACCTTCTTATTAGTCAATCTATAACTCTTAAGGTTTTCCTCAGTTCTATCATTCTATCACTTTTTAAAGCACTCCTTTTTTGCTTTAACTATCACTTGAACCTCTTCCCTCCACCACCAAGTTTGCCTAGAGCTGGGTCCCGTTCCTTTCGACTCTCCAAGCACTTCCCTTGAGATTCTCCTCATACAATTGGCCATCGAGTTCCACATAGTGTTAGCATCATCTTCCATGTCCCAAGCACCTCCCTTATCCATTCTATTCTTAAATATTTCTAGTTTATCCCCTTTTAGGTCCCACCATATCGTCCTACGACGCCCACCATTCTTCCTAACTTGGTATTGCCCTTTAAAACATAAATCTAGTACCAAAATCCTATGTTGAGAGGCCAAGCGCTCTCCAGGAATCACCTTACAATCACTGCATTTTAGGCGGTCCACTTTTCTCACTAAAAAGTAATATATTTGGCTCTCAACTAACCCACTCTTAACGATATCAAATACTCCTCTCTCTTCTTATACATAGTATTGGCCACCACTAGGTCAAAAGCCAACGTAAAATCTAAGATACTCTCTCCAGCCTTATTTCTATCACCCAAACCGCATCCACCATGCCTTTTCATAGCCTAATTTATCTATGCCTGCATGGCCATTGAAATCTCCACCTATAATTAGGTTCTCTCCTACGGATATCTCCTGTAAGATCTCATCCATTCGCTCCCAAAAATCCCTCTTAGTCTGATCATCGAATCCTACTTGAGGGGTGTATACACTAATAACATTCACTATATTCCCTCCAATAACTAATTTAACTAAGATAATCCAATCCCCTTTCCTAATGACCGCCACTATACTTTCCACAAGACCCTTGGCAACTATGATTTCTACCCCATTCCTACATTTATCATTACCACTATAATACCGTTTAAAACCGGTATCTTCAATTTCCCTAACTTTCTCACCCATCCACTTAGTTTCTTGTACTCATGCTATACTAACTCTTCTCCTAATAATAACATCTACCAATTCCATCGTCTTACCAGTTAAAGTTCCTATATTCCAAGTGGCTACCCTAAACCTATAATCCCATAGTCTTAGACTAGGTTCTTTACTCGCGCTCGTTCAGAAAAATGCGGGAACCTTTGCCCATTTTTCACCCACCCAGGCGTCGATACGGCGCTCCTTACTCACTTTTCGACACACCTGGAGGCAGGTGCAACGCGTCACTTGAGGGGAACAATCTAGCATTTAATCGATTCAAAGTAGAATTCATTGTCATAAAGGATACGAGCGGCTTTTTTACATGTTGGCTATCGACTACCTAACACAACCCTCCTCCTTTACCCGGGCTTGGGACCGGTGGAGTTGTTAACCACCCCGGTGGAGTTATATGTATGTATGTATATATATATATAATAAAAAATAAAAAATAAAAAAAAGAAAGAAAGAAAGAAAGAAAGAAAGAAAGAAAGGACATAAAAGCATTTGTTGTACATTCAAAAATGGGACTGAGATGAAATAAGAAATCTCCTTGATCAACAGAAATGACAAGGCATTGATGGCATTTTTAAGGATTACTTCTATCAATGTGGATCACTAATTTGCATTCTTGTAGAGGTTATGGAAGGATTGGAAAAGCCACCTAGAAAGAATAACAAATAATTGCCACAAATATATTTTGACATGACCTCCTTTAAAGCATATATACTTCAAAATCAATTTTGTATCTGTTTCATTAGTAATGGCAGAATGCCAACCTACTTCAAAGCTGAAACAGGTAATCCGTGACACTTGTCCTCTCAAGTGCCTTACCAGTTAGCATGACCAGCCTTGTACCCTTCCATAAATCCTATTTCACTTTAACACCATGCGCATGGCACAAGCAATCATTTTCCAAAGCAAAGAGCCAGAGGACCTAAGATATAGTTGTTTCACTTAGAATGCTTGGTCTTCCAGTCTCCAGATATTCGAAAACAAATGGGGCCAAAAAGTTCCATTTTTTTTTCTAGAACAAAATGGTGTGCAATAAACAATAATAGAGAACATTTATACACACATATATAGACACTAATTTCTAGAACTTTTTTTGGTAATCAAGGAAATGGTATTGATTTGCTGCCCAAATGTTGAATGGAGGACGGAAAAAAAAAAAAAAAAGAGCTCCATTGAATCAAATTGGCCAAATGTCTACCTTCATGAGCCCTCAAGGCCTGCTTCTCATCCTTACTCACTGTCAAGGTCAAGGGGCAGGCACAGATTATGATAAAAAAGATGGGGAAGAGAGCTTTATGATGTTTGTGAATTGTAAATTCTAGGACATGCTCTACCCTTAGTATACCCCCTCAAATCACCTGGTCTTTCCTAAATGAACTTTAATCACTTATTTAGAGGAATCACTTGAACAAGATAAGATATGCATAGAAAACTGCTTTTGTAATCTGTAAGAAAATTGTAAACAAAGGTACAAGTATAATGACCATCAAAAACCATGGTTCCTCAATTTGGTCTTGAAACACCATTCCACTATCACTACACAATCAAAGTCAAAGATAGAAGAGAATAACTTAAATATCTATTCAAGATTCTTTAGCGTTTTTAATTGCAAAAAGTTTGTATTATTTTTAGCAAGTGTGTCCCAATGGTACAACATCTATTGAATGCAATGCAAGCTGAAATCAGGCATAGGTAGATGATATCGATATTGCAGAGAATAAACAATGCACTGCTATATTAGTAGTTCAAGACTACCTAATATCCCAGCATCAAGCAAGTGAAGTTGTTTTGTTAGATAAAGCTGTAAATCACTAAAGCTCCCAATTAGGTTTAAAACAGGACTCAACGTTACCAAGTAATGTTAAATAATTTTATTAGACATAAGACTTATATACACCAAAAGGTTACCTGTCGGTCTGTATAGCAGATATGAGAGCATTATCAGATGGTGGAAGAAACTTCAATATAATTGCAGCATAGAAGAAACCCACAAAGAAAACAGAGCCAAATATGAGTAAGAACCAGCCCCAAAAATCTTTGTCCTTGGAGGCAATAAATTGGGAGAAATTCCACATGCTTTCACCAAATCAGTTCTAAGACCTCAACAATAGAATGTCCATTTCAGCATATTCCCTTGCTACAACCAACACCATCCAGCAACCTATTCCCTAGATAACCATCACAGAATTCAACTAACTTTTAGGCACAACATGCAATGAATTTATTATGTAAAATCTGAGAAGCTTACTAGGCTTCCTTGGATACGTCTAAAGGCTAACATTTCAGAGGAAGAACTATAAGCATAAATAATCTATATCAGTCTATACTCCTACAAAATGTCGCAAGGGTGTAAAACTTAATTATGTAAAAACTGAAAGGCTTACCACCAGGCTTCCTTGGATATTTCTAAACTCTAAAGGCTAACATACCCGAAGAAGAACTGTAAGCATAAATAATCTATATCAGTCTATACTCCTACAAAATGTCGCAAGGGTGTAAAACTTAATTATGTAAAAACTGAAAGGCTTACCACCAGGCTTCCTTGGATATTTCTAAACTCAAAAGGCTAACATACCCGAAGAAGAACTGTAAGCATGTATAATCTATATTTGTTTATAGTTCTACAAAATGTCCCAGGGGAGGGATGTAAAACTTTATTAGCACCAAAATTTCCCTGCCAACATAAAACATACCGATTATATCCTATATAACCCTAAGATTGTGTTTAAAGCATGGATTTGGGTAAGGATTTGAAAAGAGAAAAAATATGTGAAATGTAACTATATTTCATTCACATTTCACACATATTTTCCCTTTCTCTTTCTCTATCCAAATCCCTACCGAAATCCATACTCCAAACACAACCTAAGAGATTGCAACAAATGAAAATTATGACATTTATCAATTTTGATGCCACATATAATTAAATTTCATCTCAAATCATTAACTCCCAAAGTATTTTCATTTTGTCTAGCATTGCCAAATTTTGATTTTGGTTAAAAAAGGGGGAAATTTGTATTTAAGTGTGAACTATTTAAAGTAAATGTAATTTCATGTAGGTGACAGTTAGAGCACATGAGAGGTGTGTCCCGTGTTGCAAGTGAGAGGTGTGTCCCATGTTACAACTTTCACTTGAATTAGACATAGGTTTAGTTGCACATGCAATAATTTTGAGTTGATCCCACTTAAATGCACTTTTCTCGTTATAATAATAAAATAAAATAAAATTTTTTAAAAAAAAATCATGCGAAATTATTAAATATATCATGGTCTTAGTTTCTCAAGATATATAATGTATACCAAGTAGTGTTTTAAATATAGACAGTTCATATATTATAACTAATAATAAAACATAACCCAAGAGTTGTTTTTTCCTTCCTCAAGTGTCATAAAATTTTCCATTAACTTGCCTACTAATAATATTCTTCAATTGTTCGTTTACTTTGTTTACCAAAGGCAGATAATGTTCATAAAATCAGTTCATATCTACATAAAAAATAATAAAAATAAAAATAAAAACTTAAAATCATTACACGGTGTTTGGTTGGATGGGAGATTTGGGATGGGATTTGAAAAGGAAAAGAAAAAGATAAAAAAAAAATACGAATAAAATATACTTACATTCCACATAATTTCAGACTTTCTTCTTTTTCATTTTCAAATCCTTGCTAAATCTCCCAACCAAACACAGCGTTAAAATGCTTCTTTATCGTTTAGCATTCCCAAAGCTAGAAATCGCAAGGAAACAATACAATATCCTTATTATGGCAAACTGAAACCCTAAAATGATTTTTATCTTTGGAATTGAGGAGAGAACGCGAGATGCCGGGAAATAGGGATATGCCGGGACTGAACCAAGAAATATAGAATCTGAGATACATACAGATTACCAATAATACATTGATACAAGTTTTATATATATATATATATAGAGAGAGAGAGAGAGAGAGAGAGAGAGAGACCTGTTGGAAAGGAGAGAAACGGGGAGAGAGACAGAGAGAGAGACCTGTTGGAAAGAGAGTAACGGTGGAAGAGCAATCGAAGAGTGTTCCGAATATCACGACTTTCTTGGCTTCCAATCAGTAAGATTGATTTGTTCACAAAAAATTAAAAAAAAAAATTTTAAAAATCAGTAAGGATTGATATTATTTCGAAGGTAAATTATATTGACACCTCCCCATATTTATATTTATTACAGTTTTTTTATTTTTTAGAAATTACACTTCTTTTTTGAGATTTAAAGTTTCATTATAGGTTGTTCCTTCTAGTAATTTAATTTTTTTAAATATTAATTTTGTCCTCACTGGGTAAATTTTATTGACACCCTCACATTTTAGAAATTACAATTCCCTTCCCAAGGTTTAAAGTAGCATTACCAATTGCCTCATCGATTAGTATTAGTTGAAAAAAAAAATTCATTGAAAAAAAAATTAATTGGGAAAAAAAATTATTTGAAAAAAAATTTAATTGAAAAAAATTTTGTTAGTCAAATTTTAAAATTTCTGTTTAAAATTCAACGTAAACAACGTAAATTTCTGTTTAAAAATCAACATAAATTGTTTAAATTTCTGTTTGATGTTTAATTGAAAAAAATAATGTTTAATGTTTAAATAATGTTTAATTTTACGACATTTTTACCATCTGAGACCTGTTTGGTAATAATTTCTTTTTCAGTTTTCAATTTATATTTACAAAAAATTTAAAAACTGTCATAAAAATTTGTTTGATTTTTTGGTTTATAAATGGTTGTCTCAGTTTGTAAATTTGAGGAAAAAACGTAAATTCAAAAAATGAGTTTATACTGGTTTTTAATCAGAAATTTAAAAATTTGATTAACAAATTTTTTTTTTCAAATAATTTTTTTTCTAATTAATTTTTTTTTCAACTAATACTAACTGAGGGGCAATTGGTAATGTTACTTTAAACCTTGGGGAGGGGATTGTAATTTCTAAATTGTAAGAGGTGTCAATGTAATTTACCCAGTGAAGGCAAATTTGGTATTTAAAAAAATTAAATTATTGAAGGGAGCAATCTGTAATGAAACTTTAAATCTCAGGGAGGGGATGTAATTTTCAAAAGGTGAGGGAGGAATTGTAATAAATATAAACCTCAGAGGGTGTCAATGTAATTTACCTTTTTCATAAATTACTTTTCACTTACTTATGTTCTATTTAGTCCATATTATTTTTTTATGTTCCAATGAGTCTTATGGATGACATAATTACCAAAATACCCCTAATAATATTCATATTTACAGTGTAAATGTTCCGTGATGTGAATGTTTACACCATCAATGTGAATGTTAACATGTCAATGTGAATATTCACATTATAAAATACGAATGTTCACATCACCAAATTGCTAACCGTTTAAAAAATATTTGTAAGAGTAGAAATGTCCATAAAATATCTTAAATATGAAAATTAAGATTTGGTAGATCAAATGTCCGAATAATATGACATATTAGAATATAGGAATATCTTATGGACTAATTACGATACAAACACTTAAACAAAAAAATTTCTAATAATTTTTCCTTTCTGTTTCTTAAAATAAGAATGTTCGGCGTGTGGTAAATCAAAAAAGCTAGGTCCCAGAATTTGGCATGAAATGAAAGTTCATATAGATATAAAATTTTGAATAATTTTTAGGGGTTATTTAGTTTTAGAATTATCATTTGTGTGTAGGGTTATATTTTGAGTTTTGAGTTTTTGAATCATGATTTTAAAAGAGGCAATTTGTTTAATTATGAGTTTTGAAAATAGTTTTGTGTAATTTTTATTTATTTTTTTATTGATGGAAGGATTTGGGGTGGCTGAGTGGATGAAAAGGTAAACGATATCTGATTAACTTAATTTTTTGTAAGTATATTCTACTTGATGTATTTTAAAATATAAACGGTTCGCATTATCGAAATGAGCCCTGAAATGGGTCCATTTGGTTGCACAACAATGGCTGTTGTGCATCCCGCACAACAGTCACCCCAAATCCTATATTGAATAGGAGAAAATGTGAGAGAAGAGATGATAGAGAAAAAGTGATTGATTAATTGAATAATAATAATAATAATAATAAAAGAGAAGAGAGGAGTTTTGAAAATAATTTTGAGTTGTATTTTAAAAATATACTTGGTTAACATATATTTATCCAAATCATAATTTAAAAATAGAGTTGGGATTTAAAAACTAAACGAACCGTTACCTAAAATTTTATGTTTAGATCTGTAGCATTACTAATTGTAAATATACGTATATATAATTTGTTATCCAACACAAATTCAAGTTCTCAGACAAAACTTGAGGTTTAGAGTTCGAGTAATTTAATAGATCACTGAAAATTTGTCTGATCGTTAATTTTATTTACATATTATAATATAATAATCTTTGTACCCTCTCCATTACTGATTGGTAATACTATTAATAAAAACAAAACAAAACAAAACAAAAAAGTCACTGATTGGTAATACTTTTCCCCAAATTTCACTATCATATAATTTCCCCTAAAAAAATACTCAAATATCTTGTTGAGATCAAATACGTTGTAATCCTAAACCTAGGTTGTAAATAATCTTATTTTTGTGATTATGTTGTAAATAGTGATAAAATTTCTTAAAATTATAATTTCAAGCCGAATTGAATTGCGTTTTACTGATTTAGTTTAAAGATTTTCACGATTTAGTTTAATTTTAAGTTTCATGAAATTATAACTAAAAATTTAGAGCTTATTTGGGAAGAGCTAAAATGTCTAAATAAGTACAAAAAGACCAAATATGTTAATTTAGCTAATAAGACAAAACGTCACATTCAACGCGTTATCATTTCGTTTTTTCTTTCATAACCATCACATCCAAATTAAAAATAAAAATAAAAAGTCAAAAGTTCTTCCCAAACAGAGCTAATTTAGTCAGGTTAAATTAATCAAAAAATCAAAAAGCCAAGCTAAATTAGCTCTTCCCAAATGAAGACTTAGTTATTGGTTTACTCTTGAACTAAATCCATCTAAACCATACTCATCCCTATAAATAATTTTTTAGAGTTGCTATTAGCCCCCACATTAAGATCTCAATTCCTTTTATTTTTTTTAATACCATTTTATCCTAACACAAAATTGTCATTTTATCTTATTTGTAACCTTTCAACCCTCACTCTAACTACGACCAGCTCCTCCAACACCCTTCTCTAACAAACTTTTTCACCTCTGCCCCTCTCCAAGATTGGCTACTACATCCCAACTACTTTCAGACTCCATAGAGGCTCGGGTTAAGACCCAATTCTTTTATATTGTTTCGTTTTGGTTTTTGTATCTATTGGTATTGTTAACATCTATTCTAGTCATATATTATCTTTGAGTTGTGAATTAGATCTTTAGGTTATGTTTTGAAACAGGTTGTGCTTAGTATTTCTAGAGTGGTTTTGGTTGTCTAAGTTTGAGTTCGCTTAAGCGGTGTTTTGATCGCTTAAGCGGTCTTTTCTTTCTCTCAAGTTCTAGGTTGCAGTCTGAACTTTTGGGAGAAGGGGCTTCTTTAATCGAGCGGTGTTTTTGTCATTGGAGTTGTTTGTTCTATAGAGATGATCTTTTAGGAGTTTGGATTTTTCGCTCAAGCCTAGTTTTAGTTGCTTGAGAGAGATGTTGTGTCTAACGCTCAAGCGGTATTTTGGTCGCTCGAGTGATCTGTTTGTATAAAGTTACGAGGAAAGTCACTTTTACTCACTTTTCTGATTCCTCTCTCTCTCTCTACAAATATCTGAAACTCCTTTTCTCTCATCTCTCTCTAAAGCCTTGCACAAATCTTCTTATATACTCAAATCTGTAGATTTCTTTACCATCATGCTTTGGGATTAAAGGTAGAGCTTGAGGAACGGGTCGTTTTGATTTGAGAAGTTTGGGTTTTCGTCATGGCCACTTTTGGGGTGTTCTTCCCTTCTCCTTCTTGCTTTGAGGGAGGGATTTCTTTAATATTTTGCATGATATTTAGCTTTGTTATGTGCTTTTTGAGTAGAGAAGCACTTTGAGAGATTTGGATTTGATTATAGGCAGGTTCTAATTTATAAAAGGCAGGTTTTAGGGATATTTTCTTTAAAATGTTGTTGTGATCGTTTACTAAAATGGGTAGTGTCGAGACTTGATAGAAATTGATTTCAAATGAGAAATATATTTTACTGTTGGTATAATAAGAATTCTTAGTGAAACTTGGTCTGGAACAAAAGGGGAAAATTGATGTAATTTTGGAAGAATGTTATAATTATTGTTTGAGTTGAAAAAGATGAGATTGAACATGTAATTGTTACTCCTATATTGAAATTATGGAAATATGAGATTATGAATTATTTCTGTCTTTTGAAATCAATAAATTGAACAAAGATATATGTTTTGGCTATCGGTGGATGACAACATTGATTGTTGTAGCAATTACATGAGAACTGGGTTAATTGAAACCCATTCACTCATGCATTTCATTTGAGTATTGGTTTTATAACTTTTGCATTGAAAGGTATGATTTTTGAAAAAAAATTGTGAATACCGTGGTGAATTTGATTACGGGGTATGGTTGTGGTTATTTATGTTGGTCTTTGTGTCATTGGTGAAAGTTCAGAAACCCACGCAGTCAAGTGCCAATCCTTTCAGTCAGTAAAATGGCTTTTGGTAGTGCTTTTATAGCCTACTTGTAAGCACGTACCTAGAGATTCCCAGTATATGTATTTATTACCTTGTTTTTTGTTTTGAAGTAATGATGTATAAATTGTGATTTGAACTCTGGCATGACATTGTTTGGAAAGGGAAACACATGTTTTAGTAATGGCATTCATGTGCATTCACCATATGGCTTTGTTAAGTATCATACAAATCATTAAACTTATCTTTATTGGGCTTTAGCTCACTTTATGTGGAAACCAACTTTCAGATGCTAATGGTATGCCTTTACCAAGGAGATAGCTTGGAAGGACAATGGAGTTGAAGCTTGTCTTTTGTAAATTTGTTTTGTGTAAGCCTAGGGCTTTACTTATATTGGGCTTGACCCACTTTTGTTATAACCAAGCTAAGTCTTGGTGATTTGAAGCCTTTAGGGCATGAATTTGTACTTATTTACTTTTGTTTCTATATATTTGTCACATGCTATAGATTCATAATTCAGGATTGATGAATGTATTAACGCATGTGATATCATATGTAACACTTTAAGGAAATCAATGAAGGAATTATAGTTTTGGAAATATTTATGTAAATTAAGTAGTTGGGATTGTTGAGCATCCGCATGTGTGTTTGAGAGTTGTGAGACATAGGTGTTATCATTATTTTCGGGGCGTCACACTCTCATTCCACCCATCAACGCCACCACCGTGACCCCTTATCGTCAATGTCCTCTATCTAGTTCAATCCTAAATCTAGGTTGTAAATAACCTTATTTTGTGATTATGTTGTAAATGGTGATAAAGTTTCTAAAAATTATAATTTCAAACCAAATTGAATTGCATTTTACTAATTCAGTTTAAAGATTTTCATGATTTAGTTTAGTTCTAAGTCTCATGAAACCATAACTAACAATTTAGAGCTTGTTTGTGTAGAGCTAAAATGTCTAAATAAGTATAAAAAGACAAAACATGCTAATTTAGTTAATAAGATAAAATGTCACTTCCAAACCATAATCATTTCACATTTTTTTCTCATAACCATCACATCCAAACTAAAAAAAAAAACAAAAGTTCTTCTCAAATGAAACTAATTTAGCCAAGCTAAATTAGTCAAAAAATCAAAAAGTTGGGCTAAATGAGCTCTTTTCCAAACAAAGGCTTAGTTATTGGTTTACTCTTGAACTAAATCCATCTAAACCATACTCATCCCTATAAATAATTTTGTAGAGTTACTATTAGCCCCACGTTAAGATCTCAATTCCTTCTTCTTCTTTTTTTATTATCTTTTATTACCATTTTATCCTAACACAAAATTTTAATTTTACCTCATTTCTAACCTTTCAACCCTCACTCTAATTATGACCATCTCCTCCAACAAGTCCGGCAATTTCCTTTTGCCCTTCTTTGACAACCCTTGCCACATCTGCCCCTTTCTAACGTCAGCCACCACATTCAAACCATTTCCAACCTCTTATTTCCATCCATCAACGCCACTACTGTGACCCCATATTCTCAATGTCCTATATCTAGTTCAATCCCAGAACCATTCATCCTCTTTTAAGTCTCTCTTACTCTTCTCTGATGTCCACCACTAAACCTACCTACACCTAGGGGTGTGCAGTGATAACCCTGGTCCGTATTATGCTAATTAATCTTAATTATGATTGTGATTATGTGTTTGATATGATTTTGAGTGTCATTTAGATGAATATATGTGGTTTTGAATTTCTATCTGTTCACCGTAGGGAAATCTGTTTGATTATCTGCTTTAGAATTTAAATTGGAAGCCTTACCAGCCATAGAAGCCGAAATTGATTACGCCGTTGTGATTAGCGTGATTTTTAGAGCTTATGGAGAAATTTAATTGGAAATTGATTCGGATCAAAATAATTCGAGTAAACTGATTGAATTAAGCTCTATTATTAACCTTAATCAATTTGATTAAGAGAGGGACTATATAAGGGCCTTATTACACTTAACTCTTCATTTTGGTGAGCCCAAAATCTAAAATCACTCTAGAGAGGGAGAGGGGAGCCGATTCTAGAGAGAGAAAGAGGGAGAATTTTGCATTTTTGGCTCAAGGTTTGTGAATTTGGAAGCTTAACTCCAAGATCTAACTACAATTGTGAGGATTGAAGCTCCTAGGTAAGTAATTGAGCAAAAACTTATGAGTTTAAGTTGTAGTTTTGTGAATCCAAAGTTAGATGGCAATTGAGACCATAATTTGAGATGTAATTGATGAATATGGAGCTTGTATGTACATGCATGTGTATAATTACCATGACTTGCCATATAGTTACATATTTGAAGGTAAAGCATGCTAATCATGATGAAATTGAGATCAATGTGTGCATGCATGTAGCAATTTGTTATGAGTCCTCATGTTTGTGTATAAGACATGTTGATTGGGTTGAATTGGAAGTCATTTAAGACATGCATCCATGAAAATGAGACTATGGACTCAACTACATATTTTGGAGATGAATTTGGCAAGAATGGTATGAGTATGAAATTGATCCATGGGAATTGAACTTCAAAATGTTGTAATTTAGCATTTGTATCATGTTAGAAGGTTTGCATGTGAAGTATGAGTCATAATATGCAAGTTACATTAGTTTGAATGCAAGTTTGAAGCTCAAAATGGCTGCTGGAAAACCCAGAATCCGACGTGTCCGCTCGAACGTGAAATGTGAGTTCCCAGCAGTTTTGCAGGCATTGTCCTCCGCTCAAGCGGGGATAATCACGCTCGAGTGTCCAAGGCACATGTTTGACGTTCAGCTCGAGTGTTCGAAGTCGTGCTCGAGCGTAAATGTAAGGCAACCAGTACTTTTGCAGACCATGGGGGTCCGCTCGAGCGGGGAGCCCCTGTTTCAGAAATTTTGTAAAGGTGTTCTGTGTTTCATTTTCCGTTCTCTTTCACTTCTAAGCACTCTTAGGCATATATTGAACATTATGAATGAATTAAAAAAAATAAGAAAGAAGCTTAAAAGGGATGTGTAGATTAAGAGCAGATTGAATCAATTGTGACCCATATGTGTTATGTAATGTGTAGGGTCGAGCTCCAAGGCAAATCCACCGGCAGAACACTGTGAGTAATATCTTAGTAGAGACATTTTGAAGTATGTTATTTGTCCAATTGCTTATTTCTATATAAGTCTTGTAAGCTTGCTAATTTGAATTGTGGACAAATGTTTGTTATGTCATTAACGGTTGGGCCAAAGGCCATTGGATACAAATGATTGGGCCAAAGGCCGTTTGACATGAATGATTGGGCCAAAGGCCGTTTGACACAAATGATTGGGCCAAAGGCCGTCGGATATTAATGATTGGGCCAAAGGCCGTCGGACATTAATAAATTGGGCTCGAGACCGTTCGATACATCTGAACCTGTAGTCACTTGATACGCTGGATAGAAACATAAATTGGGCCTAAGGCCGTCTGATGTATCTATTTCGAATTCCATTTATGTACCTTCTTCAATTGATATTATTCACTGAGCTTTTGCTCACTCTCATTCATGTGGTTGTAGGTGAGCCAAGCAATATCCAAACCCAGTCCCAATGAAGCAAGTGTGAAATAGTCAAGTTTTGAGGAGTCAACCCACACGTCTCACGCACGAGACTTGTTTTCGCCCCTTTGTTCTTTTGCATATTTTTGTTATGTTGGCGAGAACTTTGGATTGCGGTTGTGTATAAGCTTTTGATTGGCTGACCATGACTTGAATGATCTTGTATGTACAGAACTTTGTGTTGTTATTCCTTTGATGTGAGTTATTAACATATATGTATATATATATATTGTTATGATGTACCATGTAAGTACAACTCTATGGACAAAAGTTTTAAATTTGCTTCCGTTTTGGCCCCTTAACTTTGTTCAAATACGTTCTATTTGGAAAGAGGCCGTAGGCAATCTCCTAATTACTGGCTGGTTATGACCTAAATCCATGGGGGCGGGTTCGGGTCATGACATGTGCGCAATACGGTTCGAGAGTAAAATTATAAATCAAATGGTGGTTTGACAAACAACCAAATCGCGATTTAGACGTTTGGAGAGGATTGGTGGATTGAAGAATATTCTTAACAAATTATCAAGCATTTGCATAATATATAACACTAATTTGCAGAATATTTTCCATATATAACACAAACTAATTTTATATATATAACTACTAATTTGTAACAAATTTCACATTTTAAATTTCTCTTACACTCATTTTTTATTTTTATTAGAGGTTAAAAATAAACATGTATTAACTATAGCGAAGCGGAACGGTTTTAAAAGCAGATTATAAATTTTAAAGTTAATCTGCAGTTAGCAGATAGAACGATGCGAATTGGTACAGATTTATCGAATTGAGCGGTATTTTGCACAATCTCACTCCTCTCTCATTTCTTTTTCTCTTCATTCTTTTTCTCCCCCACTCTTCCTCTTCTCATTTTTCTCTTTCTCCTTCCTCTTCATCACGAACCCTCAAGTTTTTAAATTTGGGGTTTGTGTCGAAGAGGATAAGAATAAGAAGGAAGAAGAAAAAGAAGA
This sequence comes from Camellia granthamiana, assembly GCA_036172215.1. NCBI lineage: Eukaryota > Viridiplantae > Streptophyta > Magnoliopsida > Ericales > Theaceae > Camellia > Camellia granthamiana. The sequence continues at coordinate 91,355,822 of CM069908.1, read as the reverse complement.
GAGGTCACAGTGGCGAGCAAAACAACAATTATGATCGTGGTCTAAGAAAAAAGATAGAAGAACAATTTTGGCGTGATCCATAGAAATAGAGGTCGTAAGAAATAATGGGGGAGCTAAATTTTTTTTATTTTATTTTATGGGGGAGCTATTTTTTTTATTTTATTTTTTATCAAATTAAATATCAACATGTGACATTTGGCATTCATCATTGCTAGTTAAGTTTTAGATAAATTTTATTGTATTCCCTTTATGTTTAGTCATTTTTATACTATGATTTCAGAAGGTTTTTTTTACTTTAATCTTTCTTATTTCAATTTTTTTTTAATTTACTTCTAAATTATTTTTTTTTTCAAATTAAACAAAAAATATCTTGTTAGTTATCAGATTATTAAAAAATATATTGGCATATTAAAATTAAAATTTATATCATATATGTGAGTTATATATAATAAATTATTTTTATATTATGTTATTTTTTTACATATCTAATTTTGATATTAGAATAAATAAATAAATAAATAAGCTTTTAAGGATCAAGCCGGGTGCAAAGTGTAATTTAGCATAGAAGTATTGATCAAATTTGAACTCTCAGGGCCCTCAAACTCTGAGGACAGGATCAACAACTACGACCGGTCCAGCACTAGCAGTCACCGAGGAGCAACCGAAGGTATGAATGACCACTTCTTCCCTCCTCTGCTTTTCTCTTCCCTAATTCTTTAATGCTGTGTTTGGTTGGAGGATTTGGGGAGGGATTTGGAAAGGGAAATGAAAAAGGTACGTGAAATGTGAATAAAACATGACTATATTTCATCTAGTTTCACACACCTTTTCCCTTTCTCTTTCCAAATCCCTCTCCAAATCCCCCAACCAAACACAGCATAACGGATTCTCAAGCTTTACTGCCCACCGCTTTGAACCCTATCCATAGTGTCTTTAACCCACCTACCTACCCATTTTGAAGATTGGCTAGTGAAAGAATTACTCAACCCTCCTATGCTGTTTGGTTTGGGAAAAAATTATCCCCAACCCAAACACAATCACCATTGGTTGGGGGACTTCGGAAATGATTTAGAAAAGAAAAAGGAAAAAGTGTGTGAAACTAGGTGAAATGCAAGTATATTTTATTCACATTTCATATTTTTTTTCATTTTCATTTCTAAATTCTTTTCCAAATCCTCCAAACAAATATAGCGTAAAGAGCATGACTGGTACAAAAGTATTGCAAATGTGGGTGTGTATGTAATGGAATGCCTATTTTCATTCCACGTTTTGAATTAAATGACAATTATCATTCTCTTGTTTGAAATTAATGCAATGGAATAAGTTTTTATTTTTTATTTAATCAACCTAGTAACAACCAATTTAAAAATTCATCTAGATCATGTTATGCTGGGTTTGGTTGGAGGATTTAATGAGAAATGGAAAGGGGAAGAGAAAGAATTGATAGATACAAATTCCCACCTATGTTTGGTTGAGTTGGAAAATAGAAAAATAAAAGAGCATAAGTGAATCCAAAAGACAAAAAATGGGATTGCATTTCCCTCTCACTTTCTTTTCCCATGTGTTATAAGTGGGATTTCGTTTCCTTTTCGCTTTTCATTTCTCTCATCAAATTCTATAACCAAACACAGCCTTAGAGTTGATAGCTGTGGAAGTGATGGTGTGAGTGGTGGCAATAGTTATAGTTTGGTATGGTGGTTGTGGTAGTAAGGTGGTGGTGATATGGTGGTAATGGTGGTGGTAGTAGTGGTAGATGGTGGCAGTGGGGTGGTGTCGAAAGGGAATGGTGATGGTGGGCAATTGACATTGTTTAGGGTGATTCTATGATGTAATGAAGTGCCTATTTCTTAGCTTGGAGGAAAGAATAAGCATTCTCACATTTTGTTAGAATAGTCATTCCACTGGAATGAGTATTCTCACTTAGATAAGGTGTACCAAATAAGGGAAAGGGAATGCAAAACTAGAATGGACATTCCATTCCAACCCATTCTATCATACCAAACGCACTCTAAACTCTATTAGACTCATTACCAAGATGAATGTTGTCATTTTATTTAATGTGTATAGTTATCTTTTATTCTCTATATGAAAAAGTGATTGAACTTATATTTTGTTGTCTTGATGTGAGATCTATGTATTATGCGATCTCATTTGTTAAAGCATCCTGTGCGTTTATATTTGTAAATTATTACATTGCACTATAAAAAAACCATATAATTTGATTTTATTGATGAGTGATTATGCCTTGAAAATATGAAAAAGTAATAGTGTAAACTTTTAAACCATGTGAGTCTTGAGCCATTATTGTTTTTCAAGGATTATTCTTTATTTATTGTTTTTTTTAGCTCATTATAATAATTATTAGTCTCGTTAATCTTTCATTTGTAGTTAAGTGCTGAGAATATATTGTAATGCTCAACTATTAGTATGTTGGTCCCATAACTTCCAAAAAAAAAACTCATGTGCATTGAGATTAATTGTCAAGACCTTTGGGCCAGTGTTTTAAAAGGCACCTGAGGCGCCTCAGACAGCTTGAGGTGAGGAGTAATAGGAAAGGTGCATTTGAGGCGCTTGAGGTGCGCGCCTTAAGCTTAGGAGTGAGGTGCACGCCTTATGTGCTTCATTTAAATTTTTGCTCCATTCTTATTCTTTATGTGTGTAACCATATGGAATTACAACCCCTTTAATACAAAACGTAAACACATGCTTTGAGCCCCAATTTTCATATAAAAAGAAAGCTCTAGGCATTAAGCAAAAGCTTTGGGATTGCAAGATAGATATATGGCTTTGGGGTTCCTTTCAATGTAGTAAATTATAACAGTTTTGGACCAATGATTGAAACTATCAGGCAATTTGGTCCCGATTTAAAATTAGAACCACTAAGGTATTATATGGCGTGAGTTCCTTATCTAAAAAAAGAAATTAATCACATTAATAAATTGACAAAGAAAGATAAATAGTATAGGGCAAAGTAAGATTGAATGTTATTTTTGAGAAATTTCTGAAACGTTGAATGTTATTTTTCATGATTTTTGGAATATTAAATGTCGTTCTATTTATTTATTTATTTTTATTTTTTGAAATTCTAAGAATATTTGTTTTATGTTAAAAAGTTTGCCTATATTAGTATTTTGGTTATCTTTAACAACTTGCGCCTCACCTTGAAACTCACACTTAAGCTCCAGGAGACCTTAGCGCCTCAATGTGCCTAGAGCTTTTTAAAACACTGCTTTGGGCAATGTGTTTCTATATAAAACCATAAATTGCAGTGAATTGTAATTTTCCTTTAACAAAAATTGAGTAATGCATTAGAAACAGAGAAGTTATGTGAAATATGTGTACAGAATAATGTAGTGAATTGATCCTACATTGTGAAATAAAACACGAATCAAATAACTTTTAATTTTAAAAATGTTATTGCTACGTTTGGATGTGTAAGAATAGTATTTTTTTAATTAATTGGGCAAGTCTATAGAGTCCTTACACATCATTAGGACATTTCAACTTCTCTATAGTCATGTCTTTTCTCCTACAAGCGTTGGATTTGTATTTTAAGAGGGAAATAACTAAATGGGGCACATAATTACAAATAAGTGAGAGTCTTGTTGAGTGTAAATCTAGAGTGTGTAGGGTAGATTGTACAAACCAAACCAAACCAAACTAAACCAAGCCTTAAGTCCCATCAAATGGGATTGGCTAGGGTAGATTGTACACCAAAAAATTAAAAAAAAAAAAAAAAAAATCACTGATTTGTGGAGCTTCTTTTTACACAACAAAAATATCTCCTCACCACCCTATTTTTTAATTTATTTTTATTACAATTTTGTCCCGATAAAACTACCAAAAAGTACTTGTATACTAAAAAATTAAAAACCCTAATTTTCATTATACCCACCCCTTCACCACCCCCACCCACCATCATCACCGCACCACCATTTCTACAGGAGCCACCATCTAACCCCTATTTGCCCCACCCCGTCACCATTCTCTCACTACTCCTGGTCTTCCCTAAAATCTAAATCTGAAAGCCTTAAAAAAACCGTATATCTACTCTCTCTCTCTCTCTCTCTCAAGCATAGTGGGGTTTGCAGTAGTGGGGGGATGGGAAGGAGGTCGTGGCAAAGGAGAAGGGTCATAGTGGGGAATGGGTGGGGGTCATGGTGGTCTGGGGGATTGGGGAGGAGGATTGCAGTAGGGGAGCGGGGCTAGAAGGAGAGGCGCAATGAGGGAGAGGAGGTTGAAAAGGGAATCAAGACAAGGGCCTTGGAGAGGGGATTGTGATGAGAGCAGCATACTAGGAGGTGGTTTGTAGCGGAGAAGAGAGAATCGCGATGGTCGGAGGTGGCGGCTGTGATGGACGAACCTAATGGTTGTGGTGGGGTGGAATTAGGATTTGAAATGTGCGAAAGGTGTAATGAGAAGTTGGGAGGATAGGGATAGGGATATTGTTGGAATCATGAGAGGTGTAAAGAGAGAAAAGAATTTTTTTGAATTTTGAAGAGGAGTGTAATTAGAGAATGGATGAAAGGAGATAAAAATATTGTGTAAATATAAGCTCCCCTGATTTGTAAAAGTTTTGGTCTTATACAATAATATATTTACCCCAATTTCAAACTCAAAAATTGCTTTTGAGTTTTTTGTTTTTGGTATTTTTTTATTATAGATTTTTTCACAATTTTTTTAAAAATATATTTAGTAAAAAATAAATTACGAAAAACCAAAAAACAGTACTTTCCTTGTGTGCTCTTTGTCTAGTTATGCTCTCTTCTCTTGTCTGCTTTCTTTGTCTAGTTTGTTATGCTCTCTTCTTTACCTTGTAACAGCATGCTAGAATAGACTTTGGGATTCCTTTTAATACCTTTAATTTTCTTTTAAATTTCTTAAGGAATAGTTGTCTGGACAGAGGAATGGAAAGAGGAGAAAATTTGAGCAACTTTGTCGTTGGGTCAGTGCCCACTGTATTTTACATACCGGACTTCATCACTGATAGCAAACAAGACCAACTCCTCAATAAAGTGATCATGCAGTTTAAACCTTCTATTTTCTCTACTTCAATTCGAATTGTTTAGGATTTAATAATCTCAACTATGTTTCTTTCTAAAATGGTTTTGTTTTTGTCTTGTAGATTTATCAAGCTCCGGTATCTAAATGGAAATATTTTCGACTGAACAAACATATTTTTTAGTTTATGTTTTTAAAATTTTTCAAACATTTTGTTCAAACCAAACACATTTGTAGTTTATGTTTTTCCAAAAATAAACAAAAATCAGTTTATAAAACTATTGTAAACATAATAAAAAGTGTAAACGTTACCAAACGCTACCTTACCATTTGTCTAATTTTGTCTTTATCTTGGTGAATCCAGTTTCAGTGGGTAAAAAAGAATGTACGTATGTTTTTTGGGAGTCAATAACGTAATAGAATAGGATTTTTCTAGTCCCATATTAGAGACTTTGACCTGGTTACTGCCGATAAAGCCTCTACCATAAATTTACAACTGGTGTAAGGATCAAATTTAACAAATAGTGAGTAGTCTGATTTCCTTAGATATATATTGAAAAGTCGTAGTTATCAAAAAAATACTTTGCAAATTGTTGTAGTAAAAAAAATATATATATATATTTTTATATGTATGTATGCAAACTCATATCAATGATAAGAAATTGAAAAAAATAAATTGTTTACCAATAATTATTAAAGTAACCAAATTAGCACAATATCTCCAACTTTCATAGATTTTACAATTCGTTTATCAAATTGTTTTTTTTAGTTGTATATCTATGTTTATAGCTAGAAAGACCGCTTTCAATTATGCTTCATAGGGATCCGTTAACTTTATAAAGTAGACAATGTATACTGTTTTCACAACACTCAAATGAGGTGCCCATTTGGGAACTTGGCTATTTGGCATTTTAATGAGATGAAAAAAGTTGTGTTTAGGATGATTTGTGAGTTTTTATTTTATTTTATTTGTAGTTGAATAGATGGTTGTAAGAGAAAAAATGATTGATTGATATGTAAAATAGAATGTGACATTTTGTCTTATTGGCTATTTTAATTTTTTTTTTTGTCTTTATTGGCTAGTTTAGCCAAAACCAAACATCCCAAACAAAGCTTATGTATTCACATCATTATCTATCATAAAACTCAAATCACAGTTGACATTTATCTATTCTATAGGAGGAGCATCTCATGTAACCTAACTTATAGATTTCGATAATAATAGTATTTTAATTGAATCACGTGAAACACTTATCGTATTGAATCTCATAAATTATAGAATTTTTTATGTTCCTCACTAGTTAGTTTGAGAAATATATCAAAATAATTCCTTTATTGATACATATATCTTGGATGAATGAACTAGATCAAAAAAATCACTCAGCTTAATTTCAAGGCTAGGCTTTCTAAGACTACTGTACCGTACCTTGTGTAGAGATTTTATATAAGAAAGTGTAGTTGAAAGGGGTGGGAGAAATGAAGATATCAATACTTTGAACAACTAGAGGGATTGGATTTGATTGATTATTAGAGATCGGGTGTTACAAAAAGGGCTCATACCCTGGCAATTATGTTTTGGTGCGTGCATTCTATACATGTTACATTTTTCATTCCAAAATGGTGGATTTAGAGATCCAAAGAGATTTCCAATTTTTTCTTATTTATTTCCTTAAAGATTTTGTTAGAAGGAAAATAAATTCAAATATAATGAACTATAATCTGGAGAAAGTGGAGTTCTACTAGGATAAATGTAAAAAGTTCCCCCTAATGATCCTATTAATGATCGATTTGAAATAAAATAGACCATAATTTATTTGCGAATTATGGTTTACCTTGGCCTTCTCAAGAGTAGAACATTGAGCTATGTCCTCATCCATTACTTTGATTTGCTCAATTTAGTATCTTGGTCATTGCCCTAATATCTTCTTCAGTTGCAATAGCGATATCTGTCTAAAGACTAGGTTTGAACCTGTATCATCATTTAGGACTTTGAACAGCCATGTAGGATTATTTAGCTACTATACCAAATTGATATGGGAAAGCACTTGAACACTCATAATGGTGTTACTTATGATTGTGTGTGGTAAATTAGGGTAATGAGAAACTTGTAGTATTGGGGTTTTAAATAGTGGAAGAAAGTTTTAAGGTCTTTCGAAGTAAAGGGGCTTTTGGAAGCGATCGGAAGTTGGAGTTAGATAAAAGGTTGCTGGAAATTCAGATTGTTTTAGGTACCACCCTGGAACTATGGTTGCATCCAAAGCTTCAAAGCCTCTCATAGATTCTTAAAATCACTCCTCACTTGAATTGAAGGTATAAGAAGATATATGCAGGTTGCTAGTTGCTAGCATCTCTTAATTTCTACTAGGACTAAAAACTCAATTTGTCAACTATTCAGGCTAATTCTAGACCTAGTGAACTTTAACCTAGTGAACACTTCATATAGGACCCAAAGTCATAATTGTCCTATGATATGACAATGGACCTCTACACTCCATGTCCAATAGAATATGAAGTACTGAAATATCCTAGCTCCTAAAACATAATAAATGTTGATGAAACTTATAAAAAATTCCTACAGAAAGCATACTTTGTGCAAAATTCGATCCTCTTTTATTGTTAGCATCTCTATGTCAATCATGTTTTGTTTGTATCTGTGTTGTTTACAGTTCAATGACGAGCAGTATACCTAGCTTGCTTATTCCATGGGTTTCTTGTTCAAATAAAAATGTCTCTTTTAGTTGACCGAAAACAAATTAAATTGATAGAAAAAGAAGCAAAGGTACAAGCTTGTGACCACTCTCTCTCTCTCTCTCTCTCTCTCTCTCTCTCTCTCACAGTGCCTCCTTGGCTAAAAAGAGTTACAGAAAGAATATTCGAGGAATCATGCTTGTTCCCCTCAGCAATTAATCATGTGCTCATCAATGAATACCTTCCCAACCAAGGCATAATGGTTTGTTCTGAACCCTCACACATTTGATATATATCTTCTTCTAAGAGCATCTCCAACGCTTAGTCTCTTTTTTCATCAAATTTGAGTAAATATTTGGGTTAAGCTTCATCTGATGTCAAGCGTTCCAATGCTAAATTTTCAATTTTCATCAAACAACTGGGCGACTGAGAGGGCGACCGGGAGAATATCCAAGCGGTCAACCGGCTTGTGTCAATTGTTTGGGAGGACATCCTCCCGGTCGTCCATCCTTTTGGTCAGTTATGGGCAATTTTGCAAGCACAAGGTGTCAACCGGCGGTCGTCCGGTGTACAGCTACCTGCAACAATTTGATGAATCGCTAAAGCCTCCCTTAATTTGATCAAAGTTTTGGGTTTCCCCTCATTTGATGTGGGTTTAATGCCATGATTGGAGCAGCAAAACTGTACTTATTTCATCAAATTTAAATTTGATGGAAAAAAAAGAAGAAGTAAGCATTGGAGATGCTCTAATGCCTCAACTATTGCTCTCTTCTTGTTGCTGAATGCCTAACCCCAAGGTTTTAAAGCACTGAATGTCCATTGGACAGGGTTATCCCTTGAGAATCTTAATTTTGTAAGTCTTTGCTGTTGCTAAAATTGCTGTTTAGGTTTCAGAACAAAGTGTGGAAGAAGATTCTTAAAAATAGCTTGATTTCTGATTCATTCTCGTCCAGTTTCTTTCCCTTTTTTCATGCAGTGTTTGGTACTGTTTTTAGGGCCTGTTTGGCGTAGCTTTTGTTTATAACTTATGATGCAGGAACAGCTAAAAGTAAGTTGATTATTGAGAAGCAAGGAAGGTGTACTTTCAGATTTTGCTTTTCTGATTATTAGCTTTCAGCTTGCAAGAAGCTGCACCAAACAGGGCCTTAGTAGCATAATGGCTTGACTCCTAATGGTTTTGCTTTGCGTAATGCAGGCACACCAGGATGGGCCTGCTTATTTTCCAGTAGTAGCAATTCTGTCTCTTGGATCACCGGTGGTTATGGATTTCACTCCTCATTCAAGTTTGCAATTGTGCACAAACACGTTGACAAATAATGTTGACGATAAACTTTCTGATGGAGCTTTTGATGGTGAAACTGAGAAGTGGTTGGATGATCACCACCCTTTTTCAGTCCTATTGATGCCTCGCAGTTTACTCATTTTCAAAGATAAGGCATACTCAGGTAGATTACGTCTTCATTTTTATCCAATTCATTACGTGCTTTATATTTCATCAAAATATTGAAATCATAGTTGTGGTTTCCAGATTACTTGCATGGCATAAAAGATAGCGAGGTCCAACAATATGACAAGGTAAGATAAGTGAGTTAATGTAATTGAGCGATTGAAAACCAATATGCGCTGTTAAATCTGTTTCATCTTCACTTTTTTTCAGGCTGTGAATGTTGATGAAATTCTGAAATACAATGGAGTAAATCGAGCGCTGTCAGAGCCGGACAAAGCATTTGAACTGAATAGAATTGGAGATGTCAGTACATTGCACAGACTTAAAACAAGAGTGTCATTAACATGTCGAGTTGTATCAAGGGTTCATAAAAATTTGTTCAAATTCTAGAATTTCTAAGGATGTACTTTGTTTCTTTCTGTTGTCTAGTTTAGAACGAGGCTGCCTGAAATGTTAACACGTCATTTTTCTTCTTTGGATGTAATACATTTTCCAAAAATGTTATCAGAATTTTTGGGTAATCAGTTGCTAGTAACATGTTATATAAAAAATAAAATTAAAAAATCCAGTTTTTCTGTTTGCCATTTATTTTTATTTTTTTGGTTAAAGACTTGAGAGTTGTCCATAGGGTGTAAATTTGGTCTAGGCTGTGCTCCCTCCAAAATTTGGGTGGGGCCACATGGAAAAAATCTAGGCGGAGGCCCAAGCCCAGTCAAAATAGGGTTGAGGGCTGGACCTCGAGCCACTGACCGGGCTTGTCGTGTTTTTAAAAAAAAAAAATTGATAGATATATTATATATATAGATTATTTATAAAGGATAAAAACAAATGAAAAATTCTAATATAATATTTTAGCTATGATTATTGAGATATTTGGTTAGGTTTTATGGTATTTAGTTATGATTTATGATTTTTTAGTTATGACTAAAAAAAGCATGAAATTGTGTTTTTTTTTTCTTTACTTATAAGGTGCATGCATTGTCTTTTCATGAAAAAATAAAATGAAATGAATAATTTTATATATATCAAAATGAAAAGAAATATTACAATCATTAAATTAAATAGATAACATTTAATGAATAATTTTTATTCAAAATGAAATAAAATATTACAAAATTTAAAAAATTCGAGTCAATTGGGCTGGGCCTAGCAGATCAAACTCACAGGTCGAGTCGGGTTTCAAAACATATAGCCTAGGCCCAGACCTAAGGTCTTGGGCTGAACTCGAGTCCGGACCGCAAGCAGATTTTAAGTGGACCAGATTTACACCCCTAATTGCCTGCATCATGCGTATATAAACACCACTGTTATAAACATATGGGTTTGTTATAACTTAGATTCAGACATGGAGTTTTTTATCTTATTAATAATAAATTAATTATTTTTTTAATGTGAAAGAAAGTAGAAGAATTGGATAATAGAAACCAAAGCAAATTTCATGCGGTTTGTTTTAGTATATTTTGTGTTTTTGAAAAATAGTTCTCACATATATTGGTGTTTAGCATGACAGAAAATAGAAGTTAACCAAAAGTAAGCTTATTTTAATGATTTTTGTTTTATTTTATTCTTTTTCTAGAATGTAAAATACATTTCTTATTAATGTTATCATACAATGATCATCACTTTCACCTCCACCACTATTACTACTAATCATCGCTACTATTATCACACCAATGCCATCATTACCACAACCATCATTGCACCACCAACACCTCTGACATATAACAAACGATGTGGAGAATAAATGTTACCAATTATAGGTCCTCAAAATTGAGTATTTGTTTAGAGGTATTTTGTGAAGTTGGTAAAAAGTTAGCTTTTGATTTTTTTGATTTAATATTTGTTTATGGTGTCAAATCAAATTAAAATGATCAAAATACCCTTACCTAACATAGAAAATTTACTTTTTTACTTTTTTTGTCCTAGGCCCCAATTTGTTAACATGGAGGGTGGTTACGTAATTTCAACGACTTGCATTTTTATCTCTCCCCAAATGATTTTTGTTGCGTTTTTTGCTGCCATTGCTTTTTTCCCCTTGCATCAAAACGCTGCTTTTTACTAATCTTCTCAAAACGACACTTAATAATATCTTGGGATGGGATGCCCCTTCTTAATGTTTAGGGCAGATAGACCAGCATTATGCTTCTAAAAACTTCTTCAATGAAAATGTTAAAATTGTGGGATGGTGTATTTATATGACATAATGTAATAGAATGAGACTTAATTTTATGTGTCAAAACGTGTTAGTTTAGCCAGTGTATGAGTGTCGTAATGAAGATCTTAAAATGTGTATTAAAATAAAATGTAGTTTTTTTTTTTTTTGGAGAACAAAAAAATGTAGTTGAACTTTTGAACTTTTAAAGTTGTTCCAACTTTTAGGGCCCAATGTGACTAATTTAACCAAGGGCAAATTACAGCGTTGGTACCTCTACATTAGTCCTTAGTCATTTTGGTTCCTATATTTCATTTGACTCGATTTTGACTCTAAATTTGTTACTTTGTTTCATATTGGACCAATTGATTCCATTGTTAACATTTTTTATGCCAAATGTGCACATTAGTGGCATGTCTCGTGCTTTAAGGAGCAGAATTATATACTTGATTAGTTTAGTGACTTACCCTCAACCAACTCAATGAACACTTTGTTGTTTAAATTGTGCAATTAAATAAAACAAATAGATTCATACGAAATAAAATTGATTTACAAGAAAAGAAATCATGGGATTACACCATACAACTTTATGAACAAAAATACATATAACAAAAATAAGAAATAGAAGCACAAACCGAAATCTGTGTGATACCACAGTTTCCTTAAAACAAATTAGCTGTCTCACCGTGAGTGCCCAAACAGTAGCATGCCTAAGGCTACTGTTACATATATCAAGGTCATGATTAGAATTTAAATAAATAAATATTTTTCTCATGTTTTATTTTGCTTCCAATTTGTTTTCTGCATGAAAAGAAAATTAGGTTGTTGATGATTAAATAACTGGTCTATTGTTTGTTTTAGATGCATAGTTTTATGAGTATGATTTTAAATTTCTTACCATGCTTTGCATGTTTTATTTTATAGCTTTATAATAAAATTTGCATGCTCATAAGTGATTAAGGCCTCGTTTGGCAATAGGCCGGTTTAGCCAAAAAGTCAAAAAGTTACTAAAAAAGTCAAAAGCCAACAACTCATACCAAAAAGTCAAAGATTTTCTTTTCTCTCTACTTTTTGTACGTCTTTTTGTAAAAAGTCAAAAAGTCATCATAAACATATTAGTTTTTTTTAACTCATATTTTAGCTAAATAGCCAAAAAGTTACTAAATTAGCCTGTTCCCAAACGAGGCCTTAAATTAAAATTGACATGCTAATTAGTTTCTACTTTTTGAGTATAAACACATGATCATTAGATCATAGAGTTGTAGCATAATTTACATGTTCTAATTTTTCTAGATTTTAGTTTCTAAATTTTTAGTTTAATAGAATTATTTGGATGTTAATTGCTAGAATAATTTACAAATTTATTACATGTTCATTGCATTTGCATTGGCAAAATTTTCATATAATTATTGCCTATTAAATTGTTAATTGAAGTATTTGGAGTTAGAGAGTCTTGTAAATTGTCTGAATTTATGTACATGATTATTGTGGTATAATTTCTTATAACTCGTGTCAATTAATTTTAATTTAATTTTTAAAGTCATAAGGTTTGTAATTTATTTGGGAGTTACAAGTTTAATTGTATAACTTATCTAGCATTTTAATTTTACTTAATTTTGCTATTTAATTAATTTATTGTTGTTACAGTCTCATTAGATTATTTGTTTTGTATTTGTTGTGTTTTTCTGCTAACTTACTTTACAAGCATACCTATGCGCAAGGGAATGGGAAAAAAATATATATATATAAATCCAAATGAATAAAATTTGAGATTGTAATAAAAATTTGGACTACTAATCTTTTTGATTGAACAGAAATACCTAAGCAAGAAAAGAAGTTTATAAAATAATAATCCTATTTGGATTGGTCTACTTTGGTTTATATTTGAACCAATTTTTTTTTTGCTTGGATTTAGTTAGTTATTTATCTAATTTTTGAAGCAAGTTTGTTTGTTTGTATTGTTAGAAGCATTTTATTTGCTTATCATTTTGTTAGCAATTTTTAAATTGCTTGTAAGTTTGGACCTTGGTTTGTTTTTACCTAGTTCATCTCTAGAAAACTTAATTCTGAAAATTGTTTCCCATGGACAAGGAGTCAATATGCTCTTGAAAGTTTTGTCAAAAGGTTAACTGGGTTTTAAGTGGGATCGATGTGACCCCTCCAGTCTTCCTGGGAGCATTCTTGACTATGTTCGATTCTTGGTTAAGTAGTGAGGCTGGTTTTGAATTAAATTTCCAACTGTGGAATTTTCTAGTGTTAAGTTTAATTTTTGGAAACACAGAAAGTGAAATTCTGTTGTCTTTTTCAGAAATGATAACTATCACCGATGCTGCTGCTGCTAATGTTGGTGGGGATTTGAACCTCAGGGCAACTAGCTTGCCAACCCTTATTTGTTGTGACCTCTGTGGTCAACCCTATTGTCACTCCTACTGTTCCGGGAGGCCCGTTCAACCATCACAAGCACCCGAAGAAGTTCATGGGAGTGAATTTCAAAATGTGGCAGCAGAAGATGCTGTTCTACTTGACTACTCTTAGCCTTGCGAGGTTTTTGAGGGAGGATCCACCAGTTGTGAAGGAGAATAAGCAAGACAAACAGAAGCTCATGGCTTTAGATGCTTGAAAGTAGTCAGACTTCCTTTGCCGGAACTATGTTCCGAATGGCTTGGCAGATTTACTGGTCAATGTGTTTTATGCCAAGAAGTCAGCAAAGGAGCTGTGGGATGCTTTGGACAAGAAATACAAGACCGAGGATGCTGGGGCAAAGAAATTTGTCGTTGGTCGGTTTCTAGACTTTAAGATGGTGGACTCAAAAACCATCATTAGTCAATTCCAAAAGTTCCAAGTAATTTTGCACGGGATTTATACAAAGGGAATGTTCCTGAGTGAATCATTCCAAACAACTGCGCTGATTAAGAAGCTGCCTAACGGCAGGAAAAACTTTGAGAACTATTTGAAGCATAACGAAAAGAGATGACAGTCGAAGAACTCGTTGTCAAGCTCCGGATTGAGGAAGACAACAGGAGGAAATGGGGAATACCTCTACTGTAAAAGCAAATGTGGTTGAGCGTGGCTAGTCCTCGGGGGTAAAGAAAAAACCACCGACAGACAAAAGCTCAAAGCTGGAGGCAAGAGGCGGTGTCTCCAAAAGGTCGGTCTACAAGCCACAAGAACCTATTTTTAGGTTCAATGGAAAGTGCTTCAACTGTGGAAGCGATGGGCATCAGGCAGTTGACTGTAGCAAAAAGAAAAAGTCATACAACAAGTACCATTTACAAAACAAAAGTCGAGCTCACATGGCTTAGATGGAGGATCTATTTCAAGATGTGGACAACATGCATCTGGCAACTGTCATCTCCAAAGTGAACATGGTGGGGTCCAACTCGAATGAGTGATGGGTGGACACTAGGGCCACTCACCACATCTGTGCGGAGAAAAAGATGTTCACGACTTTCGAACCAGTTTCAAACGGTGAGAAGTTGTTCATGGGAAATTCTGCGACCTTCACTGTTGAGGGTAAATGCAAGGTGGTCCTGAAGATGACTTCAGGAAAAGAACGGACTCTGAACAATGTCCTATTTGTGCCAGACATTCATAAGAACCTTGTCTTGGGGTCGCTTTTAAGCAAGCATGGCTTCCGTATGATGTTTGAGTCTGACAAGGTCGTGTTGGTCTATGTGGAGAAGGGATATATGTTGAGTGGTATCTTCAAGTTAAATGTAATGACTATTATCCCAAAACTTTATGAGAAAACTTCTTCCTCTGCTTATTTGCTTGAGTCCCTTAATTTACGGCATGGTAGACTGGGTCATGTAAATTTTTACTATTTGTATAAATTAATTAAGTTAGATCACATACCATTTTTCAAGATTAATCCAAATCACAAGTGTGAAACTTGTGTAGAAGCAAAATTGACAAGGACTTTTTTTCATTCTGTTGAAAGAAGTACCGAGCCTTTCGATTTAATGCACAGTGATGTATGTGACTTGAAAGTCATACAATCATGTGGTGGCAACAAATACTTCATCACTTTTGTTGACGATTGCCCTAAATACTGGTATGTGTATTTGCTCAAATGCAAAGATGAGACGATTGATAAATTTATTCTTTTCAAGAATGAAGTTGAGAATTAATTAAGCCGAAAGATCAAGGCAGTAAGAAGTGATCGTGGTGGTGAGTATGAATCTCCATTTCCTAAGATTTGTGCTCAATTTGGGATTATTCACCAAATCACAACGCCTTACTCCCCTCAGTCAAATAGTGTTGCTGAACAGAAGAACAGAATGTTAAAATAAATGATGAATGTAATGTTAATAAGTTCTGGGTTGCCACAGAACTTGTGGGGGGAAGTGATTTTCTCCGTGAATTACATTCTAAATAGAAAGGCCGCAAGCCTTTTTATAATTTCCTACGAATGTGGGGGTGTCTTGCAAAAGTGGCGGTACCTACACCCAAGCGGTTTAGGATAGGTCCGAAAACCATGGATTGTATATTCATTGGTTATGCACATACTAGTAGTGCATATAGGCTTTTTGTGCCCAAGTTTGATATTTTAGATATACATAAGAATACCATAATGGAGTCAAGGAATGCGGCCTTCTTTGAAGACGTATTTCCTTGCCAAACCCGAAGAGAGGATCAAAGTTCTGAGAAGGAACTTGAAGATGACCAAGATGAGGAACTAGATGAGCCAAGAAAGAGCAAGAGGGCTAGGACTACCAAGTCCTTTGGCCTGGACTTTTTGACTTATATGTTAGAGGGAGAAGCTCGAACTTTTCATGAAGCTGTGACTTCACCTGAAAGTCCTTTATGGAAAGAAGCAATTAAGAGTGAAATTGACTCCGTCTTACAAAACCATACTTGAGAGTTGGTTGATCTATCCCCATGTAGTAAGGCCTTGGGGAGTAAGTGGATTTTTAGAAGAAAGATGAAAGCGGATGGATCAATTGATAAGTATAAAGCTCGACTAGTTATCAAATGATACAAATAGAGAGAAGGTCTGGATTACTTTGATATGTATTCACCTATGACAAGGATTACATCCATTTGCATGGTGATTACGATAGCCGCTTTACGTGGTTTGGAGATGCATCAAATGGATATAAAGACAGTTTTCTTAAATGGAGATTTAGATGAAGAAATCTACATGGAGTAACCCAAGGGGTTTTTAGCTCCAGGAAAAAATAAGAAAGTCTGTAAACTTGTCAAGTCATTATATGGTTTGAAGCAAGCTCCTAAGCAATGACATGAGAAGTTTGACAACGCTATGTTGTCAAATGGGTTTAGAATCAATAAGTGTGACAAGTGCGTAAATGTTAAAGACACTGACAGAGGTTATGTCATTTTGTGTCTATACGTAGATGACATACTCATTGTTGGTAATAATGACGACATGATTAGAACTACCAAAAGATTGTTAAACTCTAAGTTTGACATGAAAGATATAGGTCTTGCAGATGTCATTATGGGTATTAAGATTACCAGAACATCTAGTGGTATTGTACTTTCTCAATCTCACTATGTTGAGAAGATACTTGAGAAATTTGATAAATCAGATACAAGTGTATTTAGGACATTGATAGACGTGAGTCTACATTTGACCAAGAATAATGATGAGAGTGTTTCTCAGCTAGAATATTCTTGAGTCATTGGAAGTTTGATGTATCTGATGAGTTGTACAAGGCCGGATATGGCCTACTCTGTTAATAAACTTAGTAGATACACGAGTAATTTGAATGTCACTCATTGGAGGGGCATTATGCGTGTGTTAGGTTATTTATGCTACACCTGGGATTACGGGATGCATTGTATCAGATACCCAGCGGTACTAGAAGGATATAGCGACGCTAATTGGATATTTGATATAAAGGACTCCAAATCCACTAGTGGGTTATGTGTTTACCCTTGAAGGGGTAGCCGTGTTTTGGAAATCTTCCAAGTAAACGTATATATCAAGATCAACAATGGAATTTGAGTTTATTCCTTTGGATAAAGCAACTGAAGAAACTGAATGGCTTCGCCAGTTTGTTGAGGATATTCCACGTTGGCCCAAACTTGAGCCTGCTATCCATATTCATTGTGATAGCCAATCAGCGATTGGACGAGCACAAAGTCATATGTATAATGGAAAGTCTAGACATATCCACCGTAGACATAATTCCATACGATAACTACTCTCTAATGGCGTTGTCTCTCTAGGCTATGTAAAGTCTAAAAACAATATTGCGGATTTGCTAACCAAAGGGCTAACTTGAGAGTTAGTAGAAACGTCGTCACGAGGAATGGGGTTAAGGCCTTTAGTAATGTTATTGAAACGGAAAACCTAACTTGTTTGAGTAGAGATCCCAAGATCTAGGTTCAAAGTGACAGCTTAATTTCATGTAACGGATGAGTCATTGAAGAGGTAAATCCTCTTGCCCATTCCTTTGTACAGTGATATCCTGTGGGAGTGGAAGGTTAAGTTAATGCTTTTAATGACCTAAGTGATATGAATAATTAACCATGGTATAATAAGATACCTTATATAGGTCACCTATGTGAGTATGAAGTGGGGCCGCTTCTTTAAGAATTAGTAAGGCCAAATCCTTTAAAAAACACTCACTGAACCAAGCTAGTGTTCTAGAGCCATACCGGACACACTAGTGAGAATAAGAACAATGGTTGGACTAACTCCTGCGTGAGGTCTATTGTCTCGGTTTACACAAACGGCAGAGCAGTTCAAGATATCACATTTACTGGTCAACCAGTAAATCCAATAGGCTTTCATTACGAAAGGTTCAAGGCTAACAGCTACCTTTTCTGATGCAGGGTTAGTCTGTGTGCTCTCTCTCCGAGTCTTTGTTGTAAACGTCATCCGTTTTCTTTATTCGGTCAATTTTTATTCATGTGGGGGATTGTTGGGAAAAATGGTTTTATGGTGACTTTAATGTGAAATTAAAGTAGGTCCCAACCATTGGTTGAAATGAGATTAAATGAGTTTAGATTATTTGTAACAAGGTCTTTACACCACAAAAAGAATGATAAAAAACCATTGAGAATTGAATAAGAAATTGACTCATTAAGTTGGCCTCATGAAAGAGATGTTGAGAAAGGTGGCTGCAGGATTATACACAATACACATGTGTATAAAACCTAGTAACTCCTTTGTATGCATGATGGATTAAAGCCATCAATTTTTTAATTTATGTCTTGGGAGTTTTGAAAAATTAAAACATGCATTTGTTGCGGGAGCCTTTTCCTCTCTTCCTCCACGTGTATAAAAGGAGGCCCACTCCTTCATTCTTCAACACAGAAATTTTGCTCTCATATTATAGTCAAGTCAGTATCCTCTTAATATATTCTTCATGTGTGAGAGAGTGCTGCCATTATCGGTTTGCCAAAACTAACAGAAGGTGCTTAGGCATTAGTCGGCCTAAACCGTCGTATCCTAGGAGACAGAAGTCGACATACCTCCAATACCCATAGTGAGGCGGCTAATCTATTTTAAGAAGACTGTGGTATCACACAGGTTTCAATTTGTGCTTTTATTCCTTATTTTTGTTATATGTATTTATGTTCATAAAGTTATATGGTGTAATCCTATGATTTCTTTTCTTGTAAATCAATTTCATTTCTTATGAATCTATTTGTTTTATTTAATTGCACAATTTAGACAACACACTTTTCATCAAAAAATTCTAACGGTGTTACTAGTAGAACTAAATTAAAGCAAAATCTAAAATTAAGTGTTAAAATTGAGCCAATTGAAACTGTTAAATGTAAGTCAATGTTTAGAAGATTATAAATATAAAAGAGAAGTGGAATGTTGTGAATAATATTATTTTTTGAATTATAATGGGTATGTTATGCCCTTTTCCTTTTTACACTCATTTAAAATTTCTTTTTCTTCTCTTTATGTTTTTAATAATTTAAAAATAACACATCATTAACAATTCTCTCTTCTTTACACTCCTAATATTTTAAATCCTAATCCACATCTACTATTATCTCCAACCATCACTCTAGCCCTTTCCATATTCTCTCAGCCGTCCCCTACACACTCTCTCACCGCCCCAGTACCTTTCTAACCCTTTCCATTAGAGTGAAAAAAAAGACATTTTTTTAACTAGATTTTACTTTATGCATACGTGTTTTGTTTGACCAATCAGGACTGAACAAACTCGATTTATTTGATTGGATATAACTGGACAAACTTAATTTGTTCGGTTAGCAACAATCAAAAAAATAGAAGTTCCCCTTATTTTCAAATGATAAATGGTTTTATTTACACAATAAAGTTGAATCCTTACCTTCCTCATTTTGATTTTACTTTTATTATAATTTTATCTTTTTGTATAATGACTTTTAAGGACTAAACATCAAAACTTTCTTTTCATATTTCCTTTTACACCTAATTGTTTTTTTTTCCGATCACTGATCACCACCCTTCTCCTCTACCAATCATCGCCACCTAGTCACCATTTCTTCTGCTCCACCAACTATTGCCACCTCTCTTCATTTTGTTACTCTTTTCATCACTCTACAACTCTTAACACATCTATTATAAAAAAAAGAAAAGAAAATAACAACAAACAAAAGCAATATTCATAGTTAAAATATATATATGATAATTGAAAATAAATTATATACTGTTTGTGTGCTTAATAACAGTTTTTCTTTGAAATTTTATCATTTTGATATGATTTTATGCTATTTGAAATAAAAGGAGTAAGAACTCCATTTAATTCTAGTCTGTAGAATAAACTAGATTGTTCAGCTTTCAATAGTTAAGGCTGAACATTGCTTAATCAAATTTGACCAATTCAGCTAACTATAACAGAATAAATGAAATTTGTTTGGCCAAACAAAACTTGAAAGAAGAAATAATAAAATCGTTATGATTTTTCACTTTAATGAAAGGATTAGAGAGGTGGTGGTCTGAGAGAGTGTAGGGGCAGTGGAAAAGATAAAGAACAAGCTAAGGTGGACTAAAGTTTAGAAGATTATGAGTCTAAGGCCATGTTTGTTTTGGCGGACTGGATTAAGTTGGATTGACATTTTCATAACTAATAGTCCTAAAACTACGAATCCCTTTGAATTGTATGTCCTATCATATATTTAAATTGAATTAGAATTATAAGGAGGGACTAATAGTCCAGACTTTAGTTTAATCCTCCAATTTATATCCCACCCCCTTCTGTGAGATTGAATAGTCTATTGTATGTGGGATATCATATCCGGATGGATTATTAGTCTGTACTTCAATTGTTTAACCAAATATCGGATTAATAATTTTATTAGACTATTAGTCCAATCTCAAGCTCATGTCCACCCAAACAAACATGGCCTAAAGAGAATAGAAATGATAAGAATAAAATTATTTTGAGAAGGGTGAATTATATTAATGGTTTGGAAAAGTCTACAATATGCACCTTCTAAAAGTGCATATGATTGGCACTTATTGTGTAGTCCATATTGTGCCACGCTATAAAAACTAACCTGCTAAACAGGTCATTTAACAGGTGACATGAAAGAATCAAAACTTTTTTTAAATACCATAACAATTATTACAATGAATCATAACAATGTCATAATATACACTATGGTGTCATAACAAAGACACTATCAATCATAACAATATGACAACGACTCATAACAAATGTAGTTATTTCCAACAAATTATCGTAACATTTGAATCGTAACATTTTTTATTATGATTCACCATAACAAATCATAACTTTTAGTAATACAAATCATAACTTTTACTAATGAATCATAACCATAACACATTGATTGTAACTTTTTTTCCCATAATCATAACAACATTAACAAAATATCATAACTTTTACCAATGAATCAAAACAACTACCAAAGCAAACAAAGATTAAAAAACCTAAACCTATTCAAATCATATTTTCCTAATTTTATAAACTAACCTAGTGAGTTCGCAAAGGTGAAAGGGGGAGTTTCGAAGAAAGGGATTTCGGCCTAGGGTTTCATAGAATGGAGATGGAGAAAGGGAGAGAGAAAGAGAGAGAGAGAGAGAGAGAGAGAGAGATACCTTGAGGCGAAGTCGAGGGCAGGTTGTGTTCGACGGTGAAGAGGAGCTTCGAAGTCGTGTCTGAAGAACATAAGTGTTTTGGGAAAACAACGTAAAGAGGGTTTGTGGAACATAGAACAATAGGTAAAGAAAATTGTAACCAGTTGGAGAGGTATTCAATATTTTTAATCAAATTATTTAATGGTTGAGATTAATTTGTAAATATCTAATGGTTTAGAATAAATGTGTACATGATGTGCACTATTTAATGAGGTGCACATCTTAACAGCTCCCGGTTTGGTTTCTATAGTTTGGGACTTATATTATTTGATCTCTAATTTTTTAATTGTGATATATTTGATTCTGAATTTAAATCTCATTCTAAATAAGGACAATTGAAAATAATGTTGCTCCATTTCAAAAAGCAAAGTCATCAATTTGATAAAATATAAACTAGTTCGACAAAAATAAATGTGAAAAAATTATTTCTAACCACCAAAGATAAAATTATATAAAAATAATAAATCTTTTATTTTTTTATTTTTTTTACTAAATTATTTTTAATATTTGTTTGGATGATGATCATGTAATGGATGATAGTTTCTCTTCTTTTTTTTTTATGGTTATCATGTAATAGATAGTTGTATTTCTTGTTAAAAGATATTTTTGGATGGTTATCATGTAATGGGTGGTTATTAGACTTTTAATGTGTAATTGATATATTTAATATATGAAATATTTTTAGTTTTGGATTTTTTTGATTTAATGAATTGGTTTAATAATAATATCAAAATTGTCGCTATGTTTGGCTTTTAAAAAAATAGAAACTAAATTAATCAAAATAAATATCAAAAAAATTATTTTATAAAATTATTTATACCCTCCCAAAAGATAAAATTATATAAAAATGATGTGTTTTTAATCTTTTTCACCAATTTAATATTTAGATTCTTAGAAAAAAAATTTGAAAATATATTTTGAAAATCAAACCAAATAGAACTTTATAACTAAGAAAGTTCCAATATTATTCATTAAAAAAAAGCCATTACATTTCAAATAACATATAAGTTAACCAACACAAAATAAGTTGTATGACAATTTTACCCTTAAAATGGAGCAACAGTATATCAATTGTCATTATTTTGAAGAAAATTTAAAATTAAGAGTTAAATGTATTACAATTAAAAAGTCAAAAATCAAAGTAACACAAGATCCAAGCTAAAGGAACTGTTAATGTAATTCGCCTTTTTGAGAATTATAAAGGGTGTAAAGAGATGAAATAGAAAATTTGAATTTTAAAATATGTAAAAAGTAAAAAAGTGTAACGAGAAAATTTGATCGTGTAAATAAAAGCTCCCAAATGACATGATGATATATGAATCCTTCTACAATATATCCTTTAAAAGAGGTGTACTATATATAATTTTTGACATTTTGGGTGTTGATACTATAAAGGGTCGTAACTAAATCACTTTGGCCCCGTTTGATTGTTCGGATTGGATATAAGAGTTTGAAGAGGATATGTAACGCTCAAGGATAAGGATGTGATATAAAACGTTATAGGATATGGGATGAATTATATATACTGTGGGGTCACTTATGTTTGATTAAGGGAGGATATATGATCGGATAAGATGAGAGTAATTATTTTTGACCTTTAGATGAAAGATAAGCTATATCCGACGGTAGGGGACATATAATATTGTAGACACCCCATTTTTGACAGTCCTCAAGACTTGGACGTCATCGTTTGAACACTCGATGATCATCCATGCTCGTGTTCGTTTTGAGTTCCCGAAGGTCTCGGTCGCGCGCCTTGCCTTAGGATCTCTCAACTTGTCTGTTTTGTGTTTGGTTGTGGACCAAGGACTTGTGGTTTTGTTTCTGAGGGAAGAGGATAGCTTGTTGGCCATCCCTACAACCCACCGGCCAAGCCTTGTGCTTGTCGGCCTTGTTCCCTTGCCATCGGCCATAAGTTGTGGTCGATCGGCACTCATTTTGGTCGATCTGCCATATTTTCTGGCCGAGACCTTTCTATCTGCTTTTTCAGATATTTTCTTGCCAGCTGTGACAACTGGTGAGCACAGTTTTCATCCTCCATACACGTGTATGGAGGGATTAATTCAAGTCCTTAGCTTGTTGAACAAGCTTAGGAATTTAATTTCTATAAGAAGGGAGACCCCTCTCCCTTTCCAGAGGTTCTGAAAAATTGAGATAAAAGTTATATATCTCTCTCTAACGATTGAACATGTGTTTCTACTATATTGTACCTGTTGAATTTCTTTCTTTTGCAGGCACGATATTGTATGTACGGTTCATTCAAGAGAAATCCCAGTTCAATTTGACTGCTACCCTTCTCCACTCGCAATTGGCATGCGTTTGGACGTATCTCTCTCCTCTCGCGTTTGGCACGCGTCTGGATGACTGCGCTTTCTTGCATTGTCCTTTCCTCTCCTGCGTGTGATACGCTGAGAGATTTTGTGTTTGAGACTCCGGGTATCCTCGGTAGACGCTTTTAGTCTTCTCCGCGTGAGACGCAGTGAGAATTGTATAATTTTCTTACATCATTTCTGTTGAATGTGTGGGACTATTCTTTCTTATTCGCTTGCTTAAAATGTTGTATTTGTTTTGCATAAATGCTTCATTACAGCTCTCTTTGCATGATCATAAGTTATGCTTGGCATTGTGCATGTCATTTGCATCTTGCCCTTGCTTGCGGGCGCATCTCTTTGTTATCTTGTATGCTTGTCTAAGTCTTCGGCTTTGTCAAAAATGGGTCGTCTCTGGGCTTTGACATTCACTCCCGTCATCTTATGACTTTCGAGTTCTGTCAAAGAGGGGCAACTGTAGACACCCCATTTTTGACCGTCCTCAAGACTTGGACGTCATCGTTTGAACACTCGATGATCATCCATGCTCGTGTTCGTTTTGAGTTCTCAAAGGTCTCGGCCCCGCGCCTTGCCTTAGGATCTCTCAACTTGTCTGTTTTGTGCTTGGTTGTGGACCAAGGACTTGTGGTTTTGTTTCTGAGGGAAGAAGATAGCTTGTTGGCCATTCCTACAACCCATCGGCCAAGCCTTGTGCTTGTTGGCCTTGTTCCCTTGCCATTGGCCATAAGTTGTGGTCGATCGGCACTCTTTTGGGTCAATCGGCCATATTTTCTGGTCGAGACCTTTCTATCTGCTTTTTCAGATATTTTCTTACCAGCTGTGACAGCTGGTGAGCACAGTTTTCATCCTCCATACACGTGTATGGAGGGATTGATTCAAGTCCTTAGCTTGTTGAACAAGCTTATGAATTGAATTTCTATAAAAAGGGAGACCCCTCTCCCTTTCCAGAGGTTCTAAAAAATTGAGATAGAAGTTATATATATCTCTCTCTATATTTCCTCTCTCTCTATCTATATTTGCACTTGTTTGTGCTCAAAAGTGTAATTTCTCCACACTTTTGCACTAAAGCACCTACTAGAACACCATACTCTTGTTGCTGAGGGACTTGAGGGTTTTGTTTGAACTCTAAGTTTGGTTTTTAGCTCAGAAAGTTGCTGGAGTTGCCTCCTTGAAGGAGTTCTACAAGGGTGAGTCTCTAACCCTCTTTTAAGCTTTGTCTTCATTGCTTACTTGGCCTTATTTGCATGCTTATTTTGGCTTAAATCTTAACTATAAAAAGCTTCATTTTCATGTGTTTGAAATGATTGTTTGAGGTCTTGTTGGTGTTGGGGGTGATCTACCCCCTTGAATGCCTTGTTTTGCCTTGTTTTGGGCCACCCCTTTAGGCTCTTATTTTTGTCTTTGCATGACCTTTCTACCACTGAATTCCAGAGGAATTTCAGTGGTGGAAAGTGTATTTTGAGGTCTTAAATAGGAGAGGGTCATCCCCTCTCCTTGTGTCTTGTATGCTTGTATAGATGGCTCATCAAAGTTGCATATTTGTCTAGCATGTTTTGGTTCCATTTCAGCGAGTTTTTGGTGTTATTTTAGCATGCCTTAACTCTGTTTTAGGTTGGTTTGATAGCATCTTGCATGCTTCACATACTTGTAGTGCAATCTTGCATGCTAGCATAACATGCATCATATGTTTGGACCATCATTCTTGCATGTTTTGGCTCGACTCTAAGAAGCTTTTAGCCTTGTTTTACCATGCTTAAGCTTTGATTTGTGTTGTTTTGGTTATGCATGCTACGCTTTGTAAAGCCATAGTGCATTCTAGCTTGTTACCTTTGAGTTTCCAAGCCACTAGCATGCATTACTTGGACTACTTTCATGATTTGGCATCATTTGAAATGTGATTTCAGTACATGTAGTGTGGTCTTACACTTACACTTGTCACTCCTTCAATGCTTTGAAGAGTTGGTGTTTCATGCCTTAAGAATGGGTCATTATGCATGCCACCATGCTTAGGCCTTTGGGCTATCATTTCAGTGTATTTTTTATCTTGTTTTGCCATAATATAGCTCTGATTTTTGTTGGTGAAGCCATCTCATGATTGGTTTTGTTGGGTGTAGTGCAATCCCCTTTATTGGCCTTGCATACTCCATGCCTTATGCCCTTCATGCTAGCATGTTTTAGCCTTGGTTCATGCATGTTTAGTCTCATTTTGGTATACTCTAGGACTGTTTTGGGTAGCCTTGGCCATATGTTTCATGTATTGCATAGTTATAGTGCAAGTACCTATGCTAGCTTCAAGCTTTGAGCCCTCTTGCATGCCATACTTGTATTGTTTGGTTGATTTGGCATCATTCCATGCATGATTTCAGAGTTTATAGTGTTATTACACTTCCACACTTGTCACTCTTTGAGCACCTTCGAGGGTTGTGTTCTTATGCTTAATTGATAGACCAATGCATGTGCATGCATTTTCTTATTTTTTTCCATGCCATTGTTTCATCCTTTTGGCCACTGTTTTGGACCCTCTTAGGTCTGTCCATATGCGGTTTAAGTCCATCTAAGTGTTGCATTACATAGTCCTTGCCATTGCATTGTTGTTTGCATATTGTTGCATGACATTATTATTTGCATGTTGTTGCATGTTTATGATGTTTAACATGTTGATTATATAGCATGTTGTTGCATGCTTGTTCCATTGTATTGTTGTTACATACTTGAGTTGCATTGCATGGTGCTTGCATGCTCATGTTGCATCACATGGTTTGCATGCCATTAGTTTTGTTAAGTTGTGCATGCATTGCATTGTGTTTGGATAGGGTGTTAAGCCAAACATGAGAAACGAGGGAAGTTTCATACTTGAAGTGATGAAACTTGCCTTAATTCTCAGTCGCCGACCCTCTTGATCATGCATGATAGAGGTTAAGGCATTTATATGTTTTTGTGCATTCATTTGGCATTGATTTGTGCAACTCGGCCTCTTTGGCCATTATGCATCGAAATGTGTGATTGATGGCTCGAGAGCCGAGCACTACACACCTTTGAGCCTTAGACATGATAAGGGGTGTAGTTGCACACACATCTTCTTGCAAATACATTGCCATGCCTCTGTTTGTGCTCTGTTGCAGCAAAAAGGAGAGTTTGCAGGAAGACATGCCCGATCGGCTATCTAGTGTGCCGATCGGTTATCAATAATTGGCCGATAGCATCAAAATTGGTCGATGACTTTTATCCTTTGGCCGATGGACATACCTCTTGGCCGATGACCTCTCAGCATGTCCATGAAGTGGATCAGAAGTGCTTTGGAGATTGGCACAATTTTCAGAAGTCTAAAACAGTGCAAACAGAGGCAACACGAGGCATGGTAACGGATTTCCGAGCAAGGCGATCAAGCATGCATCTTTGAATTCTTAGAACTGAGCGGAGGCTTTGTAATTTGTAATTAGCTTTATTTGATTAGTTAGCTTTTGAATTTGTAATTAAACTAGTTAATTTGTTAATTAGTTAACGTGTTATAATAATTAGCTTAGTGTTAGCTAGTTATTCAATTTGATTATGTAATAATTAGTCTAAATTAGATAATTAGATTAGTTAGAATAGCTTAGCGTAGCTAGCTTAGGCCAAGTTTGGCATCTTCCAAAAAATCCAAAAAGTCAAAAAGTCACTATCCTATTTAAGTCACATCATCTTATTTAAGTCACATCACTTCTCTAACACATCACTTCAAACCCAACCCAAATCCAACCTTAGTGTACTCATTTGAACCCTCTGTCGAGAGGGCAAATTTTGTAATAAGTGTACGTGAGTGTGTGAATATCTTCCAACCCCACGTCTTTCTCCCTTTTACTTATCAGCTTTTGATGGTTAGTTCTAGGTCATATTTTGATTAGCATCCTTATGCTTTGCATGCGTGCATCATTCATCTGTCTTGTATGCACCAGGCTCGGCGCATCATACAAACTGCATCGTATTTCAATTCCAATTTGAATATATGTATCAATTGTTGCATTTCACATGCTATCTTAGAATAGCCGAGTCTATCTTAGTTGCATTTTTGCATGTGTTGCATTAGACATCTTAACATGAATTAGGATCATGTATGATTTCTAACTAGTTCTCTGTTTTGGCTCGGAGTACACTGTACGTGTTTACGCTTTAGCATACTGTATGAGATGTGTATGTTGCCATGTTTAGCATACTTGCCATGAGGCTACTTGCTTAAATGATATAACTGCATGAATACCTGTGAATGAAGGTTGGAGTGCTTGAATTGGGACAATTCATCAAATACGAGTTTTAAGCCCACTCGAAGTGGCAAAATCATGTTTTCCTAAGCTCACTTGAGGGTGGCAAAATCTACGTCTTAGCCTACTTGCGAGTAGCACCTTCAAACCATTTTCAAACAAACATGAGATGTTTTGTTCCAATTTAGGCGATCTGGTCTATACTTGTATGCTGTGCGCATCATATAATAATTCTAAGTTAATAAACCGGAATAAGAATGCATGTGTTTTTAAAAACAATATATCATGTTAGTAAAGGCCGATCTTTGATCGGGCGAGCGGGGGTGCTCATTGCATGACCTTCTCTTCTTGTACCCAAGTTCCCGAGCCGAGGCAACTTTGGTGATGACAGATACGTGGCCTTAGGCACGAGTCAGGGTTTCCTAAATTTCCCAAAATAAAATATTTAGGTGGCGACTCTGTATCTGGCAAAGCAGTCCATGTTTGGCACTTCTTTATTAAAATCAGTTTTCCAAAATGATTTGCCGGATTTGGACTCTTTGGTGATTTATCAATCTTGCATTGCACTTTGCAAAATTAGATTCAGAATTGTAACATTGAGTCCGAACTGTAGTAGCTAATGAACAAAAACGATTTCGCGCCTTCGCGCGCGGAGCCATGACGTTCGGGCGGTCTACAAATACCATGAGGGTGGTATTGCATATTCCCTTTTGCATCATATCTATATGAACTTCCCATATTCGAAGCAACCAAACACCGAATATAGGGAGAAAAAAATATATGAGACCTACCTCATATTATATCTGGTCCCACACCCATATTCGACCTTTATAATCTATAAACAAACATGGCCTTTCAGTTATAACTAAAAGACCATGATGGATCATAACTATGCATCACTTATGACATAGCAAAAAAATCTTTCAATTATAATAAAAATAATAATCACAATAAGTAATAATTGACTCATAAATAATCTTACAACGAGACAACAGTGTGAAGCAAAACTAACATTATAACCAGTCATAGTAAAATAATCTAATCAAATAAATCTTCGGCTAGAATAAAAAAAAATAAAAATCACCACAACTCATAACTAGATCATAATAATTAACACCATAATAATCATAATGACTCATATCGTACCAAAAAATAAAAATAAAAATTTATGGTCAGAATATTAGGAAAATTTGCCCTAATTTACATTCCGTAAAATGAGGATCCAAACCCTTGAAGTAGGCTTAGAGGTGGCCTTTTTGTTAGGTCGGGTCAAATTTAAACCGGAACAGCTATATAATAAGAAATTTTGTGTCTGTGTGTTCCTAACATCGAGTCTCTATATTTGCTTAAACTAGTCCAACAAAATAATAAATCTTAAGTTGACCCATCGGATTATACATAATTTTTTTTATAACATTTCATAATTAAATTAAATCACACATTATATTTTTTAAATAAATATACTAACAATATTATAAATTGAAAGATTAATTGAATAAATTTAATCAAATATCATCACAATATAAATTTTAAATCTTAACAAAATTTTTTTTTTTTAATATATTATAATTAATTAATTAATTGGTTGATTTAGAGTGTACTTAAAAAAAATATAGGCTCTGTTTGGCAGAGTTTTGAAACGTTAGTTCCAGGCCTTGATTTGCACACTTTGTTTGTTTACGGTTTTCAAAAATTAATTTCACACTCACTTTTGAAAACTCTGTTCGAAGTGAGAAAATTTGGACTAACCGGTCGTCCCACCGGACGTCCGACCGGTTGACCGGAACAGTGCATTATTTTTTATTTTTTATTACAATTGACACATGCTAATTTTTATATATTCAATAAAAAATATTTTCTGAATTAAAATTTTTTTTTTATGAATTTTGAATAGAATTTTGAGTTGTATGTTTGGTTATGAGTTATAAGTTTTTGTATCAAATATCATATGCTATATTAAAAATTTTCCACTCAATTCAAAACTCATTTCAAATCTCATTCACCAAATAAATTTTCCACACTCAAATCATAATTCTAAAACTCACAAACTCAAAATACAACTCTATTATCAAATCATATTTAAAAAACTCTGTCAAACGCAACCATATTTTTTTATCTTTTTATATTTTTTAAGTCACTTTATCTCTCTATTTTTATATACATCTTTTTATACAAATGTAAAAAAGTACACTAAAAAAGTATGAATATGAAGCCAACTCATTAATTTATCGGATCCTTATACAAATGTAAAAAAGTACCCTAAAAAAGTATGAATATGAAGTGGTATTTTGGAAAGTTGGTAAAAAGATAGCTTTTTGATTTTTTTGACAAAAAGTTGGATTGTTTTGAGTAAAAAAGCTGACTTTTTTGACTAAAAAAAGTTAAAAAGCCAAAAAACTGGCTTTTTACCAATCTTCCCAAAGTGCCTTGAAGTCAACTCATTAATTTATTGGATCCAAAATGTTAGCTTTGGGTGTTTTGGAAACACATAAAAAAAGTTAATTTTTTAATTTTTTAACTTTTTTAGCTAAAAGAGCCCCCTTTTTTTTTTTTAATCAAAAACAACTCAATTTTTTACTTAAAAAAGTCAAAAAAATCAACTTTTTATCAATTTCCTAAAACACTACTTACCCTTTCAAGTCTTAAAGTGGGATTTTCCCATAGGAAATGGCTTCAGTCCATGATCAAATAAGAGGATACTATTAGGCTTATAGGAGTCTATCATGAGTTTTGTTTTGATAATATAAACCGTTTAATATGTAAAACTCGTCAAGTATTACATGTCTATAAAAATTCACATTGATCGGATATCGATAACTGTGATCAAATCAGATTTTTGTAAGCCAGTTATTGTTCACCGTCCATATTTTTTATACAAAACTGATTTGATCTCATAGTTATAAATATCTGATCCATATAATTTTTTATAAATATATAATATTTGATAGTAATTTTAACCCATTCAACTATTCAAATTACGGAAACCAAGGTATGTTTGGTTTGATTTTAGGAGAGTAGTTTTCAAAAATTGTTTTGGGGAGATAGTTTATAAATTTTTTTAGTTTGTTTGGTTGTATATTTTGAAAGTAGTTTTAGAGTTTGGGAGTTTAGAATGATTTGATATTTTATTATAATTGAGTAGATGTGTGTGAGAGAAAAAATGATTGAGAATGAGAGAGAAGAGAGAAAAAGTGATTGATTAATAGATAAGAGAGATAAAATGATTTTGAAAATCATTTTCAAAAATTTACAAACCAAATAAATTAAAATTTTTTTTTTTGTGGCCAAAATCACCCTAAAAACCCAAACCAAACGTGCCCCAAATCTCTGATGGACTACCATGGGCCTACCAGTACCCTCCAGCCGTGATTGAACCGGAGGAAGCCATTCCCTTTGAGATTCACCCATGCATTTCAAACCCACCCTGCAAGCCGAAACACTTGGACCACTCACACACAGACGACACCGGCAAGAGAGAGAATCTAGAGAGAGAGAGAGAGAGAGAGAATGGCGAACGCAGACGTGGAAGCGGTGGACTTCGAGCCGGAGGAAGACGATCTGATGGACGAGGAAGGGGCGGTGGAGGTGGAAGCTAGTTCTCCTAGGGCTCCTCTTCCTAAGCTCAAGTCCGCCATCACCGGCGGCTCTTCCTCTTCCTCTGCCAAGAAAACCAAAGGCCGCGGATTCCGTGAAGAGACCGATGCCGATCGCAACACTCGCCTCGCCGGTCGCTTCGACTCTCTCGACTCCGATGGCGGCCCTGGTCCTGAACGATGTCAGCTCTCTCTCTCTCTCTCTCTCTCTGAATTTAGGGTTTTTTGTTCAATTTTATCAGTCTACTGTCCAATATACGTGGCTTCATGTTTTTGCTGATGCTTTTCTGTGGGTTAGTGATTCAAGCTTTACAATTGAATTGCCTTTTTTAGGTTTTCATTCTGGTGGTGATGCTTATGATGTTTCTAGGTTTTTCTGGGTTTCTCCTAAATTCCTTTTTGGTTGATGAAAAATTTGAAGGCATGCTTTAGTTTTCGGTTCTGGTGTTGTTTTAGTTTTAAGTTTGAGGTGGGGGTTCCTGAAAGTCCTTTTGGTCATTAGAATGCATAGACATATAATAATCGAAAATGAAATTCCAAGCGTTATGGTTTTTAACAATTGTGTGTAGAAACTTATTTGCTATCTCCAGTTAGCTCGTAAAAAAACAAAAATTGTATTGGCTTGCAAAAATCAGGTGGTGTTTGCTGAAACTAAATATTTGACAATGAAAACAGGAATGCTGAATTGGAAAGTGTTTATGTGCTAGAGCTTTTGAAAATCTAAAACCTGAAAACTTGCTATTATTACATGAGATTCAAGCAAAAGACTTGTGAGTATTATCTCAAATTTAGTTGTTTATTTCGGGCTTTGATCTGGACACATGGACTCTTTCGAATGTATGAAGTACCCTTATTGGACACTCGACACTTGGGTAGTGGTATAAGATATGTGTAGTTGGACATTCACCTAGCCAACATGTTCAGTAATTTGAGTTTACTAAAAAAAACATGCATAGAACTCCTATATTACGCATGTAATCTATGTAATACTTTGTGTCATTTTTTTACACTAAAAGAAGTATATTAAGTAATATGAACATTTTTTTGTGTCCCGTTGTCCTTGGACACGCGAATTAGATGAATCTAACACTAGACACATATTCACACTTGACGCTCGTACCCGAATCCATATGACATAGATGGGTAATTACACTTTACCCTTGTGTGATTTGGCTTTGAAACACAACCACTTATGGTTCAACATAGTAAACGATTAGTGGATTCAAGCGTCTAATGTAGGTATAAGGTTTGGACAAATATAAAATACCTTTACTCTTATTATATCCATTGGACGCCGGTACATTGGGGGATTAGAAGATTCCATGTAACACTGATCCAAATTATGCAACCAAATGAAGCCACAATTGTTCTACCTTCCTATGACTTTGAGAAAAGCAACTGTTTAGTTGGGATGGTTGGCTATGGATTTGATGGAGAAAGAGGAGGGACTCACCCTTACGGTAAGAGTTTGTGGTTTGCAAAGATGAGTTTGCAGGAATTATGAGGAGTTGAGGTGGTTATGTGGTTGTCTTCTGCAGGTGTTTGGCAAAAGGGGTTTTTATGAGTTGTCAAAGATCTTTGATCGAGAGGCGTTTGGAGGTGAGACTCCTGACAAATAGGGGCCTTGTTTGGAAAGTTGGCTATTTGGCTATTTTAGCTTGGTTAAAATAGTTGTGCTTGGGAAGATAGTTGGTTTTTTTTTTGGTAGTTGATTTGATAGTTGTGAGAGAAAAAGTGAAATGATTATGAGTTGGATGTGACATTTTGTTTTATTGGCTATTTTAGCCAAAAAAGCTAAAAAAAAAACTTGCCAAACAGGGCCAGAGAGAAGTTTTGTTTGTGTTTTGGTTGGAATGGTGAGTGGTGGAGGTTGGTTTTCTTGGCGGAGAGGGTGGGCCTTTTTGGTGCAACTTTTTGTAAAATGAAAGTTGATAATAAGATAGCAAAAGCCAAATGCACTTCTTTCTAAGCTAATAGATAATTAGCCTTTTCAGCTTATTTAAGCTATTTTTACCTAATAAGTTGCAAGTAGAAATTGTGTCAAACAGTCTAGCACAAACTCCTGGAATAAAAAAAGAAAAGAAAAGAAAAGCTATAAGTAGAATATGTAAGTTACACCAAACAGCCCGATTGTGTTTTGGTTGGGCCGAGATTGTAGCCAAGTTGTAGCCATTAAACAAATACTTGCAAGCTGTAACAATTAAACAAAGGTTAGAGAACGGATGGCCTTTCCTGCAAACTGTAACCATTAAACAAATGAGAAACCTTTTGCAGGTTAGGGCAGGAAGGGGAAGGGTGTTGAATTCTTGCAGAGGGGTTTGGTGGGAAGGATAGATCATAGGGGTCAGTACATGTCTTCTTAATGTTTATTTTTTTCTTTTCTTGTGGGACATTTCATCAAAATTTTCTTTTGCTCTTTCCTCCTCTTTTTGTTTTTGACCCAGGTTATTCTTATATTGTGCATTTCATATGGTCACTTTCTTATGTATTAGTTCACTTAAAACCTTCTATGGAATAAATGTTTATGTTCAATTTATCACAGATGTACAATGATTATATGTAAAGCCAGCTAGATAGCTGTCTATGATTCAGGTTTTGTATTGAAATTTGTAGAGAAGTTTCAAAATCCAATAGTATTCCTAATGAATGTGAATTTTTATAGCCATTGAAGGATGGATTGTTCTAATCACTGGAGTTCATGAAGAGGCGCAAGAAGATGATTTGCAAAATGCATTTGGTGAATTTGGGGAGATTAAGAATTTGCATTTAAATCTTGATCGTCGAACTGGGTTTGTCAAGGTAAGAAGAATGTTTCCTTAGAATAAGTAATATGGAAAGTAAAGCTATGCATGCATGCATGCTTCCATAATTATGTATTAGTTGCATATGATATTGTAGTTGAGTAGTTATTGATGGCAAATGGTATTGCATCATTGAACAATTCATGATTGGTTTTATACTGTAGAGGTGCTACCTCTGTTGTTGTTTGATGGTTTAGCACTTTTGATTCCTCCTAAAATAGTTCCTTATACTTTGAAACTAAAAGTTGCAGCATTATTGATACCAGTAGTCCATTTAAAGATGTTATTTTATTCTATTCACTTTTTTTAATATGATATTAGTTTAGTATACACTTATTGGCAACTATGATAACTTCTTCATTGTTTTTAGTAATGATTGTTGTTAATATTAGGATTAATTATATTTTTAGTTTCCACAATAAGGGGTTTGTGTCATTTTGTTTTCCAACATTGAAATTGTGTCAATTTAGGTCTCAATGTATAAAAAGTGTTTCTATTTGGTCCCCACCAGCCTAACTCCGTTTGTACCCCCCAGCCTAACTCCGTTTGTAGATGCTGTTAAAGTTAAGGGTAAATATGAAAATTTGATTAAGAAATTACTCTTTTAGTCCCCAAAGTAAGAGAGGTTCATGTCATTTTGCTCCTTAATGTTTAAATTGTGTCAATTTAATCGCCAAAGTATAAAAAATGTCTCAATTTGGTCCTCCAACCTAATTCCATCTCTCTTCATCTCAACCAAGGATAAAGCATTGAAACTATAAATACACATCAACAAAAAACCAAAAAATTGCCAAAAAAAAAAAAAAAAGGAAAAAAGGAAAAGAAAAGGAAAGGAAATATTCTGGTCGTCCACTATGTATATATATTATGGGTTTTGTTTATGCATTAAATGAAGTTTAGCTAACCCCACTATTGTAGGTAGTAGAAAAAGGTATAAATGTTTTGCAATAATGATATTTTTTTTTTCAATGAGACCAAAACACCCCTTCTTTTTTTTTTTTTTTTGCATTTCTCACCTTTCTACTTTTTTATTTTATTTTTCTAACCCTATCTTCTCCCACTTGTGTGCTTCTTTGACACTTTACAAAATTGCACTTTCACAAATTAGAGAAGTAATCAATAGCAAATAATGGTGGAATACACTAACAATATTTTTTTTAGCAGTAGTTGACATAGGAAAATTAATCAAATTTGATCCATAATAAAGTGATTGAGACTGAGGCACCATAAAAAAGGATGGAAAATGCTAAAACTATATAAAAAAAATTCATATAAAATTATGTAACAACGATATTTTTGCTATTATAAAACATAGTGATAGTCATTTTAACTTTTAGTGAATGAATATAAATGATATTTATTATTCTGTATAAAGTTTTTATATACGAAGTTCGTTTGTATAACAATACCATAAAAGGCTTTTTTATTTTTAGATAATTCTAATAGCAGTCCAACAAGTTATCCATAAGGAAAAGTAAATACGAAAAAAATAGAATATTTTTTTTCCACATGTTTAAAAACATTTTTATTCTATAGATTTCTACACAATTTTTACATGTTTATTTAGATTATTGATTATTGACAATTCAAAATATTTTCATGCAATACTATTGATCAAAAAGAAACATAGTTGGTAATATTGTCGTTATTTGCTTGTTACTAATTAAGAAGAAAGGTTGTTAAAGGAGCACACAGGTAGGAGATAATAGGGTTAAAAAATAAAATAAAATAAAATAATTAATGGCGAGAAACGCAAAAAAAAAAAAAAAAAAAAAAAAAAAGAGAGAGAGAGAGGGTATTCCTTTTTCTACTACCTAGAATAATGGGGTTAGCTAAACTTCATTTAATGCATTCTTAACAGGGTGCCCTAAGGGCACTTGTTAACAAAACCCATATGTTATTTATATATCAAAACATATTAGATGATGCACTATAAGAAAAAGCATTTTCTACGATGGAAAAAAAAATCTTCACCAAAAATTGGCAATGAGGAAAGTAAGCTTTTGGCAACAAATTTGTTTTTTCGCATTGCGAAAATTACATTTTCTTGTAGTAGCAAGAATATTTATCTCCAAAGATGTTGCCTCTTTTATTTTCATTTTTTTGTGATGTATATTTATGGTTTCCAAGCTTTACTCCTAGCTTAGATAGAAAGGGAGACAATTAAGTTTGGGACCAAGTTGAAATACTTTTTATACATTGGGGACTAAAATGACCCAATTAAGCATTAGGGACCAAAATGACACAGATAGCATACTTTGGGGACTAAAAGAGTAATTTGAATTTCCACATTTATCTTTGTCTTTAATGGAATCTGCAATTGGAGGCAGGTTGGGGGACCAAATCAAAGCACTTTTTATACAATGGGGACTAAATTGACACAATTTAAACATTGGGAATCAAAATGACACAAAGCCCCATACTTTGGGATACTTTGGGGACTAAAAGGTAATTAATCCTTAATATTATTATTGAGTAAAATTTTGTATATGTGCAGTGCCCCTTTGTTTCCTTTTTTAATATATGTACTTATCAAAAACTATGTATTATTGTGCAAAATTCAAGCCTTATCCTTGGGGGCACAAGCTAGTAATATATATATATTGAAAAATATAAAATTAACGGAAGTCACTAGTTAGGGTGTAACCAAGTACGCAAGTATATGGGACTGCTCCCTCTTAAGAAGAAGACATTCCAAAAGTTTTTATTTAAATAATGATGTCAGGTGTTCAACATATTTTGGATTTAAGAAAATTTTGTCCTAGAAAGAATTATTGCCAATATAAAAATAAAATAAAAAAGCTAAGAAACAAAGATACGGACACAAGGCATAGGTATCTTGACATGTTAGGAACGTAGCAAAATTATTTATTTGTTTATTTTATATATATGTACATATATATTATATATAGATAAAAAATACTTAAAAAAATAGTTTATATTTTACTTATAAGGAAATAATAACAAATAATTTATTTTCTATGTTTATATAGTGAAAAACTATGTTACATGGACTCTTCTAAATTTGTTAAATGCTTTTGTCTGACACTAAACACTTGGGTAAGGGTATGGAATATATGTGCACGACATGTTTGATTGGACATGCACTCAACTAGTATGTATATAAGTTATCCAGTTTACTATGTAACTATGCATAAGAATTTCATTTTCTGCATAACATTCTCTATTTTTGTTTTTAAATACCTAAAAAAAAATATTTAATAAATATGAAATTTATTTTTGTCTGTGTCCTTGAACATAAAAATTTGATGATTCCAAAACTTAGAAACACATACCTAGACCTGGCATTCATACTCAAGTCCATGTAATAGAGTTGAAAAAGAAATAGGAATTGAAAACTTTAAAGTTATGTTTGGTTTGGATTTGTAGAGTGATTTTGGGAAAAATTTTCTAAAAAAATTGTTTGGTTTGTAAATTTTTCAAAATAATTTCCAAAATCACTCTCTGTCTCTTACCTATCAATCAATCAATCACTTTTTCTCTCTCATCTCTTTTTCTCAATCACTTTTTCTCTCACACACATCTACTCAATTATAACAAAATATCAAATCATTCCAAACTCATACTCCAAAACTACTTTCAAAATACAGTACCAAACAAACAAAAAAAATTTCTGAACTCTTTCCCCAAAACAATTTTTAAAAACTACTCTCCCAAAACCAAACCAAACCAAACCAAACATACCCTAAATGTTTTACCTTTAGAAACCTCGAGAATTTTACAAAAACAAAAAATGAAAGTCACAAGGGTTTTGGGGGTTGGAATATTAAAATGCCAACCACTATGTTTGGATAGAAGTGAAGGCATTGAAGGGGAACAAAAGATCACTCTTCCTTTTGCTTTGATAATAAAGGTAGGGAAAAGGAAGGAAGGAAGGAAGGAGTAGTCGTGTTTATAAGAGAAAAGGAAGGGAAAGGAGGAATATTTTATTCATATGTAAGTATAATATGAATTTACTTATTTTGATAGAAATGAGGGCAAAATCTGTAGTTATTAACTTCCTTTCACTTCCCCTCCAAAACCTCCCTATTTTGATGGTGGACAAATAGGATTTGGCATCCCTCCAAACCCTTATACTCCTCCTTATTAAACATAAACTAGAGGAATTAGTGCACTGTTCTTCCCCCCAACCCCAAACTCACATGTAGTTGTTAGGGGATTAATGTATGAAAAAGAATATAGACTTCTAATTTTGTTTAAAAGTAATTGGACACT
Source organism: Camellia granthamiana (assembly GCA_036172215.1). Lineage (NCBI taxonomy): Eukaryota > Viridiplantae > Streptophyta > Magnoliopsida > Ericales > Theaceae > Camellia > Camellia granthamiana. The sequence goes on along the minus strand of CM069908.1, from coordinate 91,317,261 downwards.
TTATGAAGGTATATCCAATGTGTTTGGGAAGTGTTAGTTCCTTAGGAGGTTTGCTTTTGCTTTGTAGTCAAAAAGTTCAAATGACTTGAGATGATGTTATTTGAACTCGAAACATTTGTGGATTAGTGGTGAAAGGTGATAGCAAGGATAATTCCAACATGTATCACATGCTAAGCTTCTTTTAAATGATGATGCTTTCAAAACTATATTACCGATACATGGAAACTAGGTGATGCCCAATTCTCTTCAAACTATGCACAATTCTTCCAATGTTTATCATCCTTTTGGATTTATCTTTGGATTTCTTTGAATGTTTACCATCTAGTTTGATCTCGGATACAATGTTTTGTTGGATATGTTGAATTATCTCTTCTGTAGTCCTTACGATCTCTAACTTTAGTTGGTGTAGATCTCTATCCTAAGTCTACTATATAAGTTAAATCTAGGCTGTACCGTACTTGTAGAGCGTGGTTTCGGATTGGCTTTTTCAATGCCTTTTTTGTTTACCTTTTTTCGTCTTTAGTGAACTTTTTGTAAAATTTTTCAAAAAATTTACACTTATAGGTTCTACCCTACTAGACAGACTAGGAAAATAAAAAAAGGAAAAAAAGTCCGCTAAAGACCACACAAAAAAAAAAAAAAGAAGTAAAAAATAGTTGCCTTTTTTCAAATTTTTTGGGTCTTTAGCGAACTTTTTTTTGAAATATTTCAAATATTTTTACTTTCTAGATCCTTTTACAGTAGATGGACCAGTGAAATAAAAAAGTTCTGACACAAATTTGGAAGGAAAAAAAAAAAAATTTAACTAAAGACAAAAAAGTTTGAAAAAAATGTGGCCTTTTTAGCTGGATCCCAAACTAATTAATGACCATTTATTGAACTTGCTGACTCCTAGCATAATGTATTTAATTATTGTCAAGTTGAGATGTGAGTTATGAATCAAAATCCCGTTTTTCTAAATGATGGTAGGAACTAAAGTTTTGTTTTACCGAATTGCTTGATGTGAAATATTGCTCTACAGGGGTATGCACTGATTGAATACGAGAGCTTTGAAGAAGCACAGAAAGCTATAAATGAAATGGATGGAACTGAACTGCTCACACAAACCATTAATGTTGATTGGGCATTCAGCAAAGGTCCATTTAAAAGGAGGAATATGAGGAGGAGGTATGTTCCTTTGCAAAAAAAATTTTGCCCATCAGTATACATACTTGAAATCTATGTTGGAAAATCTGTGTAAATGATTAATGGGATTGTCAGGTTGATGAATGTAACCATGGGGAAAAGACTTCCTTTTTGTGTCTGTTGACATTTGACTTGTATTACTGCGAGTTACGTAGCATTAGGAGATGCATGCATGCATCCTCACCTGTCCTCATCAAATGTTTTTATTGATGAGGAGAAAATATCTAGGCAAATGAAAATGGTTTAGTGTGTGATAGGTGTGGGAAGCACAAATGCATCCTCTCTTCCTTTCCTTCTTCGGTTTCTTGCTACTAAATAAAAAAAGAGAATTGCGAAGATGTAAACCGATGCTCCCGTCTCTATGGATTTACTAAATAAGTCTTACATAAATGAGTCGTATATATGCATAAACACAGTCTTTGAAAATGCCTTATACACATAGCTTCTTTTTGGTCAAACTTGTTGGAATGTTTTGGTTGTTATTTATGTATTTTTTTCTCTTTGATTAGAGGACCTTTCTCTTTTGTTGGAACTTTCTTCTTCTTTGTTTTTTTGTTCAACTGGACTTTTTGTTGTTCTTTTATGATTGGTTTTGCATTATATCTGTTGTTGTAATTCTAATGTTTAGGAAGGTTCTGATCACTTCTTAATAATTTCAGTTTTGTTTTGCAATGTAGAGTTTGTCTGCTTGCTTTCCATGGCCATATTTTGTGGTTATCGTTTAATGGAAAATTTCAATCTACCTTTCCAACCCCGAACTTAATCCATAGGGGAAAAAAATAAACAATTACATTTTCTTCATACATACAAAATCATTGTAGCCGATTGTTTCAATTTGAGTTTGAAAATGATATCAGGAATATGTTTTATGGGAAAATATACCATACCGAAAAAACTTAGTTTATTTATAATAAAAAAAAGAAGCTATATGTTCTTACTCTTTACTTCTCTCTGTGAACCATTTACAACTTTTATTGCCAAAACAACCACTAAACTTCTCCACCCACAGTTGCCAAAGCATGTGCTCAAGGGTGGAACTTCATCTAACTGCCTTTCTATTCTTCATCTTTATCCTAGTCCATCTCTTGCTTTTGTTGTCCCTTTAAAGTGCCAGGCTCTCTCTTGCTTTTATTGTCTCTTTACACTGCCACAGCTCTCTCTCTCTCTCTCTCTAGGTGCAGGCTGCTCTACTAATTCTGCCATGTTGAATGCATATAAACAAATTTTCTCTCACAAACTATTATATTCTGTACTTGAGCAAGCATAGGAAAACAACAGTTCACATGCACTCATTTTCTTTATGTTTATTACTCGCTATATTTTTGCCTTCACAATTGTTGTCCTGTCCTTTATGCAAATGCCTATTCCATGCATGACTTGTGGTTACCATGCATAACTTTGGGCCATGTTGGAGGGAGTTTGAGATATGTTGGAAGGGTATCCTAAATAATATATATATATTTTGAATTCTTGTCTGGACACATCCATCAGGTATCGGATTTGGGACTTTGAGTGTCTGGGAATTGTTTGGTGTTTAACAAGGTTCTAACATGGACACAATGGCTTTCTAGCAGTGCCCATACTCTTAATGTAGATGGTCAATTGGTTGTGCTCATGGATATCCTCACTGGTAGTGTGATGAAGTGGTCGATGAGATGGTTGAGATTGGTTACTTGTCGGTGTTGGCATGGTCCATCAGTCTCACTGCCTCAGTTGTGGATTATGCCTTCTAAGATCCATGTCCTACCACAGATATGTGTGTCCGCTTTTTTTTTTTTTTTTTTGGGATTTAATGGAGGCTTATAAAGAGAGCACACCCAATCATGATTACAACGAGAAATAACTTTTAGCCAAGAAATTTCTTTGTTTTTATTCAATCGGCAAATTTAATGGTCTCTTGGTCTTGTGTTAAGCTGTACATGGTCTTGTGTTAAGCTGTACATTCGTGAATGTCTGTGTGACACTATATACATCTTTTGTGTATGCCATGAACTATTCCACCACAGCAGGTTTATGCTAAGCCCTTATCTCATGCTTCTAAGCTGTCCTAGATTAGAAGAAATATTCCATAATTTGTGTTGTGGAAGAAAGAACAAATTTTGATGGGTTACTCGGGTGTGCATTGAGCTTTCAAAAGGGTGTCTGGGGTGTGGTATGAAATTCAAGCAGTGGAATTTCATCCAGTGGAAAATAATGAATCATGCGCCCAGCATGCATTTCGTATTATTGTAGCCTTTGTGTTGGTTTGAGGCATTTTGTAATGATAATGATAAACTGTGTGCTATGATCTGGTATAATTAAAACATGTTTGAGCTTGTACTAATTTGCTGGAGTTGTTTAGAATATAATACATAGAAAATAAGATGAGTTTTGTGGTGCGGTTTGCTAGATAGAGTAAATAGATTATATTTGGTTGTTGCAGCTGTGGTGAGTTTGGTTAAAAGAGAAAGTCGGGAGAGAGTGCGAGAGAGGTGGATTCTTTAGGTGGTGTCTTCAGTTTAATGGTGGTGCTTGGGTGTGGGTTCTATGGAAGATGACATTAGAAAGAGAACATGAGGTGGAGAGATAAAGAGAATGAAGAAAGGTAATGAAGATAAGGGTTTGGTGGGTAGAGAGAGGTATAGTGGAGATAGTGATGTTTTCAGATGGTAAAGGTGATGAGGTTTGGTGGTTGTTTTTGGGTTCAACTTGAAGAGAGGAATAGAAAGCAGAATGTTGGTTTGGTTCTTTTCAGACTGGCCCTAGGCTAGGCTAACTCAATGAAAATAGAGAGGATGAGGACTAATTGACTATTGATTTTGTTAGTTTCATTCGTATTTCATAGTAAATCTTTTCATATCCTGTCAGTATCATTATAGTGTTTAAGATACAATATCTCAAAGTTTATATGTGCTTTCAGTTGTTATCGTTATTGGAATCAATTGACCTTAACTTTATGAAATTAGAAATCTTTACATCTGGTTGTCTTGTGTTCCTCTATTGTTTGCAGCTCTTATGGTTCTTCATTTAAAATATAATCGGTGTATTAAGTTCTTCTAGGTTTGGGACTTTTTTTTGTTTTATTAACTTTTCAGAGTAGATAGGAAGCTGTTTGTTATTGAACTGAAGTATATGATAATCACAAAGAAATGCACTTCCATCAGGAAGACACATCCTACTCTTAGTGGAACATGTGTAAAAAAATTCTTTAGGATGTGTTTGGTTCTTGGATATGTGGAGAGAAAGAAAATGGAAGGGAAATATTAATAAAGTTGAACCTGTATTTAATTTTTCCTGCTTTTCCTTTCTCGTTCCTTCTCCCTTTACAATTCCAAGATTCAAATACAACCTCAATATTTCAATTCAATGGGTGTTTGCGGCGTGAGCAAATTTCTGCTCTTGTTTGAATGTGAAGTCTAAATTTTTTCAATTTGAGAGAGAGGGGAGTGGGGCTGAAATGGATCATGTAAGAAAAATCATTTTCCTTCTTATTTTTGGGTGTTCGGTTGGGGTTTGTAAAATAAATTGACATAACTAAATGCAAAGTGTGTTTATAGATGCACGAAAGCATGCACTTTGTATTAGCACTATATATCCTTGTCTAGGACTCATTAACAGATATAGGTATGTTTACAGAGTAAAATAAGGTGTATGCATGAGCAAATGAATATGCACATATCTTATCCATATGGACATAGAGGTTATGCAAGTGTACCAGTATCTCTCCTACATAATATGCAGGGATTAAATAGATAAAAGGGTAATGGGCCCTGCTGCTTTAGTTTTCTGGTTCATTTTTCTCTGTTGTTTTGTTTGCTTCAGAGTGGGCCCTCTGGATTTGAATTTAAAGAACATTAATATTCCAGAAGAATGTAAAAGGAGCATTAAGTTCCAGAAATGGTTCCCAAACCTGTTCTTTTTCTCTTGAGAGAGGGATTATGGACTTGTTACAGTAGAGGAACAGTGAACACACAACTCTGGTATGTATTACGTGAGATAAGATGGGTTTGTCTATGATATGCATGTATATGTGTGCATATACACAGGTCTATTATGTGGTCACATGGGATCTGTTGGTTTAGGAGACAGCAATATTGTCTTCATTTGTTTTCTAGTTGCACCGGACCATTTATTGATATCAATTCTGGTGCAGTCAAATGATTGAAACTGTATCCCATATACTATTATTACATATTAGTGTAATTTCTTTTTCCATTTCTTCCACTTTTAAAGTGCTGCCTTGTTTTCTTGCATGTGTTATTGCAGATCACCGCGGGGACACCGTTCAAGAAGTCCCAGAAGGAGATTCTAGCCATCCAAGGTTTTGTGGACTCCTGTTGGGATAGGAAACAAGATGTTTGGACAGTTTTTTTTGATACTTGTGACTGATTGAGTGACTCATCGAGTGTATGATTATTAATCTGTTTGTTGAGGATCCCTTGCACACCCTCCCTCCTGCCTTTTAACTTTTCCCATCTTTTTTGTTTCCTCTTTTTCTTTTTTGATTCTTTTTTTTTTTGTTACCCTTCTAATGGGATGCTGTCTAGGCTGTTTCTTACAAATTATGTAATATGTTGCAAAATATTTGTGTTGGGTATTATTTTGCACTTGTGGAAAACAAAATGGAGGCTGATGCTGTTTGACTAGAGTCGGCATGCAAATTGATTGTGAGATGGTGTGCACCAAGGTCCTTGGCCTTAAGCATTGATAGCTGGCCTGATAAGGTTGCTCTACATATTCAAGTGGATTTCTTGATAATATATATTTGTATTCTTTGATGCTCAGTAGGTTACTTGGGTGCTTTTGTACCTTTTACATTTCCAAGGGAGGAGTTGAGATGTATGGCTTCACTGGCCTTTTAACCTTGGGGAGGGACTCCCACTTTGGTGCTATGTGATAATAGTAAGATGTTCTATGCTAGTGGTTAGTTGATCCCCAAGTCACTGGTTCATTCAGATTGAGATCTTCTTTATTACATGGTTGTTATGACAGCTTTTCATTATCTAGATCTCTTTCATGGTACTTGGTTCAAGTGATGTTTTTTCAGCGAATGCTGCGTAGTTTATTTTTCAAAACAATAAATACTCTTGCTTCTACAATAAAAGTTAAAAGGAAATGGTTCTTCTATCATTTATACACAAATTGGATTAGTTGGGGATTAAATTGATATAATAAAAATATAACTTAGTGTATATTTTGAAGACCAACAATGTTCTTAATTATATAATGAAAAAAAAATGAAAATACTCAATGGTATGTAACAGTCATCTGAGCAATAGGATGTAATTCCTAAATTTTTTGAAGTCTCCAAACCAAACCAAGACACTAGCTTGTGAGACTGAGTGCCAGATGTTGATCAACATTAATAATCCCCCAAAGACAAAAATAAATAAAATTTTTTTGCAAATGACACAAAGTCCTTGTACTTTATCTCGTGTGTCATTTTGGTTTCTAACATTTCAAATTGCCCGATTTAGCCTCTCAATTTAACGAAGTGTGTCAATTTTGTTCAATAATTGACATCCGTTTGAAATCATGGACGGAAAGCCAGCACCTGTCTCTCACGTGCTTCCTTTAGCAATTATTGAGGGGCACACTCGTCTTTTCACCTCAAACCCTAGGTTACCTCCATCGTCCCTATACATGTATCTTTCCCAAATCAGCAAGTCCATTCTCTCTCTACATAATTGAATCGTTTCTAGGGTTTTGAATTCCTAAAAAATTGTTTAACTGTGAATTTGCTGAAATTGGCATGGATAGAGAAGAAAACGATTGGCGAGGTGAAAAGACGAACATGGCGATTGTGAGGATTGGTGATGAAATACCAGATTATGGTAAGCAAAAAAGTACTCTTTACCTTCTTCTTTTTTTTGTTGGTTTCGTATGTTGCTTTATTTTATCTGTCTGTAAGTTGAATCATTGGGTGGGTCAAAGAATCTACTTTTGCTTTGCTTTGTTTTGTTTGAAAGTGACAAGGTGAATATATGTTTATATATTCATGCATGTCGACACATCTACACAACTGCACACTGACAAAAAAACTAATCAATATCTATAATTGATATATATATAATGTGTTGTGGTCCCCTTGTCTTGTATTGTGGATCATACAATAAATATGTTGTCTTCTATTTCAGATCCAGATGGTGATTATTTCTCTATCAAAATGCATCATGGTGGGGTTTTTAAGTCTTTAGCAAATAGGGCTTACGTAGGGGGGAAATTATCATTTTGGACAATTGTGATGCTGACAAAATGAGGTTGACAGAGATAGAGGATATGGCTCAAAAGTTAGGTTATACTGAATTCATTTCATACCATTATCGAGTGCCTGGTAAGGACTTAAATTATGGATTAAGACCTACTTAGGAATGATAGTGATGTAATGGATATGGTGAAATGGGTGCATGTAAGTAGGATAATTGAAGTGTATTTAGAGCACATTCCTAATGATCAGTTGCTTGAGCTTGAAGAGTTTAATCCCTTTCACCATACATCAGTTGTCATTGAGGAACTTGGAAGTGGCACAAGTAATGTGGAGGGTGAGGGTGAGGTTGAAGTTGAAGTTGAAAGGCAAAGTCATGATTCATCCAACTATTCTATAGATCTAGAGGAATTTGAGGATAGTGACTATGATTTCAATGAGGATGACATTACTTGAATGGGGTGGGTTAGGGAGGCAGAAGCATAATGATGAAAGGGTTAAGGTACCTCATATTGACTGCCTAGAGCCTGATGCTACATCTGATGACCTGAAGAGCATTAATGGATCTTCTGATGAAGAGGCTGGAAGCAACAGGGTTAGATACCCAGAGTTTAATCCAAACACAGATATGGCAGAGCCACAATTCAAGGTTGGCATGTTTTTGGCACTGCCAAAATATTCAAAGCTGCTGTTAAGGAGCATGGTATTAAGGCTGGAAAGGCTATTAAGTTAGTCAAAAATGATAGCATGAGGGTTAGGGCCACCTGTAAGCCATCATGTGAGTGGATGCTCTATGCATCCAAGATGCAAGGACAACCATCATTCCAGATAAAGACATATGTCCCCACTCACAATTTTGGCAGAATTTTTTATAATAGACAAGTGAATTCTACCTGGCTGTCTAAGAAATACTTGGAGACATTAAAGTCCAATCCCTCTATTCCAGTGCAGTCATTCAAGCAAGCTGTGCAAAAGGATCACAAGGTTGGTATATCTAGGAGCCAAGTGTATAGGACAAAGAGAAAAGCACAAGAATTGATAGAGGGAAGCCTCATGGAACAATATGTCAAGTTATAGGATTACTATGAAGAGATAAAAAGAATTAATCCAGGGACAACTATGATAGTCGAGGAAGATGATGAAGAACATGAAATAGATGAAGCCAAGCCTAGGTTTCAAAGGATTTTTGTATGCTTTGGAGGTTGCAAGCAAGGTTTTCTGGTAGGATGTAGGCCATTCATTGGGGTTGATGCTTGCCATTTGAAAAGGCCATACAAGGGACAACTGTTGCAAGCTGTTGGTTTGGATGAGAATAACAACAGTTATCCATTGGCCTTTGCAGTTGTTGAAGGAGAAACAAAGAGTTTATGGAAATGGTTTTTTGAAATATTGTGTGACACTTTTGGGTGGTTCAACAAACAAGGAGTGACCTTCATGTCAGATAAGCAAAAGGTAAATGCTTATTGGAAGTTTTATGCATTTATTTTTATTGTTTAGTTCATTTAATGTATGTAATGTATGTAACTTTTTTAATTTTTTTTATTTTCCCCCTACAAATGTAGGGATTGTGTCCAGCACTTGTAGAGGTTGCACTCATAGCAGAGTATAAGTTATGCATTACACATCTTTACACCAATTTCAGAGATAGCTTCAAGGGGGTGCACCTAAAGGACATTGTGTACAAAGCTGCAAAGGCTTCTTATGTACAAGCATTTGAGGCTCATATGGAAGAGTTAAAGGAAGCTAATGAAGATGCATTCAATTAGTTAGTTGAAAAACCCCCAAGCACCTGTCTAGATCTCATTTCACACCTACAGTTAAGTCTGATATCTTAGACAACAACATGTGAGAGAGCTTTAATAGCTTGATCCTAGAAACTAAAGGAAAAACCATAATCCCTTTGTTAGAGGACATTAGGTGTATCTTGATGAAGAGGCTGCAGGTGAGAAGGGAAGTAATGAGGGTTTACCAAGGACCTATTTGTCCTAATATACAACAAGCACAAGAGAAAAGGAAAGAAGATGCAAGCAATTGTATTGCTATGTGGACAAGAGGTCTGAGGTACCATATCAATTGCTTCAATGGGCAACAATTTGTAGTTGATTTGGGTGATTTAACTTGTTCATGCAGAAAGTGGGATCTAACTGGCATACCATGTTGTCATGCCATTTCAGCCATATATGACAAACATGAGCAACCTGAAGATTATGTGGCTCATTGGTATAAGAATGAGACATACTTGGCTAGCTATGAGCCAATGATATACCCAATAAATGGTTCTGAAATGTGGCCAAAGCCTGTGTTGCCTGGATTATTGCCTCCAAAAGTGAAGAAACAACCTGGTAGGCCAAGAAAGTTGAGAAAAAGGCAAGCAGATGAGCCTACGAATCCTCATAAGTTGCACAGAGGAAACACAACAACTACATGCAGCTTGTGTGGTAAGCTTGGGCATAACAAAAGAGGATGCAAAGGCCAGCCTATTGCACCAAAGGTTACCCTACACACAATTTGTTACATCTTTATAAATTCAATTCATTTATTAGAGGCCCTTCATACAATTAATTATTGACAATTTACAGGTGACAAACAACTAGTCAGGCACCCAGAGAAGCAGTTAGAGAAGCAGTCAGCCACCTGCTCAACCCAGTAGTCAACCAAGAGACCAAGCAACCACTGTAGCCACTAGTCAACAAGCTAGTAGAGTAAGCATTTTGGTAAGGACTAAAGCAAGTGGTAGTCAACCAAGCTTCAACTTCAGCATTGCAAAGGGTGAACATTAGGGGACCTCCACCAGGGTTCATTAGAACAAACACATTCATTGAGCCAAACCCATCTGAAGGTCCATATGGGGGTTCAACAACATATGTGTCAAAGGGGCAGAAGTTTGTGACCTTGTCTTCACTACCAAAACATGGAAGAAATTAAATGTTGAAGGAGTAGTTACCTAATAGTAGACAACTGTTTTTCTTGTGGATTGTTATGCATTATGTTTTGTTGTATTTGGCCTTTTTATGTTTTGTTGGAACATGGTAATGTTTTGTTGGATTTGCCATTTGTATTTTGTTGGCACATGGTAAACTGATTGGCCTTTGTGTCATTTGAAGTATTTGTTTTTTGTATTGGAACATGTTTGGACCATGTTTTTTTTTTTTTTTTTTTGTATCAACCATGTCTACAATGTTTATTTCTATGTCATGTTATAGGTTGCTTCATATTTGCTAAAAGTGAAACAAACCAATGTAGCAAAAGTGAAACAATACCATGATCCAGTGTGATTGAAAAAAAAAATGATAAACAAAAACAACTTCATTCAACATTCATTCAAAAATTCAACATTGACTCAAAAGTTGATAAACAAATGTTGATAAAAAACATTGCTACAACTTGATTCAGCATTGATATAGTGTCATTCAAAACATGTTTGGACACTCATAATATTCATACATAATAAACCCCAATTACATAACACTTGGACATAACAAAATCAAATCTGAAAATCCATTCCTAGTCCATAAGCATCAATTACAGGAAAAAAAAAAAAAAAAACCCACTTCATTCCTATTCCATTCCCAGTCCAGAAGCTTCAAAATAAAATAAATATATATAAAAAAAAATTGAGCATCTTCAATTTCCATCATTCCCAGTGCTTGAAAGAGAAGCAGCTGCAGAACCATCTCTAATCATGTTCCAACACCAAAAAATGAGCCATGACAATGCCATCAAAGTAATCAACTTCCTCTATCTTACTCTGTGCATCTTTAATTGCTCTTCAAGCATGGTGGTTCTTCTCAGCAACCCAGATATGATCTCTCGAGCGCAAGGACACAATGGAGGATCTGCCCATAGAAAGAATCCACATGCATGTCTGCTCTGCAATATTTTTTTTCTTCTGAAACACCTCAAATGCCTTTACAAATAGTATAACCAAAGGACATCCCAATTTTTTTCCATCTACACTTACACCATATTGAGGACATCCCAAAAACCTTCGTCCAGGGTTGCTCTCTGTCCACGAAGTCTTCAACTGAGCTTCCATTCTGCATCAGCATAGTACATGATCCATCGTCTTCTTCTGTCCGTCTCCCATCAACTTTGGAGTCTGTATGTGTATATAATGGAGATAGAGACGACATATATGGTTTTGGAGGGAGGTAACCTAGGGTTTGAGGTGAAAAGACAAGTGTGCCCCTCAGTAATTGCTAAAGGGAGCACGTGAGAGGCAGGTGCTGACTTTCCGTCCATAATTTCAAACAGGCGTCAATTATTGGACGAAATTGACACACTTCATTAAATTGAAGGGCTAAATCGAGCAATTTGAAATGTCAGGGACCAAAATGACACACGGGGTAAAGTACAGGGACTATTTGTGTAATTTTCCCACAAAAAGAAAAAAAACAATTAAACAAACAAACAAAAACCTTTCGTAATTAGCCAAAACAAGTTTGTAATCAATTTAAACAACAAAAACAATACTAACTTCTAAATTTACTTTATGAACATGCAATCTTGCATCGAGAAATTGGACAGGTCTGGTTACTTACCAGCCACATAGGAATGCATTCTGGGTGGAATGAGTGATTGCAGAGGAAGAACCCTACACGTCTTGCCATTTTTAAAATCTTCTAAGCATATGGCACAATTATTAAATTTGAGTGTAATTATATACCGTGTGTTTAGTTTCGATTTTCTGAACTCATTTTTTAGGAAATCGTGGACTTTTTGTTTGGTTAAGTCTAAAAGTCAAAAAAAGTTTTCAAAATCCAATTTTTTGGATACACTTGAATATTATTTCTTCTTTCTATCCATCAGGTGATTAGATATTTTTCTTTTTTTTTTAGCAGTTTGTAAATAGAGCGAGACCCACAAGAAACCATAATTTGTCCTGTCTTCTTTTCTTTTTCTTTTTTTAATGTGACTTGTTCTCTTTTTTCTTTTCTTTCTTTCTTTTCTTTTTTTTCGTAATTGCTGACTGGTTCTTTATGTTGACTAAAAATTCAATGGGTAGAGATTTTAAAATTTACGTTGACCCAATATCTAATGTGGAGGGATTTTGAATTTAACTTGCAAAATTCAAAAATGTGAAACTAAACAAAGATCACTTTTTCAAAAACACTTTTCAAAACAAAATTCTAAAAATTAACTTAGAAAATCAGAACCAAACGCAATTTTTTGTAAATAATCAAAGGTGCAAGAATAAAAGTAAGTTGCATGGTATTCGGTGGTTGTTGGGTATTTGTTACAGTTGCTCCAACTTGAAGACCGTTGTTGCCTTGTCCTGCTTGAAGATTAACCAATTTTGCTCCTTCTTCATCTTGATGCATAGTTTTTTTAAGCCATGAAAAATAACATGTGAACAAACAAGCAACTAAAAAGATGGCCATAGGTGGAATGAAGAAGGACAATGCAAGGCCCTCAAATGTGTTGAGAGTATAATTTGCTCTTGCCACTGGTGGTGGAGTTGGGGAATCCATATATGTTATGATATGTCAAGTATCATAATGTATAGGAAAATATTTTTCGAAAAATCAATTTAATGCAAATAAATAGTAAAATAAAACCTAAGAAATTTCTTATAGAAATTTTGTAAATTTAATACAGATTGTGACCAAGGCCAATGTTTAAACACTGTGTCTTTAAGATAGAATTTCGCTCTCACCTCTGGTGTTTGCGATTAATGAACGTCCCACCTCCAGGATACAACAATCACTCCACATAGAAATTTCACAACTTTCTGTGTGTACAACAAACTAATTTATGTTATGCACTCTCTCTTCTATACTTAACTATGACATATATTGTTAGATAATGTCTCAATGGGACCACATAATTAAATGTGGTGTTATCATTTATAAGAAGCCTACAATTTAAGTGATTCAATTTAGTTAATAGGCTTAAGGGTATATGTGTTATGGACCTAATGTGTAGATACTAGTTATATAATTTCTATTTCTATGAGGGGCAGAAATAGAAATTAAAACATATTGGTTAAAGTTGGTTTTCATTCCTTTTGAACTTCCACAACCTTTCAGTTTTGAAAACTAATAAATAGAAATTAAAACCAATAATGGTTAAAGTTGGTTTTCATTCCTTTTGAACTTCCACAACCTTTCAGTTTTGAAAACCAATTATAACCTTTAAAAGGTTATGGTCCCTATTCCTTCCCAAGTGGAGAAAAGAACACTGCCATTTTTCTAAATCCTCTCAAAGGAAAAACATAAGGCACCAAAGGGGAAAGGACTAGAAGGCAATAACATAATCAATAACAAAGAGTTTATTGATAATCACGCTTCCGTTTAACCGTTCATCAATGGATTCAGGTATGTCATTTTGTCTTGATTTCTTGATAATACACATGGTAAATGATCCGAAGTGTAAGGTTTATGTTCTGAAATTTATGTTTACAATTGGTATCAAAGCATGCATATCATGTGTCTTATCCGAATTGATATGCTTTATTCATTCTATTTAGTTTCCTGGAATCAGATTCTGAATTTTCTTATGGATGTAAATTCTGTTTTTTCTTGTTTTGTTCTGTGAAAATGGCAATCTGTTTTCTGGAATTGTAAAATGATTCGGTAGGCAGTTTTTTTTTTCTTCTCTCAAATGGATGAACATCATGTATTTATATATATATAGATATATCTTGCGATTTGATCGGTTTAATTTTGAACATTATAAAAAAAAAAAAACTATTTTTTTTTGGACCCATCAATTCTATTTATATATGTATGTATATAATTGGGATTGCTGCAGATTATATAACATATACGGGGTCACAAATTTAGAAATCTTTAAATTTAATGTAATTTCATACAACGTCTACAGAAATTTAATTTTCTAACATTCTCAATATAAGTCAATTCAAACAAGATGTCACAAAAGTGATCTCTCTTGTCTAGATTGTTTTATATGGAATGTTTTGATGTTCATGTCTGTGTATCTCATGCGGGTATTTATCGGTCCAAAGACATGATTAAGACTTGGCAGAATTACACATACATTTTGTGGTGATAAACATGTGCCAATTGTCAAGAAAACCTAATGTGAATAATAAATCCATCAAAAGATAGATTTGTTATTTGACATAACTTATTGTCAATGTTTGATCATTACAACAAGAATACCACTTACAGTTAATATCACTACCCAAAGGCTTGGTATTAATGTTGTGCTAGGTATCTTGAGATGTTGTCATTAAATTACTTTATTTAGAGATTATCTGTTTGGTAACTTAATGTGAGCATAATTGGACTCTAAAACCATTAGCAGCTACTTTATTGGCTATGCCGAACGATCACGGGGTTACAAGTTTTATGATCCCACAAATAGGTCAATATTTGAGACGGGAATTGCAACATTTTTTGAGGATGTTGAGTTTGGGGGGAGAAATCCAGTTAGAGACATTGTTTTTGAGGAGGAAGCAGGAGTAATCCCACTTCCTACTATTACTTTTGACCAATCACAGGTTCCTATACCTGTCATTGCTCGAGAAGTAATTTCAGATCCTCAACCAGACAATGTTGTTCAAGATAATATAGTTCAAACCCCCATTCAAGATGAGGTAATTGTTCCTGAGGAACAAACTCTACAACCTCAACCTCAAGAATCTGTGCCATTAAGGCGATCCACAAGAGAAAGGAGATTTGCACTTTCAGATGATTATATTGTATATCTCCAGGAACATGAGGTAGAAAATAGAATGTCGAAAGATGATCCAATCAACTTTCGTCAAGCCATGGAAAGTTCCAACTCTTATAAGTGGATAGAAGCCATGAATGAAGAATATAAGTCTATGCAAGACAATAAAGTTTGGGAACTTTTCTCATTACCAGTTGGTGCGAAGCTCGTAGGTTGTAAATGGATATTTAAAACCAAAAGGGATTCAAATGGTAATGTGGAGAGGTATAAGGCACGTCTTGTAGCCAAAGGCTTTACTCAAAAAGAAGGAATTGACTTTAAAGAAACTTTCTCTCCAGTTTCTTCAAAAGATTCTTTTAGGACAATTATGGCGCTTGTTGCATATTTTGATCTTGAGTTGCATCAGATGGATGTCAAAACAGCTTCTCTTAATGGTGACATTAAAGAAACAATTTATATGGTGCAGCCAGAAAACTTTGTGTCAGGAGACCCAAAGAATATGATTTGCAAATTGACTAAATCCATCTATGGACTCAAACAAGCTTCTCGTCAGTGGTACTTCAAATTTCATCAAGTTCTCACTTCGTATGGTTTTGAAACTAATGTTGTTGATGAATGTGTGTATCACAAGTTCAGTGGGAGTAAACACATATTTTTTGGTTTTATATGTTGACGACATATTGCTTGCCACAAACGATATAAACTTATTGCATGACACCAAGAGATTTCTATCTAAGAATTTTGAAATAAAAGATCTTGGTGATGCTTCCTTTGTATTAGGAATCGAAATACACCGAGATCGTTCTCGGGGTATTCTGGGATTATCACAAAGGAGCTATATCGAAAAAAGTACTCAATAGATTTGGCATGCAAAATTGTAAATCAGGTGAAATCCCGGTTGCTAAGGGAGACAAGTTTAGTCTCAGCCAATGCCCGAAGAACAGTCTTGAAATTCAAGAAATGCAGAAGATTCCTTATGCCTCGGCTGTAGGGAGTCTAATGTATGCTCAAGTATGTACGCGTCCGGATATTGCGTTTATAGTTGGCATGTTAGGCAGATATTTAAGTAATCCTGGCATGGATCATTGGAAAGCAGTCAAGCGTGTTATGCGATATTTACAGAGAACAAAGGAATATATGCTCACATATAGGAGATCGGATAAGTTAGAGGTCATTGGATATTCCGACTCCGATTTTGCTGGATGCCAAGACAGTAGGAAATCCACATCAGGCTATATTTATCTGTTAGCTGGCGGAGCAATTTCTTGGAGGTCTGCAAAGCAGACGCTCATAGCTTCATCCACCATGGCCGCAGAATTTGTAGCATGTTATGAGGCATCAAACCAAGGGATATGGCTGCGGAATTTTGTCACTGGGTTGCGTATTTTGGAAGGCATTGAAAGACCACTTAAGTTATATTGTGACAATAAGTCTGCAATTTTATATTCCAATAACAACAGGAGCTCGACAAAATCAAAGCATATTGATATCAAGTTCCTAGTTGTAAAAGAAAGAGTGCAGAGTGGACAGATTTCCATAGAGCACATTGGGACAAACTCCATGATAGCGGATCCACTTATGAAAGGACTACCATCCAAGGTCTTTCATGAGCACACTGCTCAGATGGGTGTTGTTCTATTTGAGAACATTCTGGTTTAGTGGGAGTTTGTATTTATATTACTGCTTTATGTCAGCCTTGAGTTTTATCTATGTAATTAGATTAATTTCTGCAGAAATGAAATATTCAGTTTATTACGCTCTGTTACGTATTGTGCAGTATTGATCTCAATAAAGTTAAGTAGGACCAGTTGGAAATAGGCATGTATGGATCACATCACATGTAATTTCCATGCTACGCATCCATGATTGATTTATGTCATTTAGCTGTATTAGTATACGTGACCATTGGTGGGTCGAGTCACGATTGATGTAACGAAGACCGCTTTGATCCTATATTAATATAGTTAATGGACAAGATTGTTTGGATACCCTTAAGTTATGATAACAAATTTCTGAGCTCACTAAAGTTAAGCACATTTTTCAGGATACATATGTGGTCCAGTGGGAGATTGTTAGATAATGTCTCAATGGGACCACATAATTAAATGTGGTGTTATCATTTATAAGAAGCCTACAATTTAAGTGATTCAATTTAGTTAATAGGCTTAAGGGTATATGTGTTATGGACCTAATGTGTAGATACTAGTTGTATAATTTCTATTTCTATGAGGGGCAGAAATAGAAATTAAAACATATTGGTTAAAGTTGGTTTTCATTCCTTTTGAACTTCCACAACCTTTCAGTTTTGAAAACCAATTATAACCTTTAAAAGGTTATGGTCCCTATTCCTTCCCAAGTGGAGAAAAGAACACTGCCATTTTTCTAAATCCTCTCAAAGGAAAAACATAAGGCACCAAAGGGGAAAGGACTAGAAGGCAATAACATAATCAATAACAAAGAGTTTATTGATAATCACGCTTCCGTTTAACCGTTCATCAATGGATTCAGGTATGTCATTTTGTCTTCATTTCTTGATAATACACATGGTAAATGATCCGAAGTGTAAGGTTTATGTTCTGAAATTTATGTTTACATGTGAATCATAAAACTTTATTTACAAATAAATGCCATGGGGATGGTATTTATAGAAGTATGTGTGACCATTGATAAAGGTTATGACTCTAGGGTTACACATTTTCATATAAAGAGACACCATGAAATGTTGCACCCTTTCATTCGAATGGAGTTCAATTCCATTCACTTCTAAAATTTTCCAACATAATGATCATAAATTGTACAATAAAGATGTGTATAAAATTAGAGCACAAAAAATATTCAGAATGAACCTTTATGTAGGAGAGAGGTTATTTTTGGATTGATATTTTAAATTAAGAAAAGGCAATTGTGATTAGGATTTGGTGAATATTTTCCTAGAACAAATATGAGTATACATAAGGAGGATATTACGAAACTGTTATAAAATATGAAATTAGACTTTTTAATTGGGGAGAAGATTCTCTCAAGTGGTTCGGACTGTGGATATGATAATTACATTTATATAATTTTATTAAATTTATATTTTTGCTGTATATTGTTAAAATTATACATGTGTCCATATTTTAGAGTAAATTACACTCAAGAGTAAAATGTTGAGATTTAAAGTAAAATGTCAAAGAGTAAAATGTTGTTGAAAATTAAAAAATGAAAAATTATCCGGTGTGTAATGTATATCGTATGTAATTTTATCATAAAATTACGTAAATTTTTACGAACTTACATAAGTGATCTCAACAAAATGCGTAAGTTCCTAAAAACTAACGTGATTTTGTAAATTTATGTGAATTTGTGTTCAACTTATGGATTTATATACGATCACTAATGTAAATTCGTAAAAATTTACACAATTTTGTGTTAGGGTTATATACAGTACACTTTCCCCCAAAAAATATCAAAATAACGTCGTTTATATTGCAATCTATTTCTTTTCCCAGCATGGCACCATCGCAATCGTCAGATTTCGTGATTAACGAGATAGACAGCAACTTCCACACGATCTGAACATAAATGATCCAAACCCTCTCATGGCTAGGGCTAGGGCTAGGGCTAGGGCTAGCATTAGGATCTCTCATACTTGAATTCGACCAGTTTCCAGTTTCATCGAACCAGAAGAGTAAAATTTTGACCAAATTCGAAGTTCGATGAAGTTGAATTTCTCCGGAGACGAAGCTTCTTCAGGTACCTCTATGATCCCCAATCTATTACTCCTTTTCCACACTCCCAAAGCACCCAATTTTATCATTCAATAAGCTTTTTTGTATCACTAATTTCTCATGCAATATAAAAGTATATTCTCTATCTGTTTCTTCAATTTCAGAAACTTAATTAATTGAACAACACCACAGTTTAGTATACTGTATAATTTGTACTGTGTGTGTGTGTCAGTATATGGTAGAAGAATCCCATTTTTTACTATCTATTATTGTCAATTACTATGAATTACCATGACTGTTTGTACTTGTTTTATGTGCATTGTGTTATTGGTTTAATTTCTGTATTATTAAATTGTGTTTTGTGTATTTGTGATTTTTTTAAAAAATTTATGTGTAATTTTTTATATATTATTAATGACATAACTATGATGTCACTGTCTGATTGCGATTAATTGGCAGTTTAATGAGTGGACCTGTTATGTGATCCTTTTTCCGGTTTGTTTAATGGTATCAAAACATATCATATGCGTGCGTGTTCAATTGTTCAGAAAAATGTGGGTTGAACAAAGCTTATAAGACGACAAATTAAACCAAAAAACTTAATTGTTACATTGTTGATTGGTCCAGATTTTAGCTTTCAACGATCTATTAAACTGTTATATCTTGTTTTTAGGGGTGCATAAAATATAATCGAATTAGTCACAAATCGAATTACATGAATTGATTTAATTTGGATCAGTTCTAATTTTAAAAATCTTAAAATAGATCAATTTGATTTAATTCTCAAATTGGTGAGTAACCTAAATCAACCTCTGAACTGACTTTGGTTGGTTCTTCACCAACTCCATTGCTCAATGACTCTTCTCCCTCCTCCAGTTTCTCTCTATATGCGCATTTATATATCGGTTGTGTAGGCAATGTGCGTTATATATATATATATTGTAAGGTAATATGTTCATAACCTATATGTGTCACTTTGACTTTATTTCGTCCTTGTGTCATAGAGTTTCTCCCTTTCCCCAATTTGAGACATTATAATTTTAGGGTTTTAATAAAATTTGTAGCTATATAAGAATTGTTTGTTGATTCCATATGATTTCTTGCATTTGGACTACTGAATAACTGTAGCGATCCCGATTTTGACCCGTCTCTTTGTGGTGTTCTGGGCTCGGGTTGGTATGGTTTTGAACAGTGTTACGTATCTTAGTTTCCTTGTATTCCCCTTATTTTGGTTATCAGGTTGTAGCGGTGTGTTTGGAACATGTAATGTCTCCAAACCTTTAGATGCGAATCCAACCTGAATTGTGCCTTACAGAGTTGTATCAGAAGTTAATTCTTTCATGTTTAGCCACTTCGCTGAGTATGTCGAGGATCGAGCTGCCCGGTCAGCTCGTGGGGGTCAAGGGGACAGCGCCCTTTGGCGGGTCTGAGGCAGCGCCCAGGCGGGGTCGAGGGGCAGCACCCCTGAAGCAAAAATGCAAAATGCATTCGAAGTTGTTTGTCCGCTGGAGCAGCCGTTTATGCGCTCGAGCGGAGAATGTTTGATTCCAGAAGTATGACCTGTCTGCAAAAGTACTGGGAAAGTGTATTCGACGCTCGAGCGGGAGGCTGTGTCTGACGCTCGAGCGGGGCTTTCCACGCTCGAGCGGACTATGTTATATCAATTCGTGAATCTGATATTTCAGATCACTTTTTCAGTTCTCTCTCCCTCTTTAAAACTTTCCAAAAACTCAGATCTTGAGTCTCTCTCTCTAAAAACTCACACTCTCTCTTAAGATTTCATCTACATCCATTATGTTCTTCACCCTTGTGTCTTTGAGAAAAAGGTAGAGTGCTTCAAGAGCTTCATTTTGATCCAAGAAGAACTTGATTTCGTCATCTTTGAAGTTCCATCTTGTTGCTTGGGTTTTTTTACATTTGAGGTAGGGATTTTCTTAGAGTTATATATATATATATTTTTGCAAGATCTAGATGATTTTCAAAATCATCCTTCAATAGCTTTGAAAATTGATTGTTGATTCAAGAAGTTGAGCGATTTTGATAGTGGGTTTGTCACTTGTTCTTTTAAAATGATCTTATGGGTTTTGATCTTCGTTGATTGAACAAAATATGATTTTGAAAAGTTTTCTTTCAAAAGATTTGGGTTGTATAGTTTTGGTGAGAAAACTTAGAAATTGGGGATTTTTAAGAGAGATTGAAAATCCATGAATGATATTGTTATATTTATTTTGTGTCAAAATAAATGGATGTTTGGAAAATTTATTATTTATATTTATATAAATGATGAATTTCATGGAATATGAGAATTGTTGTTCATTTTGGAAATTATTGTTCAAAACGTTGAAATAGTCTTGAAATAACTAATTGTTGAAAATACTTGAGAAGAGGGAATTGTGTTATTCCTTGAGTGATGAATTGGAATAAAATTATTTATATTCATCTTGTGAAATTGGTATATCAATTCATTTGATTACATTAAACTTTGAAAATTGATTTGAAAACTTACATTGAGAAAACAATATTGAGAAACAAGTTTTCATGGAACGGTTTTGGGGTAAATACGTTGGTAAGTCTTGATAGGTGATGTAGATGATATTGAATAAGTTGGTCTGAGAGTCCGGAGCAAAAAACCGAAAACCTGCATAGATAGGTGTCAAGCCTTCCCGTTAATACCGGTAAAAATGACAATTTGGTAGTACTTGTATAGTCTGCTTGCAGACACCGACCTAGGAATTACCAGAGTCGTATTTACCGCCCTTGAAATAAATTGTTAAGTTTTGAACAATTGAAATTGCATGACATCATTGAGCATGATGGTTTTCAAAAGATGAAAATGTGATTTACTTTTAAAAAAGGGGCATAGCATGACATGTGCATTTAATCTCTTGAGACTTATACAAAATATATATACTTTGTTAAGGATTTCCTACTGAGCTTTATGCTCACCCTACGGGATTTTTGTGCAGGAAAAGATGTGGTGATTCCACCTAATTAAAGGCGAGGAAATATGTGTTGAGAGTACAAGGATATCATTTTATTGTAACTCTGTTTGTAAGCCAAGGGCTGTATTTGTGTGAGTTTGAATAACCATTTTATGTAACCAGGCCTAAGCCTTGGAAACTTGTAAATCCTTGGGGGTATCTATTTGTTTATTTATTTGGTTTTGGATTAAACGTATAATTGCATTGAGGAACTAATTGTATCATGCAATGCAAGTGTGGAGAATTATTTCTATTTTCCTTTAAGGAGCCATGATGGTTGTATTATCATTTGGGCATAGGAAATTGGGGCGTTACAATAACAACGTAGAGATTGGGGCTTAATGTGTTTACTATAGAATGTTTAGTTTTCTTGTAATTGGAATATCTGTTTCTTTTATATAGAAAATAGTTGGTTTTAGGAACATTTTTTTATCTTTGGTATAACACAACAAAGTAGAAGTGTTCGCAGTTCAGTTACAGCCTCAGGACCTCCAATTCGCCATCCATTCGAAACTAGGTGAATTGGAGAAAATCAATCCACAACTGTCTTCCGGATTGGCGGATGTATATTAATCGATTTGGTAGTTTATATTTTTACAAATTTTTAACATAATCAAACCCGTCGACATAATTTTTTATTTTTTATTTTTTTGGATAACAAGCAAATATGTATTTTACACACATGATAACAATCCAATCTGTCTAGCTTCAGGAAAACCGTGGCCTTTGATACACTAATCCAGCATATAATTTTAAAGCCCACCCTTAAAAAGCTAGCAGCCCTACAAGTGAGGGCCATGAAACATGTACCAAAATTCTAAATAGGCTCATTTAAAAAAAAGGGGTCCAAATGGGCTCTCCATTGAGACTAAATTTAATAAACACCCATTAAAGCCCACAAAATAGCAAGTTGTGCAAGAGATTCGATGCACTATCAAAACCCATGCGCTACTAGCTATAAATTCAAACATACCCGTGTGATGGTAACAACCAGCAGTTGTAACGTCCCAAAATAATTAACATTAACCCACTACATAACAATGTTACAATAGATCAACAATCTCATATCTTCTATTCATTATAGCTTTGATCATTATAAAAGATAGCATATGCAATATATATTCACAAATCCTAGATCCTAAATCTATAGTATATGTCATGGATACATGGTAAAAAGGAAATTGAAATCAAATAAGAAATGCCCTAATGACTTACAAATTCCCAAGCCGGTACTTGATTACAACAAAATGAGTTTAAACTCAATACACATAAAGCTTGAGGCTTAAACAAAATAATTACATCAAAAAACCAAAAAGAAGCATTCAGTTCCAAGTCCTTCCAAGCTATGTCCTTGGCAGAGGCATATCGTCAGCACCTGAAAGTTGTTTCCACATAAGGTAAGCCAAAACTTAGTAGAGATACTCTAATACAGTATATGAATTTTAGCAAAATTATAAAATGAATGCACAATACATGCCATTTTCCAAACATTTCTCGTTTTTCCATCTCAAAACTATGCAATGCCAAATTATATATCAGTTCATGAAAATAATCTTTTATACAGAAAACAGGACAGTGGATATAAAACATTGGGAATCTCTAGGTACGTGTCTACCAGTAGGCTATACAAGCATTACCAAAGCCATTTTATCGTTACTAACTGGAAGGATCGGCACCTAATCGTGCGAGTTTCTAAACTTTCACCAAGAATACGCAGGCAACATAACAAAACCACAACCACACCCCCTAACCAGATTTACCATGGTATTCACCCATTTTTCTCAAAAACAAATACATTTACAATGTTCAATGTATAATGATACCCAATGCACAATAGATGAGAAATTTGTTTCAATTCAACTTAATCCTTATACAATGTCTATAACAATCAAGACTATCCTCTACTGATAGCCTAAAATAGATATTTCTATTCCAAATATAAATTCAATTCAAAATATATAATTTCATCAATTACAATGGGAGTGATAATACATATCCAACTCCACCATCGTCATCAACATAAATCTTGTTCCAATTTCACAATTTCCAAATATTCAAAATTAGGGCAAACCCTCATTTTCTTACCAAAATCAATTTTAAGAAAAGATTTCCATCATCTCAACCCGAATCATCCATAACCATCTACCCACAACCATTTTCAAAAATCAATTTGGAAAACCCCTCTTTTGATTTCAAATCAAACCCTAGGTTTTACCAAAATCCCCAAGTAACTAGCCCATTTTCAAAGAGCAAATAACTAAACTAAAAATCATATAAAGAGTCAAAGGAATCCTTATCTTAAAGTAGAAGACAAGAAGTAATAATAGGTAGAACTCGATGGAGTTGAAAACACTAGATGCTCCAATCAAAACGAAGCCCTCAATGTGTTCTATCTTTTATTCCAAATGGTGAAGGTTAGGAAATCAACGGATTAAAAGTATTTGGAGTAAGAGTTCAAGAACTAGAGAGAGAGAGTAGATCTAGGGTTTTGAAATGTTTAGAGAGAGAAAAAGATGAAAAAGTGATCCAAAAAAGCTGTCTCTTGGATTGATACACGCACAGACCACTCGAGTGAATAGACACGATAAGTGACACCACTCAAGCAAACAAAACCACCGCTCGAGCGCACAATGACCCCCTTCTAGTAGTTCAGACCTATAAAAGTTCATTCGAACGCAGATATCAAACTTTCAGTAGTTTTACAAACTATAAAAGATTGCTCGAGCAAACAAGCAAAATTCTGGGCAACAACACTTTGAAAAACTAACTGCCCAACCTATTTTAAACACAACCAAAGCTCCCAATAGCCAAACTCAACAAACAACAAGATCAAAATGAGCTGAACAATAGTTAAATACATGGGTTCACATATCCAAAAGTAATAATTGGGTTGGGGTCTAAACCAAAATCGTTATAGTAGCTATTCCAATGCTTAACAGAAGCACCAAAACCAAGAACTATAAAACATTTTCTCATTGAGCAACTGTAAAACATTTTCTTAATGAATCGAAAAAAAAAAAAACATTCAGAGAGAGAGAACTCACATATATTTAATTCCAATAGGCTTTAGATCAATGATTTGGACCATGATTTTGGGGCTTCATATGAAGAATTCGGAGATGGATTTGCCAGTAGTCAAAATCGCATCTTGGGTTATCATTTTCGCCATTGCCGCTCGCTGCCACTGTCACGCTTGCTGCCACTGCCGTTGCTTGCCATTGGTCGAAGGTTGGAGAAGAGAGTGTCGTCAGTCGAATATGGATTAGGGTTTGAATATCAAAAATTGAAAAAAAAGGGATTTGGCATCTACTGTGCACGACGACAGGAGAAGGAAAAAATATATATGTGTATATATGCGGACGAGTTGGGTATAAGCGATTCAGGGGTGGTTCATCCACCACCCGATCCGCTATCCGTGAAATTCACATTTTTTGATCCGCATCTGCCACTCGCCCACGACCACGCATTCGTTTAAAACTCCTCGGGCTTGGTCAAGCTGGGCGGGTTGGGTAGGTCAGAAGATCTGTTGCCCCCCCTACAACAAAGTTTATGAATGATTTAAGAACAATAGTTAGTAGATGAGCCAACAAGAATTATTTATACACTAGTATCTAATGATAGGGGAAATGTAATGAATAAAGTACTTCTTCGTTATGTTTTATTTATTTAATTTTTCAATCTTAGCGATTTTCTAAAACCTAAGGCTAATGACATCCCAATAGGGATATTAAAGGGAAGGAAAATGCCAAAAAAATTAGAATCTCAAGGTATTTTTACATGTTTCAAAATACTTTCACATATTTATGTACACTTTTAGCACATTTCAATAAATACAACAAGTGAACAAGTAAGCAACTAAAAAGATGGCCAAAGGTGGAATGAAGAAGGACAATGCAAGGCCCTCAAATGTGTTAAGAGTATAATTTGTTCTTACTACTGGTGATGGAGTTGGGGAATCCATATATGTTATGATATGTCAAATATCATAATTTGTAGGAAACTAATTCGGAAAAATCAATTTAATGCAAATAAATAGTAAAATAAAACATAAGAAATTTCTTATAAAAATTTTGTAAATTTAATACAGATTGTGACCAAGGCTAATGTTTGAACACTATGTCTTTAAGACAGAATTTTGCCCTTGCCTCTGGAGTTTGTGATTAATAGACGTCCTACCTCCAGAATACAACGAACACCCAACATAGAAATTGCACAACTTTTTGTGTGTACAACAAACTAATTTATATTATGCACTCTCTCTTTTTATACTTAACTATGACATGTGTATTGTGGGTGTTGATTTCCGATCACACAACCAAACAAGAAACTCAGCTGGAGAGAACGCAGAAGAATAGATTAAGCCAGTACCTGTGCACAAGAAGACCAAAAATACCGCGGTGGCTCGTCTACCCAAGGGCACTCCAACGATCAAGTCAGTCAACTTATCCCTCAAAGATATCAACACAAGTACACAATTCGCAATCAAAAGCATACCTTAGACCCACAGAGGTGCCTTACTTTTATAATGATCAGTGTCCAACTTTTCCTAGAAGTCTTACTTCATTGAACTTTATCCTTTACAAGGATATCAATCATCCAAGACTGCTCCTATTTAGATTAGGATGAACTTCATCAGGAGTCTTATCTTTATCGAAATAGGTAGCTTGATGTCATCTAGGACTCTTGTCCTCTATCCGAATATCTCAGATTCCGACATTATCGCACCATATCTCGGTAATATCATAACAACCTCGGCATCATGGCTCATCCACATGGCACCTCAGCCAACACCTTGGCACGTGGTGCGACCCTAAAAATACGTCCCCACAACTACCCCCTAAGTTCTATTACCTCGGCAACCTAAGGTGATAGAACCTATATCGTCTAATCTTTCAACATGTCGGCTAAACAGCATGCTAGAGATACTCATCCAATCAAGGTCAT